>SJYX01007182.1:175487-259357 GCA_006410675.1 Oreotragus oreotragus
TGGAAGAAAAGTTATGACCAACCTAGATAGTATATTCAAAAGCAGAGACATTACTTTGCCGACTAAGGTCCGTCTAGTCAAGGCTATGGTTTTTCCTGTGGTCATGTATGGATGTGAGAGTTGGACTGTGAAGAAGGCTGAGCACCAAAGAATTGATGCTTTTGAACTGTGGTGTTGGAGAAGACTCTTGAGAGTCCCTTGGACTGCAAGGAGATCCAACCAGTCCATTCTGAAGGAGATCAACCCTGGGATTTCTTTAGAAGGAATGATGCTAAAGCTGAAAGTCCAGTACTTTGGCCACCTCATGCGAAGAGTTGACTCACTGGAAAAGAGTCTGATGCTGGGAGGGATTGGGGGCAGGAGGAGAAGGGGATGACTGAGGATGAGATGGCTGGATGGCATCACTGACTCGATGGGTGTGAGTCTGGGTGAACTCCGGGAGTTGGTGATGGACAGAGAGGCCTGGTGTGCTGCCATTCATGGGGTCTCAAAGAGTCGGACACGACTGAGCAACTGAACTGAACTGAATATCCCAGATTCATCTCCGGTATCAGTTCTCAAAGAAAATCTCTGAGTCTCAGCCATGCACCCAGGCACCCCCTCCTCAAATCCTCTACAGTATTCTGTACTTTTCCCTATGAGAGCATCTGAAACACTATCTTGTCTTAGTCCACTTGGTTTTTATTTTAGTTCCAATAGACTGTAGACACTCTGCTTGCACAAGCCATGTTTATTCTGCAAGGAAATCTTAGTAATGTTATAGAACAGATACCACAGATTGGAAAAAAGTGATGTATCTGTGTGACCTGCCTGGCTCTTCTGTATGTTGGAAAAGATGACATTGCTTGAGGATACAAGTAAAACAGAAGTTTGGAAAATTACTTAATTCAATGAAATTTTCATCTTCTATGAGTTAGCACTAGATTTTTTGTGTATTTTTTCATGTTATGAAAAATATTTTGCTTATTCCTTTTTTGTAAAGCCAAAGCTATTTTCACAAGTCTAAAACCCTTATGATATGATTAAGAAGTAAAAGGATTTTGATTCTGTGACCAAGATATTTTAGAATAAATTAAAATATATTCAAGTAATAAGAAACATAATAGTTCTGATTGCATTCACTAAAAATAATGTAAAACACTTTTTATTTCACTAAGAAGTATTAATAGTAGTCTTTGTATAATGGTGATTTAGTAAAGAAAACAGTTATGACAAAATGGCAAAACTTGGTAAAAAAAAATCGAGTTTATAATTAGTGAATAGACATTCTCAGTTCTGTCAGTCATATCTGACTCTTTGCAACTCCATGAACTGCAGCATGCCAGGCCTCCCTGTCCATCACCAACTCCTGGAGTTTACCCAAACTTATGTCCATTGAGTCGGTGATGCCATCCAACCATCTCAACCTCTGTTGTCCCCTTCTCCTCCTGCCTCAGTCTTTCCCAGCATCAGGGTCTTTTCCAATGAGTCAGCTCTTCACATTAGGTGGCCAAAGTATTGGAGTTTCAGCTTCAACATCAGTCCTTCCAATGACATTCTAGACATCTGAAAAAAAGAATTCATAACAGGCAATATTAAATTCTATTAATTAACTAAACCACAGAGCTATATGACTATAACTCAGTTCAGTCTCCGTGGACCACTTTTCTTTAGTATATTCCATGGCTGTAGCTGGAGCTCCAGGCAGCCTTCAAATGTGAGCAGTAGGTACGTCCTAGCACAAGACTGAAGAGCGTGACTACAGAAGGCACTGACGCCGTATTTCTGCAAATCAAAAATGCGTCTTAATTTTTTGATCTTTCTAAAGATATTTTTACATCATATGATCCAATTATTATAGTCTTTTAAAATGTAATCTAGTGATTTTTATTTCTAGAGTGCATGTTCTCCAATTTGGAATCAAGTACTTATCAACCAAGTTTGTTAATATAAGACTGCTGCTGCTGCTGCTAAGTCTCTTCAGTCGTGTCCGACTCTGTGCGACCCCATAGACAGCAGCCCACCAGGCTTCCCCGTCCCTGGGATTCTCCAGGCAACAACACTGGAGTGGGCTGACATTTCCTTCTCCAATGCAGGAAAGTGAAAAGTGAAAGTGAAGTCACTCAGTCTTGCCTGACTCTTAGCGACCCCATGGACTGCAGCCCACCAGGCTCTTCCGTCCATGGGATTTTCCAGGCAAGAGTACTGCAGTGGGTTGCCAGTGCCTTCTCCTACTCACCCACAAATTTAATCACCACTCTGATTGTCAGACTTTATTTATTCATTGGGAGCTATCTTCTACTCTTTTTGGAGTGAGAAGGTAAAAGAGGAAACATTTTCTCTTTAATTACTAAAAATCAGAATGCAAATAAAAGCTTTGCTAAAATGACAGTGCCATGAGTGTGGAGGAAAGAGTAATCGATAGGAAGAAGAGACTACATAAAGTGAGATGCTAGATTCAATTATTTGTTTATAAGTGAATATTCCAAAACATTTGAGCTCTCTAGAACATAAAGAATACCAACACTTACTGCTTTTTAAGGGCCAAATATATATATGTTTATCATTTTCAATGTTCATATTATAACTTATTTGCAACATATCATTGAAAGTAGGAGTTTGGTCAACAGTGAAACTATTTTTATTTGATATTTGATAGATGTTACAAGTGATGTGCAAAATAAGGATTTGCTTTATTGTTTGTAAAACATTAGTATCTCTAGCTCTAATTTGAAAAATAGCATCATGCTTCTGAAACTTCATCTGTTATTCCAGCCTCTTTCACTTTTCTATAGAATTTGCAGTCCTTACCTCATACAATCTATGAAGAATTCTAAAGGATTATCAATAAAACAAGCTGTGAAATTTCTCATTTCTGAAAAGGCTATATGCAATCTTGCTTATAGATTTACTCTTGCTTCAGAGAGAGCTATTTGTTTCCTTGTGTCAAAGTGAACTACATTTTAGTACACAAGTCAGAATGTATGTTTTCTAAGGTATCTTTTATTTAATTAGCAGTTAATCATCAAAGATAACATGCAAGTGAGAATACACTGTATTTAGGAAGCTAGACAATCTCTCAAACAGGTTTATATATTCCAAGTCTCATGGCCCACTGTTAGAAAAGAAATATCTGGGATGTTTCAGAAATATCTAAATTGTACATGTTCAACCCAAAGCTAATTAGACAGAATTAGATCTTACTTATTTTTAATTTCCCCTCTATGTCTTGTATTTAATGAAGTTTTTACCATATATTCTTGAATTGAATCAATTAAACCATGTAGAAAGTATTGCCAAAAAAAGAGTTAATTTTATATGTATACTTTTATTAAAAGAATGCTAGTTTTATGCAACTAAAGAAAGTTCTAAATATTAAAAATAGTTATCAACCCAAGAGATTATGTTCATGCTGAGAAAATCAAGGAATTTGAAACTGACACACGTTTGAAACATTCACATATTATCATTAGCTCATATTACTAATGAGATAAATAAATATCATTCTGGAAAGAAAAGGTAATTTATAACAATAGGAAAAGGTGTCATGCCACTTCACAACATGTACCCATGATAGCGCTGACCTGTTAAGTTTGTTTAACTTCTTAAATTCCATGTCAAGAAATATATGTCCTTACTCCTCTCACGAAATACACAAATTCTGCCCATAGCCCAAGATCTAGTTTAACTGATGCTGTGAAAGTGCTGCACTCAATATGCCAGCAAATCTGGAAAACTCAGCAGTGGCCATGGGACTGGAAGAGGTCAGTTTTCCTTCCAGTCCCAAAGAAAGGCAATGCCAAAGAATGCTCAAACTACCGCACAATTGCACTCATCTCACACACTAGTAAATTAATGCTTAAAATTCTCCAAGCCAGGCTTTAACAATACGTGATCTGTGAACTTCCAGATGTTCAAGCTGGTTTTAGAAAAGGCAGAGGAACCAGAGATCAAATTCCCAACATCCGCTGGATATCAAAAAAGCAAGAGAGTTCCAGAAAAACATCTATTTCTGCTTTATTGACTATGTCAAAGCCTTTGACTGTGTGGATCACAATGAACTGTGGAAAATTCTGAAAGAGATGGGAATACCAGACCACTTGACCTGCCTCTTGAGAAACCTGTATGCAGGTCAGGAAGCAACAGTTAGAACTGGACATGGAACAACAGATTGGTTCCAAATAGGAAAAAGAGTACATCAAGGCTGTATATTGTCACCCTGCTTATTTAACTTCTATGCAGAGTACATCATGAGAATTGCTGGGCTGGAAGAAGCACAAGCTGGAATCAAGATTGCCGGGAGAAATATCAATAACCTCAGATATGTAGATGACACCACCCTTATGACAGAAAGTGAAGTGGAACTAAAAAGCTTCTTNTATTTAACTTCTATGCAGAGTACATCATGAGAATTGCTGGGCTGGAAGAAGCACAAGCTGGAATCAAGATTGCCGGGAGAAATATCAATAACCTCAGATATGCAGATGACACCACCCTTATGGCAGAAAGTGAAGTGGAACTGAAAAGCTTCTTGATGAAAGTGAAAGAGGAGAGTGAAAAAGTTGGCTTAAAGCTCAACATTCAGAAAACGAAGATCATGGCATCTGATCCCATCACTTCATGGGAAATAGATGGGGAAACAGTGGAAACAGTGTCAGACTTTATTTTTCTGGGCTCCAAAATCACTGAAGATGGTGACTGCAGCCATGAAAGTAAAAGATGCTTACTCCTTGGAAGGAAAGTTATGACCAACCTAGACAGCATATTAAAAAGCAGAGACATTACTTTGCCAACAAAGGTCCATCTAGTCAAGGCAATGGCTTTTTCAGTGGTCGTGTATGAATGTGAGAGTTGGACTATAATGAAAGCTGAGCACTGAAGAATTGATACTTTTGAACTGTGGTGTTGGAAAAGACTCTTGAGAGTCTCTTGGACTGCAAGGAGATCCAACCAGTCCATCCTAAAGGAGATCAGTCCTGGGTGTTCATTGGAAGGACTAATGTTGAAGCTGAAACACCAATACTTTGGCCACCTAATGTGAAGAGCTGACTCACTGGAAAAGGCCTTGATGCTGGGAAAAATTGAGGGCAGAAGGAGAAGGGGATGACAGAGGATGAGATGGTTGGATGGCATCATCGACTCAATGGACATGAGTTTGGGTGGACCCTGGGAGTTGGTGATGGACAGGGAGGCCTGACGTGCTGCGATTCATGGGGTCACAAGGAATCGGACACAGCTAAGCAACTGAACTGAACTGAAGAGCATTTCTATATCTAGACTATTGTGCGTACCCCTTTAATGTAAAGGTAAATTGGTACAGACCTTATAGAAAATAGCATGAAAGTTCCTCAAAAACTTTTCAATAGGGCCAACATATTCAGACAATCCCAACTCTGTGTATATAGCCAAAGGAACTAAAACCTGGAAATCAGGTATAGTTTTGTTTTGAATTTCTACATATCTTGTAATTTATAGTGGAAATAAAATCCCAAGACATAAAAGATAGTCATATACTTAAAACAATTTCATCAATTAAACAAGATTTTATAAAATGGCAGTGCATAAATGTCAGATTATTTTTTTTAATTACAAAAAACATATGCTTCAATAAACATATTTAATGTAATTTCATTAGCTCTCTGGAAAAATATGTATAAATTAACTTATATTAAAGCACAATTTAAAACTTGACTGAAGGATCTGCCAAATTATAACAAAACAACTATGTCTTTTTTTAAATTAGTTTTAATTTCAGATTTAGAATGAAGGCAACGTTCTACCCCTTTTTGGAACCTATTTTTTATTCCTTTAAATAAAGTTTAAATAATTTTCTTTAAATTAAAGAAAACTCATTGTCCAGTCTCTAATATCTGTACTAAATATTAAAAAGGTAAAAAATGAAATATAGACTCTGCTGTGATGGAATTTATAAAAATAAAGTGTGGTCATAATAGAGATAAAAACATCCTGAATTTGAGGGTAATTTTTCTAAGATATGATTAGTTACACCTAGAAGACACCACTGAACAAGAGATTTTAACTTTGAAATAGCCAAGTGATTTGATCAATAGGAAAAATCTGAAGAGCAAAGCCACAAATAATTTGAAAGCCCAAACTGTGGTAGAATGGAGAACAATGGCTTAGAAATGTTAGTGAAGATAATGTGAAGTTGTTGACTGGTGCTCAATCATGGAGGCAGTTCAATGCAATATTAAGGAGTGTATGTTAGAAGAGAGCAATTTGGTACCACTGACATTTTCTAAGATTGTGAAAGATGCTAACAGAAATAAGTTTCAGAAAAAAAAAAGAAGAAAAAAAAAGGAAAAATCTGAAACAAATCAGAAAGGATGCTGCTGAGAGTTGCGAAGATTCTAGGTAATGGTGGGTGTGTTTTCATTAAACAAACTGAAGAAGAGGTGGGGTTTCAGCATGTCTGGATTCTTCCTGTTGTTTCTGGAAGTCTGTCCAGACTCCCAGCCATAATCTGGGCATAACTAGTCTTGATTTGAGGTTGCTCTAATGAGCTGTCTCCATGGTCTTCCTTTGAATCAGTAACTCTCCATCTAGACTCAGGTATCTGGTTCCTTGAAACCTTTGAATCAATTTTCTCCCTTGAGTCTCTAAGTCAAGTCTCTCATCTCTAAGTCTCTTCCACTTTCCAAATCCCAGATTCATCATCAACCACAGAGGCCCAATGGTTTAAATGTAAAACTGGAAACCCAACCAAAAGCTGGTCTAGTAATGCACTGAGATTTTTTTTTTTTTTAACTTCCTATATCTTTTTTTTTTTTATTTTTTTGAACATAGACTGGCGATTCATTTCTTACATGATAGTATACATATTTCAATGTTATTCTCCCAAATCATCCCACCCTCTCCATCTCCCTCTCCCTCTCCCTCTCCCTCAGAGTCCAAAAGTCCGTTCTATACATCTGTGTCTCTTTTGCTGTCTTGCATACAGAGTCCTCATTATCATCTTTCTAAATTCCATATATATGTGTTAGTATACTGTATTTGTGTTTTTCTTTCTGGCTTACTTCACTCTGTATAATCGCTTCCAGTTTCATNGCTCTACACATCTGTATCTCTTTTGCTGTCTTGCATACAGGGTCCTCATTACCATCTTTCTAAATTCCATATATATGTGTTAGTATACTGTATTGGTGTTTTTCTTTCTGGCTTACTTCACTCTGTATAATCGGTTCCAGTTTCATCCATCTTATTAGAACTGATTCAAATGTTCTTTTTAATGGCTGAGTAATACTCCATTGTGTATATGTACCACAGCTTTCTTGTCCATTCATCTGCTGATGGACATCTAGGTTGTTTCCATGTCCTGGCTATTATAAACAGTGCTGCAATAAACATTGGGGTACATGTCTCATTCTTGTCACAAACAGCTCTCCTCCAAGCTACCCACATGGACAGTTTCTTCAGTACCAAGATTGTGTTCAAATGTTGCTGTCTTGAAAAGATCATGCACATCTCTCGGTTTAAAATTTCAGCTGTCCACCCCACACCCACCTCTGAATCTACATATTATTTGTAAACATATACCTTGCCTTAAGTATGTATGCCTTCTAATATAACATACTATTTATTGTATTGATTTTTTTTTTGCCTGTCTCCCCTGTAATCACAATAGCATGTAAGCTATATAGGGAATAGAATTTTTCTTTACTTTTATATTTGTCTGACACACAGTGGGTATTCCATTAATGTCATTGAATGAAAGTAAAAACAATCGTCCCAGGGTATTCAGTGAGTGAAAATTAAAGTTATAATTAAGAGATGATGAGGCTTATTCCAAAAACTGAAAAAAACTCAATTAGAGTTGATGTAGGTTGGGTTGGAAAAAACAGAGTGAAGAAAGAAAACAACACTGTTTGCACCTCCAGCACACAAAGCAAACTTTACATTGAAACAGCTCAGAATCATCTTTCTCAGTAAAACTCCTCACAGTGCTACCATGCAGCAGGCATTCTGACTGGATCAAGCATTTTTATGATGTAAATAAATGACAGCTTGCACTTGTGGGAGGCAGATAATACCCCCCTCCAGGAAAGTTTCACATCCTTATCCCCAAGATATATTGCGGATATATTGTGTTACATAGCAAAGGGAAAAAAAAAGAAGTCAGAAGAAATTAAAGTTGTTGATTGACTTGACCTGAATATTAAGAAGATTATTCTGGTTTATCCACAAGTAGTCGCAAAGGTCCTAAAAAAATGAAAGTGGATGCAGAAGAAGGGCTCAGAGAGATGCTGTGTGAGAGTAACTCAGTCTGTAACTGCTGACTTTAAAATGGAGAAAAACAGCCAGAAGCCAAGAAATGCCTGAGGCCTCTAGAAGCTAGAGGCACCAGAACAATAAAGTCTCCTCTAAGGAAAAGGCACTTGAGAGTCCCTTGGACTGCAAGGAGATCCAACCAGTCCATCCTAAAGGAAATCAGTCCTGAATATTCATTGGAAGGACTGATGCTGAAGCTGAAACTCCAATACTTTGGCCACCTGATGCGAAGAACTGACTCATTCGAAAAGACCCTGATGCTGGGAAAGACTGAAAGTGGGAGAAGAGGATGACAGAGGATGAGATGGTTGAATGGCATCACCAATTCAATGGACGTGAGTCTGAGTGAACTCCAGGAGTTGGTGTTGGACAGGAAGGCCTGGCGTGCTGCAGTCAACGGGGTCTCAAAGAGTCGGACATGACTGAGCGACTGAATACTGAACTGAACTGAATACCTCCACAAGAGAATGCAGCCCCACCAGGACTTCACTGCAGTGAGACCTGTGTCATCTTCTGACCTGCACAGCTGTAAGATGATAAATCCATGCTTTTTTAAAATAAAAGTCTGCAGCAAAGTTGTTAAAAATAATAGAGATCTTCCATATATTATCTATCCAGCTTTCCTAAACTTTAATATTTCGTGTAATTATAGCAAAATGATCAAAATCAGGAAATTAATACTGATTTAATAGTATTAATAAAGCTACAGGCCTTATTCATAAAAAATATGTATATATAAGTAAAAGTTGCCCAGTCATGTCCGACTCTCTGTGACCCCATTGACTATACAATCTACAGAATTCTCCAGGCCAGAATACTGGAGTGGGTAGCCTTTCTCTTCTCCAAGGGGTCTTCCCAACCCAGGCATCAAACCCAGGTCTCCCGCATTGCAGGTGGATTCTTTACCAGCAGTTGAGTCACAAGGGAAGCCCAAGAATACTGGAGTGGGTAGCCTATCCAGTCTCCAGGGGATCTTCCCAAACCAGGAATCAAACCGAGGTCTCCTGCATTGCATTACAGGCAGATTCTTTACCAGCTGAACTATTAGGGAAGCCTTTTTTCTTTTTCTTTGCCAGTTTTCTTTGCTCCTATCATATTCCTGCCCTGCCTGGCTCTGGGGTCAAAAGCAAGCAGGGGCAGGGACTTCCTTGCTGGTCCAGAGACTCCAGCCTTCCAATGCAGGATGTACGGATTTGATCCTTGGTGGGGGAACTAAGATTCCCACATGCTGCACAGTACAACCAAAAAACAAAAAGGTAAGCACGAGCAAAATCTACTCTCCAGACCTTCTGACCACTCATTTCCCTGTCTGCACAGATGATTCCTCCTGGCTACAGGCATGGCCTCCCTCTGACCATGCCTGCACCCCAACAGACCTCATTTTTTAGACCTCTCCTGTTCTTAATGAAAACTCAGTAGCATCCTATTTCATTTCCTCGGTGCTTCATCTCCTTTTAAGAGATTAACGACAGCGAATTAATCAAATATATAGATTGCTACAGTCGCTCTCTCCTATATTCTTATGGATAAATCCAATCTTCCCCTCTCCACGCCCCCATTCCACTTTCTTTTGGTGGGGGGAGGGGTATGTGTGCAGGCACCACGAATCACAGAATGAAGATGCCTGTTTCACCTTCCTGGTGAGGCAAACCCTTTGGCTGCCACCAAAGCAGTTTTCACAGTCCCTGCCATGAGCTCTCCAGCATCCATCCCCGTGAAAGTGTTAGTCATTCAGTCGTGTCCGATTCTTTGTGATCCCATGGACCATAGCTCACCAGGCTCCTCTGTCCATGCAATCTCCAGGCCAGAATACTGGAGTGGGTAGCCTTTCCCTTCTCCAGGGGATCTTCCCAACCCAGGGATCGAACCCAGGTCTCCCACATTGCAGGCGGATTCTTTACCAGCTGAGCCACTTCACAGTCCCTGCCATGAGCTCTCCAGCATCCATCCCCGTGAAAGTGTTAGTCATTCAGTCGTGTCCGATTCTTTGTGATCCCATGGACCATAGCTCACCAGGCTCCTCTGTCCATGCAATCTCCAGGCCAGAATACTGGAGTGGGTAAGCCACTCCCTTCTCCGGGAGATCTTCCCAACCCAGGGACTGAACACTGGTCTCCCGCACTGCAGGAAATCCTTTACTGTCTGAGCCACCAAGAGCTCTCCAGCATTCATCCCCTACCAAGGAGGAAAACGACCACTTTGTTCAAGTTCAAGGGTATTTATTCAAACAAAGTCCCACGACTACAGTGAGAACCAGGGGCTCAGGGTTGGGACCCTGTGGCTACTTCCTTTTCACTTCTTTGGTGGACTATGGGTGGTCTCCAGACCAGCGAGGCCTTGGCATTGTTCTTCTGGCTGACTGTGAGGCTGTTGCCAACCAGTGGGTCACAATCAGCATTTCTTTTAAAATAAAAAAAAAAATAGAAAACAGGTGAATTTTACAGTATGCAAATTACCTCAATAAAACTATCTTTAAAAGAATACAGTCTAAAAATAGAGTACATGAGAAGCAGTAAGAATAAATACTGAGTATTAAAAAATCTGAATAACATATTTGCGTGTACACTGGGCACAGTATAGTGTTATTACTGTGAGCCACGGTCACAACAAGAGGACCAAACTCTGGTTTCAGCCATCAGCTGTAAGCCTAAGGTAAATTCTCTGTGGGGAGGAGAGATGGCAAGCAGACACTTTGGCTTGTGCTGTTTCTAGACTTTACAGACTGCCTCCAGCTTAGCTTAAAGCATGCATTCTCAAGGGGACACTACCTCCTCAAGGGGGCAAAAACTGGTTCCTGGGGGTTAAAATACCTTACTCATTATTAAGCGGACACAGTACATAAACAGATACACTACACATTTGTGGTATTAAATCTTCATGGATGGGAGGATAATACTAAAAAAAAAAAAAAGAGCCTGTCTAAAAAAGGCTCCTTAGCAGGGAGTGATAAAGGGGGAAAAAAAAAAAAAAAGATTGAGAACCATTTCATAAAGTCTAACTTTCAAGACTCCACATTCAGCCGGAAATGATGTTATGAGCAAACAAGTGGCTCTTTCCCATTAAGTGTGTATGTTGGGGGGAGGGGGGCTCGGTGCGGGGACGGGGCTTAGGGAAGGGAGGGGTGTTAGGGACGGCAGGAGCTGGTCAGGGACCTGAGTCTAGTGTTCTTAGTCCCCATGTCACTCTCAGCCCCACCCACCCAATACTCACATCAATGCTCAGGTTTACACAGAAAGACAGCAAGTTCAGTTTTGCGTGTGGAACATGCAGGTGAAGCTGCAAAGAGTTATGTGGTTGGAAATGAGGGTCTGGAGCTCAGAAGAGAATGCGGATGGAAACAAAGATTTCAGAGTCATCAAGAGTTAAAACAAGAAGGAAGTCTGCCCAGGAAGGAGTGTAAAGCAAGAAGGGCAAGGGAGCAAAAGGCCACGACCACCAGAATATTTAAAGTGGGAGTGGGGGCAGGGAAGTCCTTAACAGTTTTCTCAAAAAATTAAAACTATTAATTAATATGAACTATATAAAGCCAAGGTCATCATAATCAGTGGTCCTCAGGAAATGTCCTCAGAAGACAAACCCTAACTCTTAACATCTCAGGAGATCTGGAGAGAACGATGCAAAGCTCTTCCCAAAGCCTCATTCACGCCACATGCTCCACTTCTTTCACCATTTTTTAAAGTACAGCAAATTCACAATTTTGTTTTAGCTTCAGGTGTACAGCAAAGTAACCCAGTTATATATGTGTGTGTGTTTGTGTGTGTAAATATAATATTTCTTTTTCAGAT
The DNA here is from genome assembly GCA_006410675.1 of Oreotragus oreotragus. Lineage (NCBI taxonomy): Eukaryota > Metazoa > Chordata > Mammalia > Artiodactyla > Bovidae > Oreotragus > Oreotragus oreotragus. Next base: position 187,541 of record SJYX01007182.1, read on the forward strand.
TCTTTCCATTATAGGTTATTACAAGATACTGAATATACTTCCCTGTGCTGCCACATTCTCTTAGGTACCTGGGCAACCTGAATGGCTTTAACCCTAAAATGGACAGCAACTCTCTGCACAGGACAAAGCCTCTCCAAGCATCAGGATGATGTGCACAAGCCGCTCAGCACTGAGGGCTAGGTTCTACTTTAGGATGTTGCCATCAGTCTAAGAAGGTCCATTCCCAGCCAGTGACGGGGGCCGTGGAAGGGGGTAAACAGGCAAGAAGGATGGGAAGCAGGGCCATGACGTCCTTTAAAAGGGGTATTCACTCCCATTCTGGAAACCCTGTGACTACCAGATCATACTGATTCACACTGAAAGGCAAGGACACACTTAATACAATGTATGATCCTTGACAGAATAGTAGATCAGGAAAAATAAAAAAGCTAGAGAACAAGGAAATGGTAAAATTTAAATATGGACTACATACTGGTTTTATGTATCCCAAGTGATATGACTGTATTATAGTTATACACCCTTTCTCTAGGAGTGAAGTTATCAACATATCTGCAAGAAACTCAAAGGGGATGGCTTTAGAAAGAACTAGACATATAGCTTCCCCGGTGGCTCAGATGGTAAAGAATCTGCCTGCAATGCAGGAGACCCAGCTTCAATTCCTAGGTTGGGAAGATCCCCTGAAGAAGGGAATGGCAACCCACTCCAGTATTCTTGCCTGAAGAATCCCATGGACAGAGGAGCCTGGTGGGCTNGTGGCTCAGATGGTAAAGAATCTGCCTGCAATGCAGGAGACCCAGCTTCAATTCCTAGGTTGGGAAGATCCCCTGAAGAAGGGAATGGCAACCCACTCCAGTATTCTTGCCTGAAGAATCCCATGGACAGAGGAGCCTGGTGGGCTATAGTCCATGGGGTTGCAAAGAGTCGGATATGACTAAGCAACTTACTTTCACACTTCACACAATGACATGGAGAAAGATATAAAGCAAATTTGGCAAAACATTAATCATTGATGAATCCAGGTAGAGGGGAGATGGCTGTTAAGGTATAATTCTCTTAACTTACTTTCTGTAGGTTTGCTATTTTTCAAAATACAAAGTGGCAAGGGGTATAAATGCTATCAGATATTTTAAAAGTTCTTAATTTCCATATGTTCCATCTCCTCTCTATTAGAACAGAGTATGAAAGGTTGACATGAAAATTCTTCACAACACTTTAAAATACTATCCCCATGCACAAATAAATTTATTTGGCAAAGAGGAATTATTTCACATGTACAAACCATGTCTGTTTCTATGCCATAGCAATAAAGTCCTGAGTCAATACACAGACTAACAGAATCTGGGTATTATTTTAGAGGTTTACCTTTTATGTGCTGTTGGGGAAAGTAAACCTTCGGAATACTTTAAGAATCTAGGTACTCTACACAGAGTCTTTATTTTAAAGGGTATATTAATACTAATTGATTTTATACAAATACCAAGAGTTAAAGGCAATTTTAATCATCTGGGCTAATGAGAGATAGTACAGATAAATCAACACCATATGCAGACATTGTTTTAATCACTGGGTTTTAACTTCCTAAATCTTTCATCATAATTATGAGGAAGTAAAACTGACCCAAAAAGTTTCATCTCCTTCCACTCTCGTTCCTAAAGGGATCTCCGCTTAATGCCAAAGAGGAGAGAAGCAACTGAGATAGAAATGCCCGAAGAACTCAGCTACCGGCATCTGAACAAAAGAAGACTGACTTTAATCATGGCAAATATGTATTGGAACCTGCTACCCACAGCTCTCTATGAGGGATTCAAAGGACAGCAACTGGACTTTGCACTCATGGGGCCACAACTTTATCGGAGAAGATAAACATACAGCAAACTGAAGAGCAATAATCATGGTTGACTCTGTCTTCCCTTATCCCTGCTCCCAATGCCTCAACTCAGAGATTTATCTCCTAGCCAGGCCATTGCAATGCGCTCCCTCATTCATTAACCTGTTGGTCAAGCCTCTCCCAACCACTGGTGCTTAACCTGGATGCACACTGGAATCGCCTGAGAAGTGACCAAAATCCCAACGCCTGGGTCTCTCTTCCAGGGAAATCTGCTTTTCCGGTGTGCAGAATGGGCACTGGCTCTTTTAAAGCTTTCCAGGCAATTCTAATACTCAGTCAAGTTTAAGCGCCACTGTTTTAAACCAATCGCTTCCACCAAGGATGGAATACAATTTCCTTTCCTGCGTTTAGGTATCTGATGACTCCTCACTACCAATACAAATCTAAACTCCTTACCACAATCTCCAAAGCCTTTCAATGTCTCCAACCTGCTCCTCCAGCCCGACCTCCCACCCAGCTCCAAGCTCTCCACCAGACTCCACCTGTTCCCTCAGAGGACGCTTTCTATGTATAAAAGGCTTCTTCAAATCAGACACCAGTCCCAGTTTGATTATTCACTCCAAATCAATTTTCAGGAACCAATTTAAAAGTTCCTTCCTTCCAAAAGCCTTCACCAACTTCCCTGGGTACACGGGGAGTTCTAACAAAACTGGACACGGCTCTAATTTGACATGTATCATGATGTTGGTAGTAGCAGTTTTTGTTTCTATCTCTAGTAAGACTGTGCATTCCTTAAGGGCAGAGGCCAAGTAGATTTATCTTCAAGTTCCTAATGCCCAGTAATGGCCGAAACAAAAAGGAAGTTCAATAACTGTTTACTAAGTATTGAGGCACCACATGCTTGTGGAATAAAGGAGTAAAGTGAAAGTGAAAGTGAAGTCGCTCAGTCGAGTCCAACTCCCTCTGACCCCATGGACTGTAGCCCACCAGGCTTCTCTGCCATGGGATTCCCCAAGCAAGAATACTGGAGTGGGTTGCCATTTCCTTCTCCAGGAATAAAAGTATGAGAAAAGACAAATCAGTTACAGAGGCAAACTCTGACTCCAGAAGTGAACTGGGGAGAGTGCTTCTGGCAGATACAGAGGGGGAAGGCCCCATGAAGACACTGGGACTAGTCTCAATCTCAGAAAGGGAAATATCTAGATATTTGTCAAGAGCAAGGGACAGGAAACCAGGAGCACAGAAAACAGCAGATACAGTCCACGGCACAGGAAAAGCCATTTAGCTCTCTCCTGGGCTTCCCTGGTGGCTCAGACAGTAACCAAGAATCCACCTGCAAGGCACGAGACCCACGTTCTATCCCTGGGTTGGGAAGAACCCCTGGAGAAAGGAAGTGCAACCCACTCCAGTATTCTTTGAGCTTCCCTTGTGGCTCAGACCACCAATTCTCAGTAAAGAATTTGCCCACAAGGCAGGAAACCTGGGTTTGATCCCTGGGTTGAGAAGATCCCCTGGACAGGGAATGGCTACCCACTCCAGTATTCTTGCCTGGAGAATTCCAGGGACAGAGGAGCCTGGGGGCCTGCAGCCCATGGGGTCCCAAAGAGTGGGAAACAACTGAGCAACTAACACACTGGGTTTCCGCAAGAGATTCCCAGCCGCCCCCCCCCCAAAAAAAACCCTGACCTTTAGAAATTAATCACACTTTTCTTAGTATTGTAAATCTATTCTCTGTCTCCTTATCCTGCTTTATTTTTCTTCTTAGTTGGCCACCTGATACATCATGTTTCTGCACACTGAAATAAGACTAGAACACAAGCTTCATGACAGCAGGCACTTGATTCTGTTTACCACTGCAGCCCCAGGGCTTATATCTGTGCTGAGCACAAACTCAGGGTTCAACACCTATTTGCTGAACGGATGAACGACTATCTTTATTATGCCCTCGGATCTGAACTTTCCTTTCATGCAGAGACCGGCTCCCTTCCTCACCCAGTCTCCACATATCCAAATCCTGCATCTTTCCTACCCGAATAAACGCCCAGTCTGACTCAAAGCCTTCTCTGACTCCCCATCCCTCCCTTTTCTGAACTCCCAAATTCCTTTATCTTTCCTGTCTTGGACACTTTTTATGGGCTACTTCATAATAGCACAAATATCTGTGTACAGGTATCTGTTGTACAAGCAGACATGTATCTTATCTCCCCTCTATACTGTAAATTCTTTAGGTCATGTATCTTATCTCCCCTCTATACTGTAAATTCTCTAGGTCATTTCCTCCCCAGAGCTTATAAAGTTGCTCAGTAATTCCTACTGAACAAAAGGAAAAATTAAAGGTGGTATTAAATCTTTGATATCTTAATATTAACCTCAGAAAGATTAAAATCAGTAGTGATTTATCTCCATCTTAGCCCTCGGATACCTGATTCTTCATAAAATTATAATATCTAATGCTTAAATCATGCTTACAGTGTGCCAGGTATTGTTCCAAGGCATTACATAAATTAACTCATTTAATCCTCGAAAGAACCATGAGACACAGGTATTATCTCCTTACAGATGAGGAAACTGAGCCGTGGAGAGTGAGTAGCGCAGCGAGAATTCAAAACCGGTGGCTGGCTGCAGAGACCATGCATTTTAATCACCCCATCGGGCAGTCTCCTATTCGTAAGCTAAACGTGGCCTTCTGAGAAATTTGCTTCAAAAATATTAGAAATGCGAGGATATTTACGGCAAGGAACTATCCTCGTCACGTGAAAGACGGAATTTCAGAAGGCAAGAGGAGCCGCGAACAGACGACAGAGAAGGAACGGTGGGCGTGCAGCACAACACTGGGAAGGAATGCTGGCTGGAGAGAGCCTTGGACCTAAAACGGCAGGAGCATCTATCTGCAAGAAGGGACCAAACAGAGAGGTGAGCACAAGTTGTGACATGAAGTTATCACAGGCAGAGCCCACATTCTCGACACATTCGGTACCGAGATGACACAGCACGCAGAATGGCAGCAGACCGCAACCGCTGAAGAATGTCGGGCTCAGGACCTTCCTGGTGGTCCCGCGGTCAAGAATCCGTCTGCCAGTGCAGGGGACACAGGTTTGATCCCTGCTCCAGGAAGGGCAGCCAAGTCCGAGCACCCTAGGGCCCGCGCTCACCAACAAGAGAAACCATCACAGCGAGAAGCCTGAGCACCACAACCAGAGAGCAGTCCCCACTCAACGCCCCAACCAGAGAAAGCGCGCACGCAGCAGCCAAGACCCAGCACAGCCAAAAATACACAAGCGGATATGAAAAAAACTACAGGGGGCTTCCCTGGTGGCTCAGTGGGAAAGAATCCGCCAGCCAATGCAGGAGACGGGGGCTCAGTCCCTGATCGGGGAAGATCCCCCATGCCACAGAGCAACTAAGCCCACTACTGAGCCTGTGCTCCAAAGCCCCAGAGCCCCAAGTCCCGAGCCCACGTGCAGCAACTACTGAAGCTCGCACGCTCCAGTGCCCGTGCTGTGCGAGAAGAGGCACCAGCGCAACGAGGCGCCGGCGCACTGCAACGAGAGAGTAGCCCCCACTCACCGCAATCAGAGAAAAACCTGTGCAGCAGCCAAGACCCAGCACAGCCAAAAAAAAAAAAAAAACTAATAAAATAAAACAAATAAAAAGAATGTCGGGCTCAAACCGCCTAGGTGACTATCTCAGAAATTACAGACAGGTAACTTAACTCCTTTACTTCCGCTGCCTCAACTGTAACACGGGCTATTATCAGCCCTTAGCCAGGAGGATGAAGGAGAAATCCATGTATATTCTTCAAATGCGCTTGGTTATGCTGCAGTTAAAATTCCTGTTTAAAAAACGCAGTGGTCTAAAGTATGGGCTAACTGGCTTATACTGTGCAACCACTGCAGCCTTCTTTCAGGGGGAAAAAAAAAAAAGCATCTGCCTAGAAGTGTCTCACATGACTTTCAGTCAAATTTCAGTAACCAAAGCAAGTCACGTGGCCACGCTCAACTTCAAGGTGATGGACTGCAATTCTACCAAGTACCCAGAAAAAACAGACGGAGAACAGCCCTGCTGCTGCTAAGTCGCTTCAGTCATGTCCGACTCTGTGCGACCCCATAGACGGCAGCCCACCAGGCTCCCCCGTCCCTGGGATTCTCCAGGCAAGAATACTGGAGTGGGTTGCCATTTCCTCCTCCAACGCATGAAAGTGGAAAGTGAAAGTGAAGTCGCTCAGTTGTGTCCGACTCTTGGCGACTCCATGGACTGCAGCCTACCAGCCTCCTCTGTCCATGGATTTTCCAGGCAAGAGTACTGGAGAGGGGTGCCATTGCCTTCTCCGGAGAACAGCCCTAACAACCAGCAAACCATGAAAGAACCTCGCTCCATACCAGGCGTTCAGTAAGCAGCCGAGGTCCGAGCAGCTGCTACTACCATTATCATGATTATTGAGGGCTCTGGAAAAAGCTTATTCTAAGAACCCTAAGGCATAAAGCTGAAGGAATAAGCAGATGTGAGAACCACCTCTCAAACACGTTAACTGCACTAAAGCAAAGGTGAATTTACAAGCATCTCACCAGGATATAACGGAAGGACATGCCAAAAAGTTTCTAGTAAGCAAAGAATAGTAAACAAGAGTTACCAAAATAGCACCACAAGCCTTTTACCATGATATCAGGGAAGAACATGCCAGAATGTTTCCAGAAAACAAGACATAGTAAACACGAGTTACCAAAAATCAGGGAAGGACATGCCAGAACGTTTCCTGTAAACAAGACATAGTAAACCCGAGTTACCAAAATAGCACCACTCATTCTGATTCCTCCAGGACATGTAAAATTTCATTGATAATATCCCTATTTTAGAGACCGTAAGAAAAATTACGCAGTCTTTCATAAATTCACTTCTAATCTCTGAGCACTCCTTCCCCACCTTTCTTCACAAGTTCTTACGGGAAATCCTCCTATGTGCGTTTTTAGGACCCTAACCATCAGAGTTCAGGCAAGGGTTTAGTGAAATGAGAACTGAATCCCAGCTTGACTGTAACCTAACAAATCTTCTGACTAGGACACGATTAGGACTCTGCTCCATCGTCCATGTGCGTGTTCAGTCGCTGGAGTCGTGTCCAGCTCTTTGCGGCCCTATGTACCGTAGTCTGCCAGGCTCCTCTGTCCATGGGATTTCCCAAGCAAGAATGCTGGAGCAAGTTGCCATTTCCTCCTCCAGGGGATCTTCCCTACCTGAGGATCGAACCTGCATCTCTTGGGTCTCCTGCATCCGCAGGTTGGATTCCTTACCACTAGTGCCACCTGGGAAGCCCCTTCATCATTCATAAGATAACAATATTGACTAGATGGCCTTGAAGTCCCTTTCAACTCTACTCTCCTGCAATCCTGAGAAACCAGAAAGAAGCTTCTGTTTAGAAGAGTATAGTGGAGATGCTGAATTATGTAAGACTTGATAACACTTTAAACTAGAAATAACTGCCATAATCACAGCTATGATGGTAGAAACAAAGCTCAGTTCAAGAGTGAACAATGGAAGAAAAGTCAAGAGCACCCAGGGAGAGCCCTGCGAGCGTGAAATGTCGAAGGAAGAGCAGATAAGGATGGACAGAGTATGACTATCATGTGTAAATGAGGAGTCTGGTGTTTCAGCACAGCTTATGAAATCAGTTTTTTTAGTAACATCTCATACAACATTCCAGTCATAGCTCTGCAAATCAGCGATGGTGCCTCTGAAACTTTAGGGCTTGGGATCTGTCAGCTACCAGATCTCAATTCCAACAGACTGGGTTTTCCAATTCCTTAAGACCCCAAAGCAGTAATCCAAATATGTGCCTAGGGATCAAGAACTTGAAATCCTTTGGAGAAAGTCCAACAAAAGAGCTCAAAGCTGCACATTACAAAACGTTAAGCTGTCCCAATCAGTGATAACGTGTGTCTCAGCTGAACAGAAGCCCCTGCCCAGACAACCTACCATAAATCTCAAGTCACTCTGAGAGAATAAGACTGTCTCCTACAACAGAATTAAAGGGAAAACAGTGCTGCTTTTTAATGAAAACTCATGTTCATGCCATAAACAAAGCAAGGGCCACTGCTGCATCAGCAACTCTGCTCTGCCTGCAGTCCTACCTACGATCTTTAAGAAGCCTTCTGAGTCTAATATCTATGAGTGTAAAAAGTGTATGGAACACTCATACTGTCTCTCACACTTCAAGAGTCACTGCTGAATGAGTAACAATCTCCTGCTTGAAAACCTAAAACCTGGCAAATTAATTTAAGAAAAACAATATCCCTAGAAAAATCCATTTTATTATGTCTAGACAACATTTTAAAAAGCTATAATTCTACTTGCGAATCTTCATTTACTTTTTAAAAAAATACTTAGTTGTTTGGCTGCCCCTGTTCTTAGCTATGGAACTGGGGATTCTGGATTTTCACTGCAGCATGCAGGATCTTTAGTTGCACCACATGGGATCTAGTTCCCTGACCAGGGATCAAACCCAGACCCCCTGAAACGGGAGCACAGAGCCTTAGCCACTGGACCACCAGGGAAGTCCCTTCACTTACTTCTATAGCCATGTTTCCTTCCACCTTGTCAATCACAAAATACTTTCCAATTCTGCAATGGATGTTAACCAATAAACATACTTTGCCTCAATGTTATCCTTGATTTTAAGGAATTTAAAATTTGAAGTATAAATATATGGGGCTGGAGGCAGAGAAGCATACACAAACCCTGAATGAATAAAAGAAATCCTTTCCTTTAACCAATCAACTTTTAAATATATTGGAAGAGGACAGACGATAAGGCTCAATCCTTCAAGGAAAGTCTGGTGAATATTACTAAAGACAAAGATTATACCTTTATAAACTGAAAAACCATCCTCTAAGAAAGCTAGTAAACCAGAAATACTTTACATAGGAAAAATCTCCATTAACTAGTCTAAAGTAATGAGAATCCTCAATATCAGTGTTTTATGTTGAGAATTAAGCACTGCACTTAAAACCTGCCTGTAATAAATCTTTGTAAGAAAGAAAAAAGCTTCAGCAGTCATTCTGAAAGACATAAAAGGTCATAAGGCCTCGCATGAAAACCTACCTTGCTGTTTACAAAACCTTACAAGACACAGATGTAAGTTTATTTTCTGATCCTACTATTTTCTTAACAGCAAATCAACTTTTAGATAAAAATAAATAGGTAAATATAAATGGAAAAAATAGTGTCAAACTTTATTATATGACTTGTTTAGTCTCATTTTAGGCTAAAGAACAGTCTTGCCCCATATTGTATTTTCCTTTCTAAACAAAGAGAGGTTAAAAAAAAAAAAAAAATTCCATTATTTCCCCCCAAAAGTTGGGTGGGGGGAGGCTGTTAAAGGGTCTAGAGCTGTGCTATCAAATGCCAGGGCCACCAGTCATGTGGCTATTTAAACTCAAACTAACTAATATTTTAAATAAAAACTTTAATTCTGTTCCTCAGTCAAACCAGGCACCTTTTAGGAGCTCCAAAAGCCACATGTGACTAGTAGGGCCTGCACAGATACAGGACATTTTCCATCACAGCACAAAGTTCTACTGGACAGTGCTGACCTAGACCAACATTTCTCAAATTTAAAGGTATACAAAATCATCAGGATATCATGTTATAACACATTACTGGGTCCCTAACCCAGGAGTTTATCTCAGGGGTCTGAAAGTGAAGGTGTTAGTCACTCAGTTGAATTTGACTCTCTGCAACCCCATGGACTGTAGCCCTCCAGGTTCCTCTGTCATGGGATTCTCCAGGCAAGAATACTGAAGTGGGACACCATTTCCTTCTCCAGGGGATCTTCAAAACCCAGGATCAAACCCGGGTCTCCTGCGTTGCAGGCCGATTCTTTACCATCTGAGCCCCAGGGAAGCTCCAAGAATACTGGAGTGGGTAGCCATTTGCTTCCCCAGGGGATTTTTCCAACCCAAGGATCAAACCTGCATTTCGAGGGAGATGCTTTACAGTTTGAGACACTAGAGATGGGGCCCAAAACCTACATTTCTAACAATGCTCCAGCAGGACGCTGATGTGCCCGTCATCTCAAGTAGTACAGTACTCTGTAAGAAAGGCTCAGTTTGTGTTTCTTCTTAATCCACCTTTAACCAACGCTTTGATAAAACGCTAGAAAAGCTACCAGGAAAAAGTATTTTAAACAAGGACTACACCATAAACTTACATTTTCTATTATCAGATTCAACAGACAAATCATTTTTCTTAAAAATATTGTTGCTGTTTAGTCGCTAAGTCATGTCTGACTCTTACACGACCCCACGGTCTGTAGCCTGCCAGCCTCCTCTGTGCATGGGATTTCCCAAGCAAGAATACTGGAGTGGGTTGCCGTTTCCCTCTCTAGGGGATCTTCCCAACCCAGGAATAAAACCTGAGTCTCCTGCATTGCAGGCAGACTCTTTACCGCTGAACCACCAGGGAAGCCCCAAAAATGTTATAAAAGCAGTCAATTCCTACAAGTTTTGAACTTACCTCATTGCAGATAGGTAACAAAGAGTCCACAGACTTGCAAGGATCCAGACTAAGTTTGAGTAGCCCTGATCTAGAAGAGCTGATTTTACGTTTTTATGATTATCTTTCTGGAGCTGGTCATTAATGATCTCTTTCATATCCTCTACCATTTCTTCAATGTATTTTTACAACTTGAGGCAAAAATGTTATTTCCATGAACCAGAAACCACCCCCCACCAGCTCCTAAAAATGGTAATGTATGGGGTTTGCTCAAAGAAACAACCTGATAAGTCTTCATTTATAATGTGATCCAAAACTGTCACATGGTCAACAAAGATGATGGCTTGACTTTTTCTTGCTAACCCATGGTTGAATTTAGACTGCTAACACTGCAAAAGTTGGTCAGCCAAGATACACAATGAACACTACTAAAGTCTCTGCATTAAATTCCATAAAATTTCTTCACTAAATAAAATCGATGATTTGGGACCTTCCTTACCAGATACAATCCTTCAAAGGACTTCTTAAGAATACTGATGGTTTCCCCAAACCCAAAGTGCCCAACCCAGGTACATCTCTTCACCCCTGTCTCTTAGGAAAGGAACACATCAAACAGAATCCCTGTATGAGACTCAATGCCCCTCACCAACTACCTAAAACTTAGGTGTTTTCCTCATCCCATATATCAAACCAAACAGATTGTCCTTCTATTCAACTTCCAGTCTGGCCCAACAAACAGACTCCTGGGAGAAAATCTCCAGGATAACTTCAAGTTTGGCCACTTTCTAGAGACTACTCTGAGAATTTTCTGACTGCTCAATCATTTTGTTTTACCAATCTGTTTGACTATTACTTAAATAAATTGTAAAATAAGGTTCTGAGGACTTTAATACGTGATCCTTTTTCCTATAATAACATCTAGTCCAACAGAACTTGACATATATGATGTTCTGTATAAAATAAGGTTACATGCTCAACTAGTCCTTATTTTAAGAAAAATTCCACTTAAAATTAACAACATTAACAGAAAAGTTACAAATTAATCTCATTAAAAAGTCTGGGGAATATAAAAATGAGAGGAGATTCTTTCTAATTGTTCTGCTTATAGCATCAGAAAGAAAACCCTTTTCCTCTTAACATATTGAATGAAGCACTAACAGAATGAATAAGAAGTAAAATTCAAAGCAAGAAAATATCAGGAGCTTTTGCCATGGCCACCCCCTCCAGTCCCATCTGCAGAGGCAGATGGCTAAGACCAAGAGGCCCTGGACTCTCAAGACTGTCTTGTCACCTGCTGCAACCTTCATTTTATCAGGCTGCACAGACAACGGACAAAGGCATGGAACGGCTTCCCAACTATAAGATAGGGAAGAATGCTGGGGGTAACCCTTGCCTAAAAGCCATCCTCAGATGGCTGATGCAGAAGGGCGTCCCCAAGCCCAGGTCAACTGATCCAGACTGAGATTACGCAAAAAAATACCTGAAACTGAGATTACGCAAAAAAATACCCAAAGAAGTCAGCCTCTAGGCAAAAGATTTTGCTCAAACAAAATAACTCCTTTGTAATGACCTAGACCAATGATCCTTAATATTATTTTTGCACCTGTGTGGGAAGAGATGAGGGAGAGGAGAAGGGAAGGGGGGAGTCACAGATCTCTTTGAGAATCATAAAAAGCAATGGATTTGCTTCCCATAAAAATGCACACACAAGCGATATTTTACGTAGTATTTTGGGGAGTTTACAGATGAGCTGAACACTCCCTCGATGTCCATGAATCCAAGGACAGAAAACATCCACCTAAATAGACAGGACCCAAAGGTCAATGTCACAGTCGCTGCTCAGTTGCTCAGTCATAGCCAACTCTTGGCACCCCAGACTGTAGCCCGCCAGGCTCCTCTGTCCATGGAACTCTCCAGGAAAGAATACAGGAGTGGGTGCCATTTCCCACTCCAGGGGATCTTCCCGACCCAGGGATTGAACCTTGTCTCTTGCATATCCCTCAGTGACAGGCAGATTCTTTACCACTGCACCACCTGGGAAGCCAGACCTTCATTTAACCTGAAGCCTGACCTTCAATGGAAAGACAATCTTAGAATTTAAAAATGTAGATATTCCACAAATAAAATGCTTTGGTCACATAGTGTACAAGAAAATTCAAAACATATATTAAAATTTTACCAATACTATATTTGATCCATAAAATTAGATCAACAACAACAAAAAAACTCTAGAAGAATCTTTAATAAAGGAGTAGAAAAGTAGAAAAATAGAAATCTTCCTTTACTCTTTTACAAAATTCAAACATGCATCTGTCACTTTGTAAATGTCTAGATTCACGTCCTGAAGTTAACTTAAAATTCTACTTCCCAGTTTTCCTGAAATTTTCAAGCACTATTCGGTATGTTAAGTTCTTCTGAAATTGTCAGTGGATAAAACCACCATGGAAGTCTACTGAAAAGTCACTATTACAAACTAGAAAAACCAACTAACGCAGGTACCACAAGCAAAACTAAAAGCATTTCTCCAGATTTTATGCAAATAATTTGGTTCAGAAGTGGGAAAAGGGGTAGATACTTTAAAACAACTCCAGTTTACTACCTTCAGGACTTTTATGGAAATAACAGAATTTCTCACAAGGGTATCAAAGGCCTACATGAAATGAACCAAAGAGAAGAACATTTTGGCAAGGAAAAATCAGCTGCATTCCCCTTCTGCACTTCATGGTTATTACTGTGCTGGGCTAACCCTGAACTCCTAAGTGCCCTAGAAAGACCTCTTTTGCACTATGGGGGGTGGGGTGGGGGAACAGCCCTCACTGTATTCCAACTTGCCTTTTCAATGACAAATTCGCGAAATGGAGAAGTGAAAAGGGACGGGTGTGCAAAACTCAAGCAGGGTGTGCTAGTTAATCTAGCACCACAAAAGCATGGCAGCACACTCCAGCTTTTTAAGAAATCTTTTTAGAGAGTACTGGTGGTGAGAAAGGACATGTGTGCTTTGGATGGAGATGATGTGGGTTCAACTTCTGGCTCTAACCTGAACCAGCTTCATGGGCTTGAACAAGTTACTTCATTTCTCTGAGCTGGTCCATGGAGCTCCTGGATTGGCTAAGAAAACAGGGTTTTTTTGTTTTTTTTTTTTCCCCCCCTCATCCCTTGTAGTCCCAGCATCTGGCTAAGTGCTGGACCCAGAACAGGTATTCATTCATTCAGTGCTAGTTCTTTTTGCTTCCCTCACAAGGGTGTCGTAGTCTATGGCAAACAAAACTTTTCTCTAGGAAATAAGATCTTTAAGCTCTAGATGTTTTTTAGGTATTTCAGAGTTTTCAGTATAGTAATAATCTGGTATGGGGAAATGCAGGCAGTTGCATGGGATCTGGAGAAGACAATGGCACCCCACTCCAGTACTCTTGCCTGGAAAATCACATGGACGGAGGAGCCTGGTGGGCTGCAGTCCATGGGATCACTGAGGGTCGGACACGACTGAGCGACTTCACTTTCACTTTTCACTTTCGTGCATTGGAGAAGGAAATGGCAATCCACTCCAGTGTTCTTGCCTGGAGAATCCCAAGGACGGGAGAGCCTGGTGGGCTGCTGTCTATCGGGTCGCACAGAGTTGGACACGACTGAAGTGACTTAGCAGCAGCAGCATGGGATCCACTGCAGCTTTTCACCTAAATTTGACTAAAGCTTCTGTGAGGGCTGGAAGTATAAAGAGAACTACTATTTACTAAAAATAAAACAATTGTGGGGGGAGGGATAAATTAGGAGTTTGGGATTAACAAATACACATTACTATATATAAATAAAACAATAAGGACCTACTGTATAGCACATGGAACTATGTTGAATATCTCATAATAACCAATAATAGAAAAGAATCTGGAAAAAGTATATATATATGTATGTATAACTAAATCTGTAAAAGTATATATACATATATATATATAAAACTGAGTCACTTTGCTTGTACACATGAAACTAACACATCACTGTAAATCATCTATACTTCAATTTAAAAAACAAATTTCAAACCTTGCTATACTGGGGAGGATGAGAGAAGAGGGTGAGAACACAGTCTTCTCAATTGATTTACATACTGTCATTGTGTCACAGTACCAACGATATTTATACAGGTAGAATCATCAAATCCTAAAACCTGTTCAAAAGGGTTCAGAACATGAATCCATGTGTGACTCCATGTGGTTATTACAAAGTCTTCCAGTGAAAGTTGAAAAACATAAGGCACCTACAGTCGCAAGCCTGTTCCCTCATGGCTTAACACAGGAAGACGTAACCACAAACTCTGCTTGGAGCAAAGTCATATATCCAAGAAAACTTGAAAACTTCTTGGCAACTTCTCTAAATCAGAGAGCTCCAAGACACGGTAGCCCCAGGGCCTGCTGTTCCTGATAGGTTTTCTATGATATAATGGCAAAACAACTTACAAATGAGACAGTGGTTTCTAAAGAGATAAGATTCTGCTTCAGATTTTCTTTGGTACTTGTAATAGTTATAAGTAAATAAATAAATACAAAAACCGAACTGCCAAAGGATCTTCGAGAAATGCAGTAATGTTACTCGTGGCCTCTCACTGCACTTTCAACTGGCCATTCAACGTTTCACTTGATTTGTCTGAAAGTAATACACTGCTGAGTTCAAAGAACTTCCGACTATACTGATAATAAATTATAAAAATAATGGGAAAGCCAGAGAACATTAAAAAGTTGTGGGAAAGGTGATCCTATTCTAAGACTTTACAGGGTGGTAACAACTAAATATAAAAAGCAAGAAAATAACTGCAGTATGAAAGATGTGACTTGGACTTCCCTAGTGGTCCAGAGGTTGAGAATCCGCCTGCCAGTGCTGGGGACATGGGTTCGATCCCCATGCCGAGGGGCCCCCACGCCACAATTGCAGCAGGAGAAGCCACTGCAATAGGAAGCCCACCGAAGGCAACAGGAGCGGAGCCCCCACTGGCTGCAGCTGGAGAAAGCCCACACACAGCCACAAAGAGCCGGTGGGCAGCCAAAGATAAATGAATTAAAAATTTTTTTAAATGTGACTCCAGGCAGACTGTGGTAGCACAATGAGACACAACTAATTTCACAAGAGATCTAGGTTTACTTTGCCCAGGGCCAGACTATAACCGAGAACAGTATCTTAATCTGGTAAAGGAGATTTAAAAGTTAGAAAAAGAAAAAGGGGGGGGGGGGAGTTGTAAAGGTTAGTTTTTAATAGTCTGTTAATCAAGAAAAAAAGCTTAAATAATTCATCATAATTCATCTAGGAATTCTGCCCTGGGACAGAAAGAAGTCCAAAATTAATCATTTCACCCCTCCACATTTTCCCAGGCCTTTGGTTACAGTCATGCATGGCTTATACGAAACCACCTGTTCTGGTTGGCATACATCCTTTCACTTGATGATTCACGCCTAATCATTTTTATCACACATGGATCTCAAACCTTCTCTCTATTCCCAGAGAGCCACAAAGTTTAGAAAAACTATCTCCCTGAGGTTGCCAGCCTGATCTTCCCATTTGGAATACCAGCAAATTCTCCTGTGCCATGCAGCTGATGGGGACAAAACCCCAGTAAGAAAGACAGTTCGTATTTAGTCTCCGGAACATAGCAGTAGTCCCTGTCTGGATTTTTCTAAGGGTCCCAAGCATATCCCCTCAAAGTACATCTAAATTTGGAGCCTACTGGGATGGTATTCCAATAAGCCATTTGAGAAACAAAAATCGAATTTCAGGCAATACTGCAGACACTCTAAAAACTGTAAAAATGTTTAAATGGGTATCTTCTCTGTTCATGGATCTGCCACACCAGAAAGGAGGAGTGTAGAGGGGGTGGGAAATAAGGCGCATACACAGCTCCAAAGATGCCTGGAGATGGTAAGGATTCACTAGAAACCTTGGCCAGACTACTAATGGTCCATAAACCCTCATTTGGAGAATACGGGCCTACAGGTTCAAAATCGAATTACAGTGCCTTATTAGATCACACACTACCGAAACCACAGTCACAGCAGTCATAACTGGAACTAGGAACACTTTCCGTACACAAATATAAGTGTCTGCTTATGCATTTTTAATCGGATCAAATAAAACTGAAGCTGCAAACAAACTCAAATTTCAATTATCTCACTAGTGAGGGGATTTCCTAATAGCGTCTTTTTAAAAACCAAGTAGCTGCCAACCTTCTGCACATCTGACAGGCACGTCCCTGGAAATTTGGGAGCAACAGACTCCGTTACTTCTCAACAGCCAAGGAAAGAAATACCGTGAAAGGGAGAGATTCCTTTTTTTTTTTCCTTTACGCTCCAACATGCAATCTAATAATGCACAAAACTTGGCTGCAGGGTTGCTGGACACCTCCAGGGTTCCAATTCTAGGGGCGAGTGTGCGCTAGGGCGTAAGAAGGGGGCGGAGGGGGTGCGCGCTCCGGNAGGCGCATACACAGCTCCAAAGATGCCTGGAGATGGTAAGGATTCACTAGAAACCTTGGCCAGACTACTAATGGTCCATAAACCCTCATTTGGAGAATACGGGCCTACAGGTTCAAAATCGAATTACAGTGCCTTATTAGATCACACACTACCGAAACCACAGTCACAGCAGTCATAACTGGAACTAGGAACACTTTCCGTACACAAATATAAGTGTCTGCTTATGCATTTTTAATCGGATCAAATAAAACTGAAGCTGCAAACAAACTCAAATTTCAATTATCTCACTAGTGAGGGGATTTCCTAATAGCGTCTTTTTAAAAACCAAGTAGCTGCCAACCTTCTGCACATCTGACAGGCACGTCCCTGGAAATTTGGGAGCAACAGACTCCGTTACTTCTCAACAGCCAAGGAAAGAAATACCGTGAAAGGGAGAGATTCCTTTTTTTTTTTCCTTTACGCTCCAACATGCAATCTAATAATGCACAAAACTTGGCTGCAGGGTTGCTGGACACCTCCAGGGTTCCAATTCTAGGGGCGAGTGTGCGCTAGTGCGTAAGAAGGGGGCGGAGGGGGTGCGCGCTCCGGGGACGCGCCGGGGGCCCCCGCCCCCTCCCGGAGCAGCAGCCTGGCACCAGCCCACCCTCCTCCACCCCTGCAAACAGACGCAGGACGCCAATAGAGCAACTTCTCCGCGGGGGCGGCGGGGGGGTATAGCGGTCACCCCTGCCCCGCCGCGGCAAGACCGGGGTCCCTCCTCGGCCGGGTTCCGGAGAGGCGGGGGGCGGGGGGAATGGGGGAGCTCTTCGCACGCCCCGCCTCCGCCCGCCTGGCCCGCGGCCGGGGGGCTGCCCGGACCCCCGCCCCTCCGCGCGGCCCGCAGCGGCGCACTCCCAAGGACGGCCACCCGGCCGGAGCGCGGCCTGAGCGCGAGCCCGGAGCGGAGCGCAGGCGGAGGCCGGCCCCTAGCCTCAGGCCTCAGGCCGCCGCCTGCCCTCCGCCAGGCCGCCCGCCGCCGGCCCCAGCTCGGACCCCGGCCGGGCCTCGGCGGTGCCGCCGCAGCCCCTCATCCTGGCTTCATTCATAGGGGCACCCCAGCCCGACCGGCGGGGCGGGGCCGGGAGCCCGCGGAAAAGGCCGGCCCGCCGAGGCCGGGAAGGAAAATAAAAAGTTTAAGAGAAGAACTTACCTAAAATGGCTCCTGCAGCAGCCAAAATACAAACAGCTATTATTTGGTGAAGTTTAGCTCAGACACCCTGCAAGGACACCCTAACCCGGCTCGGGCCCGCCTTCCCTGCCATGCCATTGGGCTTCGCCGGCCCAAAATACAGAGTCATTGGTTAGACCGGCTGCCGCTCAGGCAGAAGCCTATTTCAAGCTTGCTTGCAGGGGCGAGTGATGGGCTCGCTCCATTGTGCTCGTATTTGCATGGATGTGATAGCGGCGCTGATTGGCCGGCGCGGGGGGCGGCCCCGCCCCCTGCCTCGCGCCCCCCGCCTCGGAGACGCCGCGGCGCGCGGCCCCGCCCCCCGGGACGGAGCGGCGGGGCTACGGGGGCGGGGCGGGGCCGGGGTCCTGCGGGCTTAGAGGGCGGGGCGGGGTCTGCCCGCCGCAGACGGCAGGCAGGGGGCGGGGACCTGGAGAGCGCTCCGGCGGGGCCGGGGAGGGGGTTCCTCCCGCAGGTGGAGGTCTCTCAGGTATTGGGCTGGACAACTGGAACACCCGGGGCTGGGATCTCCGGCCCCGGGAGAAGATGTGACTGGGGTCCCGCGCGACAGATAGATTCCTCTGGGGCCGGGGTTCCGTAGGTCGGGAAAAGATGCCGAGGAGCCAGGCGAAGAGCAGCTCTGTCTCCAGCCGCATCCCTGCCAGTCCCCCTGGCTCCCTGGCACTCCCGGCACACGGGCTTCTTCCCAAGGACCACCCTCCCCCCGCCCCGCCCCGCACGCCCCGGGAGGTTTCCGCTTCGGGGCAGTCTTGCAACGCCTTGGATATATACCTCTCTAAAATCAGGGGTCGAGCTATGATAGGTTTATGTTCAGCCCTGTCTCCCTCACTATCCTTGTAGCATCCTCAAGGACAGAGCCCAGCATATGGCAGGGATTCAACTATTTGTTTTCATATTCTTCCGTTCATTCGTTAGTAATTTTTGAATGCTCACTAAATGCCAGGCATTGATCTGAGACAGGAGATACAGGGGTTAATAAGACAATGGCCTTGCTCTGGTGGGATGGACATGCTAAGGAGAAAGAAAGACAGTAAGTAAATACAAGGGGAGAGGTAGGGATAAGTGCTATGAACAAAATAGATGGAGGCAGAGAGGAGTAGGGAGTTGGCCCTGCCAGGCTGATTACTCTGGATGCCATCCCATTACTGCCACCTCCCAGATGCAAGTCACCTCACCACTTTACCCATGTTTGCTTCCGTCATAGCTGTTTACTTAGCACTCACAGAAAAAACAAAACAAGGTTGGATTCTGACTGTAGAGGCTTATTTCACCTTATTTAAAGTAGGAATGATCCGAGTCCCAATGATTCCAAGAGCCGTTTGTCTGATACATTCAAGATGAACACAGTTGACTTTGTCAGAGGTAGCTGTAATGATTTAGAAGAGCCTTACTGCACCCCCAGAGAGAGGATATTTTTAGTGTCTTTGAAACTCTAGCATTCCTATGGTTTTCAGCCTGTGGCCCCAACTCTCTTTTTTGGACCAATTCTTCAACTTCTTGGCAGACCCAGACATTTCATCAATTTGAAAATACAGATAGCAGCCCCTGTCCCACCTGTCAACCTCACCTGTAAACATTTCTCTCTTTTAACTCAAGACAGGCCACGATGTATCATGGTCCTTCCCTCCTCCCTTCTCTTTCTTCCTTCCTTAACTATTTATTGAGCACCAGCTATGTTCCAGGTATTGTTCTAGACACAAAAGACAGCATTAAATGAGGAGATGATATCTGTGTCCTCAAGGAGCTTATTGTCTAACTGAGTACAAGGGGAAAGTTGATGCATGGATTCTGAAGAGCTCCAGTCCTGCCCAGCTGGACAGCAGACTTGCCCTCCGAACCAGCTGCTGCAGGGGCTGAAGCAGGACCAAGCAGCTGGTAGCCACAGCCTCTCCAGTCTGACTTTAGGATCAAGGGTTTAAAACTGCTCATGGGACTTGGGTTTGTGAACTTTAACTTCTAGAAAGGGGCTGGGAGCAGAACTGTATTAGAGGCAGAGTTGGTGAGTCCAACATGGGAGTCAAGCAGTCCTCCTTTCACACAGTCAAATCTCTTGCTCACGAAAGATGACAGCATAAATGAGGTGGAGGAGGAATGGTACTCCAGGTAGAGGGAAGAGAGTGTGTATGCCTAAGCATAGAAGCATGGACAGTATTGGGAGGTGTGGGAGGGAGAGGAGGGAGGAGGTAGATGTGTCAGTAATTCCTCTTCTTAAACTCAAGAAAAGTCAGTAGCACATAAGAAAGACACGCAAAGACACGAATGTTCTATCACTAAACAAGAAATTAATAGGAGTGCTTGACTGATTCACAAATGAATGATACAGGTACAAGCGAAGGAAAGATCTGGTCAGTGTACTCCGGAGAGGCAGCACTCCTGACCTTCGAAGAATCTGGTCTGTAGAACTGAGCAAGGTGAGTGGAATCAGACCCTTAAAATGCTTTCGCAGTATCCATAGGCTGGCGAGGAAACCCAGACAACTAAGTGTCTTCTGGCTGTATCCATCCATGGGGACGTCTTAGCCTGGGTTTTCCAGAATGCAGAGCCTGACTCCGTAGGGCAGGAATGAGAGGCAAAAGGAAAGGCAGGGAAAAAGGAAGAACCAGTGCCAGGATAACTGTCCATCTCCTTCTCTAAGTGCTGCTGATGGCTCCCACTCAAGGGATCATCCTCTCAGAAGCCATATAAAGTGAGACTCAGTACAGCCTGTGGGAGGTGGAATGGAAGGAAACTTATCTACCAGTTCATCTTGAATGATTTCTTATTCACTCCAGTTGTTCGTGCTTAAGTGCCAAGTGGGGTTCTGGGGTGGCCCCAAAACTTGGTGTCAAGGAGTGTGCAGCAGGGCCATGGGGCAAAGCATTATTGGGGTACAGTTACATGGAGTCAGGTGTAGCCCTTGCAGAGCTGGACGCTACAGCAGCTGGCAGGGACAGATATGGCTGCCACTAAGAGGTCCTGGAGTCCTGATGCCGGGCTGACACCAGAGATGCATGACTTTCTGTACCGTAAAGTACATCCTTGTTGACAAAGAAAGCACTCTTCAGGAGCTTTGAAGGGGAACCACATAAGGGCTTCCGACAGTTCTGGAACTTTGTGACAGCAGCTCCACGAACACGAGCTGCATCCTGCCTGACCACATTCTCTCTTGTCTTTCCACGTCCGTTCACTTGTCTGTTTTTAGACTGTGAGCTTCTTTTTAAAAAATTTTGTTTATTTATTTTTGGCTGCGCTGGGTCTTCGCTGCTGTTTGCAGACTACTCTCTAGCTGCAGCACGAGGGTGTCCATGTGGCGGCGTCTCTTGTTGCGGGGCACAGGCTCTAGGTGCAAGCGTAGTTGCAGCTCGTAGGCTCAGTAGTTGTGGCCTGTGGGCTTAGTTGCCTGCAGCATGTGAAATCTTCCCAAACCAGGGATTGAACCCAGGTCCCCTGCATTGGCAGGCGGATTCTTAACCACTGGACCATCAGGGAAGTCCTCCTAGATTGTGAACTTCTCTATTGTTTTTGCTTATATATTTGTGAAATGGCTGCTTTGCCCAGCCCAGTTTGTTTTCCTCCTAGGCTCACAGCAAAAATACATTTCTTAGTAATCAGATAGGTCCTTGTGACTGAGCTCTAATGGAATCAGGACAGAAGTAATAAAAATATATCTCATTTCTAAGCATCCTCTAAAACTTCCTACGTGATCCTCCAAACTCTTCTCCTATCCTCATCTGCTGGCCAGATGCAAATATTGTCCAGTGGAGCAGACTTCCCTGCCAGTCCAGGGGCTAAGACTCCAACTCCCAATGCAGGAGGCATGGGTTTAATCTCTGGTCAGGGAACTAGATCCCACATGCCTCAACCAAGAGTTTGCATGCTGCAACTAAGACCCAGGGCACCCAAATCAATAATTTTTTTTTTTCAAGATTGAAGTTTATTTTTGTCTTTCTCATAAGAAATCTAGGAAGCAGCCATTTCAAGAGAAGCCTGGAGCTCTGGGGTATCGTCAGCAACCCAGGATTCAGTATTTTGGCTCCACCATCTTTAGCTTTCATTCCTCAGGTAACTTCATGGTCCATAGCTGCTAGAGCACCAGTCCATATTTTTTTTTGGATGGAAAAAGGAAAGACAAATTGGAAAAAATTAAAGCTGAGTCATAGCCCTTAAACAGCCTTCCTGGAAACACTACACATCACTTATGCTTACATCTCATTGGCCAGAACTCAGTCACATGGCCACACCAAGCTGCAGAAGAGGCTGGGAAATATGGTGTTTTTATTTATTTTTTTAATTCCCTTGGCCATATGTCAGGTTAAAAATCGAGGTCCTTAAATGTCCATCAACAAACGAATGGATAAAAAAGATGTGCACTATATATATGGCAATATTACTCAGCCGTTAAAAAAAAGAACAAAATATTGTCATTTGTAACAACATTGATGGACCCAAAGATTATCATATCAAATGAAGTAAGTATGTCAGTTTGTCAGAGAAAGACAAACATTATATAATATCACTTATGTGGAATCTAAAACATATCACAAGAGAACTTACTTACAAAACAGAAATAGTCTCACAGACATAGAAAACAGACCAAAGAGGGGGAAGGGGGAGGGGGAGAGGGATACATTAGCAGTACGGAACTAACAGACACACACTGCGATACACAAAGCAGACGAACAACAAGGACCTGCTGTACAGTACAGGGATTTATATTCAATGTAGTGTAATAACCTGTAATGGAAAAGAATCTGAAAAGTATATATATATATATGTGATGGAATCACTTTTCTGTACACCTGAAACAAACACAATATTGTACATCAACTATAATAAAATAATTGAGGTTCTGTCATTAAACAGTTGACTCAATTAGCAGTCTCTGGCACAATGTCCCACAGAAATAATATTCCCAGAATGTAAGTTAGGATAAAATGACTAAATAAAGAGACTGTTTTTAAACATTTTAAACTGCTTTATTCAGGATAACTCTCATACCATATAACTCACCTACTGTAGGTGTACAGTTTAATGAGTTTTAGTAAAGGTATACAGTTGTGCAACCTTTACCACAATCCAGTTTTAGAACATCTCCATCACCCCCAGGAGTTCCCTTCTTCCTGTTTGTAGTCACTTGCCATTCCCACTCCTAGGCCCAGGCAACCGTTGACCTGACTACAGGTGAAGGTGAAGTCGCTCAGTCGTGTCCGACTCTTTGCGACCCCGTGGACTGTAACCTACTAGGCTTCTCCGTCCATGGGATTCTCCAGGCAAGAATACTGGAGTGGATTGCCATTTCCTTCTCCAGGAGATCTTCCTGACCCAGGGATCGAACCTGGATCTCCCACATTGGAGGCAGACGCTTTAACCGCTGAGCCACCAGGGAACCCCTGACCTGACTACAGTCATGCCTTTTCTAGAATTTCATATTTATGGAATAGTGCATTATACTGTCATTTGTGTCTGGCTTATTTCCCTTAAAACAGTATCTTTGTGGTTCATCCATGCTGTAGAATATATTGTCAGTTTCTTCCTTTTTATCGCTGCAGAGTCTTCCTTTGTATGGAAATGCCATCTTTTACTTACCCACTCATGAACTAATGGATATCTGGATGGTTTCCATTTTGGAGCTATTATGAATAACACTGCTATGAACATTACCTACAAGTGTTTGTGTGGACATATGTTTTCATTTATCTTGGGTAGATATCTAAGGAGATTGATGCTTACAATTGAATGCATACATTGAAAGGACATTCACTGACTGTCTGCAACTGATAAGCACTGTAAATAGGTGCTGGGGATACAGTGGTGAATAAAATGCAGTGCAGGGACTCACCTGATGGTCCAGAGTTTCAGAATCATCCTGCCAGTACAGGGANCATTGAAAGGACATTCACTGACTGTCTGCAACTGATAAGCACTGTAAATAGGTGCTGGGGATACAGTGGTGAATAAAATGCAGTGCAGGGACTCACCTGATGGTCCAGAGTTTCAGAATCATCCTGCCAGTACAGGGACACAGGTTTGATTCCTGGTCCCAGAGGATCTCACGTGCCTCAGAGCAACTAAGCCTCTGTACCACGATGACTAAGTCCGTGCTCCACATCTCACAAGCTGCAACAGGAGAAGCCACTGCAGTGAGAAGCCCGTGCGCCCCAATGAAGAGTGGCCCCTGCTCGCTGCAGCTAAAGAAAGCCCACGCCGAGAGACAAAGACCCCAGCACTTCAACTACTGAGCCTGAGTGTGCCAGGGCTGGTGCTCTGCAATAGGAGAGGCCAATGAGAGGCCCACGCTCCACAGTGAAGAGCAGACCCCTCTTGCCACAGAAAACCTGCGGACCACAGCAAAGACCTAGCACCGCCAAACTTAAACAAATAATAAAATTAATTTTTTAAAATGCAGCAAAAACTCAGCCTTTGTGGAGTTTGCAGACAGTTGTTAGTCGACTAATTGTCAAACAAATGTGAAACACAGCAGCAGTAGCAAGGGCCATAAAGGAGGGGCCCGTGGCTCCATGGGAGCCCGCGCTGGAAGGATATGCCTTAACTAAGGAGGTGAGTGCAGCTGCCCATTAGCTGCGATCTTAAGTATACCATCGGGCTTCCCGGGTAGCTTAGCCTGCAGTGCAGGACACCAAGGTTTGAGCCCTGGATCGGGGAGATCCCCTGGAGGAGGGCATGGCAACCCACTCCAGTATTCTTGCCTAGAGAATCCCATGGACAGAGGAGCCTAGCAGACTACAGTCCACGGGGTCATGAAGAGTCGGACACAACTGAGTGACTAACACAAGGTGTACCAGGATGATCATTCCCACTGAATTTTGTCCTTCAAAGTAATATCTTATGAGGCCATACGCTTATTTCCAATAGTGCTGCCCTCGCAAAAACTCTAAGCCGATTTATAAGTCAATAGGAGAGGCCAATGAGAGGCCCACGCTCCACAGTGAAGAGCAGACCCCTCTTGCCACAGAAAACCCGAGGACCACACCAAAGACCTAGCACCGCCAAACTTAAGCAAATAATAAAATTAATTTTTTTAAATGCAGCAAAAACTCAGCCTTTGTGGAGTTTGCAGACAGTTGTTAGTCGACTAATTGTGCAAACAAATGTGAAACATAGCAGCAGTAGCAAGGGCCATAAAGGAGGGGCCCGTGGCTCCATGGGAGCCCGCGCTGGAAGGATATGCCTTAACTAAGGAGGTGAGTGCAGCTGCCCATTAGCTGCGATCTTAAGTATACCATCGGGCTTCCCGGGTAGCTTAGCCTGCAGTGCAGGACACCAAGGTTTGAGCCCTGGATCGGGGAGATCCCCTGGAGGAGGGCATGGCAACCCACTCCAGTATTCTTGCCTAGAGAATCCCATGGACAGAGGAGCCTAGCAGACTACAGTCCACGGGGTCATGAAGAGTCGGACACAACTGAGTGACTAACACAAGGTGTACCAGGATGATCATTCCCACTGAATTTTGTCCTTCAAAGTAATATCTTATGAGGCCATACGCTTATTTCCAATAGTGCTGCCCTTGCAAAAACTCTAAGCCGATTTATAAGCAATGCTGGTCCCAGACCTCTTTGTCCTCTGGTGAAGTCCTTGTGAGTTAACCTCTCAGAATGTTTTGTTTTCTGATTAGACCATGACAAATACAACAAACCACCTAAGAAAATCAACAGCATCTCTTTAGAGTCACCCTCACCAATTGCCAAAAATGGAATTCCCCTGCTAAATCATGGCTCTTATTCCCCAGAGCTGGTGGAGAGGGGTTCGTGGCAGTGTGCAAAAATAAACTCACAGATATCATCTATTAAGGGAGGAGAGTGGGCAGCATCAGCTCTGTTCTTCCTTACAGCTCAAAACCATGTGCCTCTGATCTGCCACTGAGAAGATGCCAGTGACCCATGGTGTGTGGAGGTAATGCCCAAAGACGAATTAAAAGACTATAAAGAGTCAACAACTGAGTGACTAACCATAAACCACATACACGTAGAGGAACTTCCCCGGTGGGCCAGTGGCTAAGACTACGCACTCCCCATGCAGGGGGCCCAGCTTTCATCTGGTTGGAGACTAGATCCCACATGCTGCAACTAAGACCCGGTGCAGCCAAGTAAATAGATAAAAGTAAATATTTTAAAAAAATGTATAGCCAGTGGCAGTGCCCTAGCCTGGCAAAAGCACTTTCCCCAGGATGAAACTGGATAAGAATAGTTAAGTCCACAGGATTTGGAGACCAAAAGATCTGATTCTAATTCCAGCTCTGCCACTGGTGACCTTAGGAAAGTTACTTAGAGTTTTTAAATTTCGATTATAGGGTTGTTGTATAAATAATAGTAAGTAAGTGAAGTCGCTCAGTCGTGTCCGACTCTTTGCGACCCCGTGAACTGAAGCCCACCAGGCTCCTCCGTCCTTGGGATTCTCCAGGCAAGAATACTGAAGTGGGTTGCCATTTCCTTCTCCAGGGGAACTTCCTGACCCAGGGATCGAACCCAGGTCTCCCGCATTGCTTTAACCTCAGGTTGTATAAATTAAACTGGGCTTCCCCAGTGGCTCAGTGGTGAAGAATCTGCCTACCAATACAGGAGACGTGGTCCCCTGGAGGAGGGCATGGCAACCCACTCCAGTATACTTGCTTGGAAAATCCCATGNGATCGAACCCAGGTCTCCCGCATTGCAGGCAGACGCTTTAACCTCTGAGCCACCAGGGAAGCCCCTAATTAAAAAATATTTCCCTCATATTAAAAGCAATTTTTAAATACTGTTCTCAAAGAGCAAAATGATTATTCCTCATATTTTCACTAAAATTAATTTAAAAACAAATATCATGCTATAATTAAACAGACAACATCATGATGACATGCTTATAAAAGTTCCATTTGAACCTGCTGTTGTAAAATACCCATACTAATTGTAATCAGTAAGTTAATATTGCTGTTACAATTCTTATGGAAGAGAGCTTCAGGTTTATTTCAAACCAAATAGAGTGAGCAGTGCTACTTCCCAGCCTGTAGCTTGATTGCCTTAACTTCTAATACAACGACCTCCAGGAAATTCCCTGGTGGTCCAATGGTTAGGACTCTGCCCTTTCACTGCTGAGGGTCTGGGTTCAGTCCTTGGTTGGGGAAGCAAGATCCTACAAACCAGGCCTCAAGGTTAAAGAAAACAGAAAAACAAACAAACTCTGGGACCTACAGAGTTGCAGGATCTGGACTTGGTCTGGGACAGAGGCATATGTATTGAAATCTATTATGTATATAAAAGTTTTATTTTCCCATTCCTCAATAATTTCCCACAGAAGTAAGTGGATGATGGTGAAAGGATGGGGAGACTACTTTCTTGCTTCTTTCTGTGATATAACAAAGCAACTGTCGAGCTTCACATGGACCAGGATCTGGGTCTGCTTAGATGGAGGTAGGAGTAAACACATGCTCAGGTTCAAACCCTAATCAAATTTTAATCCTCCCCATTAGCCCTGGAATCCTTTTTTGATTACACACCTTGTTTATGGCTCTTGAATCCTAGATGCTAAAGAAAACTTCCAGCATGTGTTTTTTTTAAATGTTAAACTTTAAAGCTTAAGAGATTCCTACCAGGAGTTAAGGAAAGTTTCTGATGGTCAGGATTAGTACCAGGAAAACTGGCAAAGGCTAGCTGGAAGGATGTTTTCTTTTCTGGACACCAGGGGAACAGACTCTTAAAGTATGACTGCTGACCGTTCCTTCCCGTCTTCCACAGAGCTGAGCTCATATTCATAATTACTAGCTACGTGAAGTATAATGTGATGGAAGAGTCTTAATAGCATCCTCATTTTCAAACACAGCAGCTTTCAGGGACCTGTAAGTGGGTCAGCGCACTGGTGGAAGATGCCTACCTGAAAGGCCAGCTGACCTTCAGGATTTAAGGTTCTTCTAGAAGAAAAGCATCCTGTGTTTCAGTTTGCTTAGAACCATACGCATACATTCCTTAGGATTAGGGATTTTAACTTTTTTAAATGTAAATGTCATCTTTGGCTGCATTGGGTCCTTGTTGCTGTGTGTGAGCTCGAGTTGTGAGGAGTAGAGCTACCCTTCATTGTGGTGGTGGGCTTCTCACTGCAGTGGTGTTACCAAGAGAGCACGGTGCCCGGGCTTAGGGTGGGTGGGCACAGGAGTTGTGGTGCATGGGCTTAGTTGCCCTATGGCATGTGGGGTCTTCCCAGACCAGGGGTCGAACCTGTGTCCCCTGTACTGGCAGGAGGATTCTTAACCACTGGAGCACTGGGAAAGTCCAGAGATTTTAACTTTTAACTAAGTAATATCTGAAGGAATTGAGGCTGCATTAATGGCACCTTCAGGAAATCCATCAAGTTTAAGCCCACCTTAGTTCAGGGGCCTTAGAAAAATGTAAACTGGCAACAACTGCTTGTTAGACTAGATTAACATGCTCATCATTAGTAAACTAGGGTAATTTCCTACCATCAGGTTTTTGGTAGACTTTAGTCCTACTTGGTTTAATTCCTGGGTTGGAAAGATCCGCTGGAGAAGGGATAGCCTACCCACTCCAGTATTCTTCGGCTTCCTTTGTGGCCCAGCTGGTAAAGAATCTGCCCAATACGGGAGCCCTGGGTTCGATCCCTGGGTTGAGAAGATCCCCTGGAGAAGGGAAAGGCTACCCACTCCAGTATTCTGGCCTGGAGAATTCCATGGACTGTACAGTCCATGGCATCGCAAAGAGTCGGACACGACTGAGCGACTTTCACTCATTTTCATTTGTGTAGTTCAGNTGGAGAAGGGAAAGGCTACCCACTCCAGTATTCTGGCCTGGAGAATTCCATGGACTGTACAGTCCATGGCATCGCAAAGAGTCGGACACGACTGAGCGACTTTCACTCATTTTCATTTGTGTAGTTCAGTATAGTCAAATGTGCAGATCTAGGACATTGAGGCCTGGACGGCTGCTAACTCATTCTTTCACATTTGTTTCCAGTATTTGTCACCAGAGTAGATCCTTAACTGCTAAGGAAGAACTAATGTGACATAAGCATTCAACAGAAGTCCTTTCATAGTATTCGAATGTCAGGGCTGACAGCAAACCATTTCAGTGGAAACTCAGGCCTGTAAGCTCATGGGGGATACATAATCCTTGACCTGACAGTGCCTGCTGAAGGGATTACCCACATCTTAATAACAGCAGCTTCTTGAATAGAGACAGGGATTTGATTTTGAAGAAATCAGAAGGTATGACATTCAGCTGTTAAAAAGAAGGAAGTTTCTATTTCTAGACTAGAATGAATGAGGCAAAGACACTGGGCAACCCCTTTTCTAGCTTCTCATATCTTTAATAAAAATTAACACTAATTTATCCTTTTTGTCTATAATTAAATAGTTAAGTGATAAAAGATACACATTCTGTTCTTATTAAAATAATTGTAAGTTGGGGCTTCCCTGGTGGTCAGCTGGCTAAGACTCCATGCTCCCAGAGCAGGGGTCCTGGGTTTGATCCTGGTCAGGGAACTAGATCCCACATGCTGCAGCTAAGAGTTTGCATGCCACGGTTAAAAGATCCTGTGTGCCACAACTAAGACCTGGCACAGTCAGATAAATGAATGAATAAACTTTTAAAAATAACTGTAAGCTGGAGAAAAGCTAGAATTTTCATGGTGATAGTTCCTGTAACATGGTGTTAGAGAATACTATTGGTTATTTCCTTGTATTGATAATTGTGGAAGTGCTGTCTGACTTAGTTTGACCAAATAGCCAATGTTAAGGATGTGCATTTCCTGGAGAGGAGGGAATCTGTTCCCTTTACTGGGGGCTTCCTGACAGGGCAGAGGACCTCACCCTGTCTGCTGTGTAGCAGATTCAGGCAGTTAATATTTGGAGTAGATAATTTCCAAGGTCCTTAAAAACCTCAAGTAATATAAGACACAGCCAAAATAACTTAAGGCAAAATACAACAAAATAGGAAAAGAAATGCTGAAGGCAAAAAAAAAAAAAAGATAATAAGAGTTAATTAGGAAATTTAAAAATCTGGTGAGTAAAGGCACATTAATAATTCTTGTAATTAATGTATTTTTTAACAGACTACTATTATTTTATTCCTTTCTTTCTGAAAAATGAAAAATCCATTAGTTTTTTCTTCCTTTTGCTTTTACCCAGAAATTAAAGGTTGGTAAGTGGTAATTAGCACGGCTCCTGTCAGAGCCAATTGCCTAATGGGGACCGACATTTGACTTGAATTGAAAGAATGGAATATGGCTAATGTAGAGTTCATTAGTCCCAGCTGCTTTCTTTGACAGTCTTTCCTCCTAACATCAGCTGTGCCCTGCTCCCTCTCTCTCTCTCCTATTTTTAGACTATTGCTCTGCTGCTACGTTCTGTTCTAGAAGGCCTGGAAGCACAGTGGTGTAGGGGAGGTAAGCGGTACTTGGGGCAAAATAACTTGACTCTACACGTGGTCTAGGGTTTGCCAGGGTCTCTGTCCCCACCCACCTCTCTGGCCCTGAGGAGATGAAAGGGAACCATTCCCTCTATATCGCTCTGCTGGTACTGTGGACTTCCTCATGCTTGTTGTTTAGTCGCTCAGTCTTGTCTGACTCTGCGATCCCATGGACTGCAGCACGCCAGGCTTCCCTGTCCTTCACCATCTCCCAAAGCTTGCTCAAACTCATGTCCGTTGAGTCGGTGATATCTTCCAACTTCCTTCATTTAACCCCTTCCACCTTGGGGCCTTNAGTCGCTCAGTCTTGTCTGACTCTGCGATCCCATGGACTGCAGCACGCCAGGCTTCCCTGTCCTTCACCATCTCCCAAAGCTTGCTCAAACTCATGTCCGTTGAGTCGGTGATATCTTCCAACTTCCTTCATTTAACCCCTTCCACCTTGGGGCCTTAGGCAAACCTTTCATTTTTAGAAACTATTGTCCCATAAGGTTAGACTCCATATGGGTTTGTCTCGTTCCAAAGGCCAAAGTACTTTTTCTATTCTATGCAGCTGAGATGCTCAGTAGCTTTGTTTCTAATACAGAAGACCAATACCAACATCTGGCCCATCAACTAAAGCTCTACTGTGTATTTGGTGAAAATAATTGAAGAAAACATTTTTCATTCAGTAGGGCAAAGATGGCGATGGTGATATAACTGGTGAATGGAGATAATTGCTGACACAATAGTTAAACAGAGATGCTGTTCTATTATTTCCGGAACCCAGGCTTCCTTTTTTACTGTGCTAACTATAGTGTTCACAAGGCTAATTTATTTCTTTTACACTACCAATACAAGGACTACATTTAGAAATATTTTAGCCATCATGTTGCAAACATATTAGGTCTTTTTCATTTGGAGCTGAATTCAACTCATTATTTTGGTATTAACAAAACAAAATAGGGAAGGACAGGGAAGCCTGGTGTGCTGCAGTCCATGGGGTCACAAAGAGACACGACTGAGTGACGGAACTACAAATTAACAAAACCAGTGATCTGGATGTAGAGTAGAAAAGTATGTAGAGTTAAGAGAAAATACAAGTAAGTGGAAAGAACACCANGCCTGGTGTGCTGCAGTCCATGGGGTCACAAAGAGACACGACTGAGTGACGGAACTACAAATTAACAAAACCAGTGATCTGGATGTAGAGTAGAAAAGTATGTAGAGTTAAGAGAAAATACAAGTAAGTGGAAAGAACACCAGGATTGCAACCAGAAGACCTAGGAATTCCTCGTGGTTCAGTAGTTAGGACTCTGTGCTTTCACTGCCAAGGGCTCAGGTTCAATCCCTGGGTGGGGAACTAAGATCCCACAACCTGGGTGGTATGGCCAAAAAAACAAAACCCCAAACCAAAATAAAGCCAAAAGACCTGCCTTTGAACCCTGGCCCTCCAATTAGCCTTGTGCCATTAGGCAAGTCACTGATCCTTGAGCAGGACTTTGCTCCTGTAAAAATGAGAGATGGCACACCACACCCTCTTTAGCTCACTGTTTTGAGGCTCCAGTGTAGCAGGTGCTGGCACAGAGCTGACTGAAAACACAAAAATCCTCAACTGACATTGCTGCCCCTCCAGGGGCATTTTGAGAACCTGTGGGCTCTTGTCAACTGTCTCAGCACCTGGAGGCTGCTACCGACAACGAATGGGTGGGGTGGGAGGCAGGCTGCTAGTCTTCCTGCAAAGCACAGGACAGTTCCGCATAGTGGATTATCACCCCACGCCCCACGTGTCTTCCCTCCCACCCCCACCACATGACTTTTATGTCATGTTGGCTATTCATAGGAATGAAAACCCATTCCAAATTGGCCCCAAACCTAATTCTGTTTTATATACAAAGTATTTTTTCCAGTTTTAACATTCCCTGGCTTTGTCAAGAATGCAGCCACCTTGTAAATCAAGGACAGATGTGTTATACTGCCCAGAATGTCACTGTTTTGGGAACTCCCATTATGAAGGGCGATCGATGCTGCTTGTGGAATGTGAGTCACCAATCACTATGTACCATGCATGGCTGCTTCTAAGACTCAAGGTAATTCAATTATAAGGATAAGCACCTGAGAGTTTCCTTTGCCTTTTGATGGTCATCTACAGAAAAGGGCATACTGAGATGGATACAGATCATCTTATTGAAAATTAATTTTCTTTGTTTCCATTTGGGGGTATTGTGTTGATGAAGGTATACATGTAGGTAGGTTATCAGCTCTGGCTTTCATTTAAGGATAATTAAGAAGGCATACGGGGAAGGCAGTGGCACCCCACCCCAGTACTCTTGCCTGGAAACTCCCATGGACGGAGTAGCCTGGTGGGCTGCAGTCCATGGGGTCGCTAACAGTCGGACAGACTGAGCGACTTCACTTTCACTTTTCTCTTTTATGCACTGGAGAAGGAACTGGCAACCCACTCCAGTGTTCTTGCCTGGAGAATCCCAGGGACGGGGGAGCCTGGTGGGCTGCCGTCTATGGGGTCACACAGAGTCGGACACGACTGAAGTGACTTAGCAGCAAGAAGGCATTATAAAATATGCTATTAAAAAAGAAAATATTGGGGCAAGTGAGAACCAATGGCATAAGGCATTAGTAGGAATATGCTGAGTAGACCTGAGCCCTCCTTGAGGAAGGTCATAGGAGAAGCAAATAGATCTTTTTGTTCTGTTTGTTTTTCGCATCTCTGCCTCACCTTAGGGCTTATTGTTACATTTCTTTATTTAATAATTAGCCAATGTATTCTTAATACTATTCCATTTTCCTCTAAGTACGCTTAAAAAGTAAGTCAAATAAGTCAATAACTAATTATCTTTTTCCCCCGCAAGAGAAATTGCATTGTAGATTACAAAACTTGAAAAACAAGTTAGTACAGAAACAAGAGGAATATAAACCAGAAGTCTCTCTTCTGCACCCAGAGACCTGAAGTCGTATCTCACAGAGATCGATTTAATGACCTTTTTATACCCCCTGCTGATAAAACATATTAGAAAACTGAAAAGTTTCACAGTGGTAATGGATATAATTTCACAATACTGAATTAGATATTAGAAATGGTGAATTAGACTCTCTGTATGTCCCTATGGTCTGTAAATTTAATATGTGCCTTTAAACAACAAAAAAAAATTCATTAACTTGAGAAACAAGTTTGTGGCCATAATCAACATTGATGCGTCACCTTCTCTACCGTTATTTGTGTTTAAAATTCTGCAGTTCCATCTTTAGAAATAAGAATTGTGCATCTGGGCTTCCGTGATGGTCCAGTGGTTAAGAGTCCGCCTTCCAATGCCAGGGGTTCGGGTTTGATCACTGGTCAGGGAGCTAAGATCCAACATGCTTCGGGGCCAAAACACCAAAACATAAAACACAAGCAGTGTTGGAACAAATTCAATAAAGACTTTCAAAATGGTCCACATCAAAAAAAAAAAAAAAAAAAAACAGGAAAAGAATAGTAGGTCCATTACTATGATGGTTGCATAGATTACATCATGAAAGAGATATACCATTTGTCTGATGTAGAAGGAAAAGAAAAAAAACAAAGATAGTTGGTCTGACACATGACAGCTTCTTTTCCATGCCCTTCACAATTACTATTACACAGAGAACATGAACTTGCAATTAGAGGAGCTGGAACTTGCAATTAGAGCAGCCTTATGGTTCAGTATGTAAAGAAAGCTGGAATGGCTTTTCTGAAGAAGACCCGAAGCCTATCTTCCAGTCTGTTTCAGGAGAACATTCTGAAAGGCAGGGGGCAGAGGAGTATGTAAGTAGCTATAAGGATCGGGCTAAAGGTATTTACTGACATTGACACAAAACCCAAGGTTTTCTTTGGCATGTTGCTGGCCACCAGCTACACGGGGTCTCGTCTGGTTCGTTTGGGGTTCTCCACGTCTCCAGGCAATGAACTCGTCCTTGCTGAAATGCTCCTCAGAGAACGCAAGCTCTGCACCTGCCGGAGGCGTAGGCTAAGTTCCTGATTACAGGCCTGTTGAACGGCTTCTGTCTTCTTTATGTCCCAGTTCAAAGCAACAGCCAGTGCTTTAGGGTCCTCCTTGGCAACCAACTGTGGTGAGAAGAAGAAGCATTGAGAACCAGCCCCTCAGCTGCTCTTGCGATTTTCTTTAGGGGAGATGAGAATCAGCAGTATCAGTCTCTAGCTTTATGCTGAGATGCCAGGTTTCCTTCCTATTAAGCTGTCACAGGCCTCTGCTCACCATACAACAGTAAAGGACCTCTAGAGAGTCATTTACTTGAAGCATAAAGTCCTCCTCTCACAGGAAATTTAGCGAAGTTCAATTCAATACAGCCTCTTTCCCTTCTAGCTACACTGAAGTAGTGCTGGGGACAGGGACAAGGAGGAGCACCCACTCTGATGGGATCCCTTCTAGTTCCCTGGTTTGAGAGTCAGTACAAGACGACCCCGTTGCACAGGTCCTTCCCAGGAATATTTCATGTACCTCTGGGCCTGTGGATCTTTTTCAACCACTGGCAGATGCATCTCAGGAGCCTGAGTCCTGTAACTCCTCCCTGTTGGACTCAGACATTTCATTACCTACTCTGGACCAGAGAGTAAGATTGGATGATCTGAGAGAATGCACCTATTTTAAGATTTAGATTATGTGAGACGTTTGCAAACGCTTTGCATGTGGTGGTTTAGTTGCTAACTTGTGTCCAACTCTTGGGACCCCATGGACAGGGAAGCCTGACAGGCTACAGTCCATGTGGTTCTCCAGGCAAGAATACTGGAGTGGGTTGCCATTCCTTCTTCCCAGCCCAGGAATCAAACCGAGTCTCCTGCATTGTAGGTGGATTCTTTACCAACTGAGCTACAGGAGAAGCTTTGCATGTAATATTAGGCAAATTTGCAGCTATGATTCAGGGTCTGCAGAGGTGAAAAAAACCCTGATACAAGTGTCTCTCTGCAAAGGTCAGGGTCCCTGGTGCTTGCCCACCTCCAGATCCTGACTAGACAAACTCAGCTCTGGGGCAGGTTTCTCCTTCAGTGCCAAGAGGATCTGGCTTGCAGGCGTAACTTCGGAGGAGCTCTCTCTAATGCCTGCGTCAACAGCATCCCTCTCGTCCCCAAGGTCAGCTCTGGATTCTGCAAAGCAGATGTGAGACAGAGGACACATCAGCATGCCATGCACACATACAGCCACCCCAACAACCAGCCAGAGCAATCAGGTGGGCAGATAGCAGCCTGGCATCTTAGAATACCCACAGCTGTGGCATCATTCTTCTTGAGCACATGGGAAGCATCTGGCTCTCTCTCAAAGAAAGGCTCCTACCAAGATCTCAGCACAATGCCTACCTTGCTGCTTTGACAAGATGCCACCTTCCTTCTCCAAAGCCTGAAGGTAAAGTTCCAGGAGCTGCCTGGACTGACGGGCTTCCTCTCTCTGGTCAAGCACCTGCTGGAGGGTGTTCTGGAGCCCCTGGACTGCCACATGACTTTGGCCGAGTTCCTGAGCCAGCTCCAAACACGGGACATCAATAAGCATCTGACAAACAAATACGGGCTTTTAGACATCTGAAAGTACTTTCTAAACATGATGTTATGTCTCTCAAATGCATCAGTTTCAAAGACTCATTTCATCTGGTTCCCAAAGTTGCGCAATATGGCTGCCTGAGAGTCAGGAGTGATGTGCAGCGCTGCGCTAAGTCTCTTCAGTTGTGTCGGGCTCTTTGCGACCTCATGGACTGTAGTCCACCAGGCTCCTCTGTCCATGGGACTCTCCAGGCAGCATCCTCTTGCAGGGGGTCTTCCTGGCTGAAGGACTGAACTGCGCCTCTTAAGTCTCCTGCACTGGCAGGCCAGTCCTTTACTACTAGTGCCACCTGGGGAAGCCCGAGAGTCAGGGGAGAGGCATGCAACTTTTTCAGTTTCCCTCTGGTGAAAGAATTAGGAAAATGTTGCCTTTAGTACCTTATTAAAAACAAAACAGGATGTCCCTGGTGGTCTAGAGGTTAAGACTGTGCACTCCTACTGCAGGAAGCTCGGATTTGATCCCTGGTTGGGGCACTAAGATCCCACCTGCTGCACTCACTATGCACCAAAAGAAAACAGACATAAGACGCTTAGGACAGAAAGTGACGAGGAGGGCTGCTAGAGTTTGTGAAAGGCTTCTTTGAGGAGCCACTTTATATGTTTCCCTTAACTTTGTTATTGCATCCATTTTTGAACAAGTAATATTAATACACATTTATAAGGTCCAACATTCAAGAGGCACAAACTTTATGAGGGAAGAACTGGTATTACCACCATTTCATAGATGAGGAAAATGAGGCAAGAGCAGTTAATAACTTTGTAAGGATCAGTGTCAGTGCTAATCCTTAGGATCCTGTGCTCTTCCCTTCTCTCCCTTCCATTCTCACTCCCTGTGGTTCCTTTACCTGCCATTTTCCTCCTACCTGCCATGTGGCCAGCCTCTGCAAGCTCCTGCCCTAAGCTTCCCTGTGCAGATTCTAGCTGTCAGGGCTGGGTTTACTTGTATTCCAGCATCCCTATTCTGGTGAGGACTGTTATGCCCTTTATCCTAAGTGTATCATAATTTGCTAGTCTGTTGGGATGGGAAGGGATCTCATGACCCCTTTCTGTTTCTTAAAGAAGAAAAAACCAAAGAGGAAAAAAATTCCTGCCTTTCCTTTGTCTGGCCCCAGCCTTTCCATGGCAGGTACCTCTTGTCCTTCAGTTTCTTTCTGTGCCCCCTCTTGGGACCTGGCAATGTTTCTCAACTAAACTTCTATGAATTTATTCTGTGGACAAGCACGTGTGCAAAGTGACACTGGTCTAAGTTTTTTTGCAGCACAGACTGAATAGCGAGACTGATAACAATCTGCATGTCCCCCACTGGGGAGACTCATTAAATAAGTTATGGTGGGACTTCCCAGATGGTCCAGTGGCTAAGAGTCTGCTTTCCCAACGCAGGGGGCTTGGGTTCAATCCCTGGTCAGGGAACTAGGTCCCAAATGTTGTAACCAAGAGTTCACATGCCTCAACTAAAGATCCTGCGTGTCACAACTAAGACCCGGCACAGCAAAATAAACAAACAGAAAAATATAGGCACAAAACGGAATACTATGCAGCGATGAAAAAGAACAAGGTATCTTTCGTAAAGTGATCTGGGAAACTTTCCAAAAGTTTCTTTGAAACAGAAAGTGGAAAGTGTGATGAAAGTGGAAGAGGAGGACATGTATATGTTAACTGTATATAAAATGGGCTTCCCAGGTGGCTCAGTGGTAAAGAATCCACCTGCCAATGTAGGAAACTTGGGTTTAATCTCTGGGTTGGGAAGATCCCCTGGGGTAGGAAATGGCAACCCACTCTAGTATTCTTGCCTGATAAATTCCATGGACAGAGGAGCCTGGGGTTGCAAAGAGGTGGTCACGACTGAGCGACAGCATATATGAACTATCTCTGGAATGGGAAACGGATGGACCGGTTGTCTCCAGGAAGGAAAGCTGGGTGGCTTTTTCTGTATATCTGTTTTTTCCAAACAGCTTTATTGAGATATAGTTCACACACCACACAATTCACTGATTGAAGCATATAAATAAGTGGAATTTAGTAAAATGAGTGGGCTTTTTTGTGATTGTGCAGTCACAGCCACAGTGTTAGAACACAGTCACCAGCCCAGAAAAAACTGTTACCTATCATTAGTTACTCTCCACTCCTACTCACAGTCTCCAGAAAGCCAACCCCCAGGCAACCACTAATCTACCGTCTCTCTACAGACTTGCATAGTTTGGCCATTTCATAAAAATGCTGTCATGAAATCTGTGGTCTTTCATGGCTGGCTTCTTTCACTTAGCCCAATGTTCTCAAAGTTTCTCCACGTTGTCGTCACTGTTAGGTGCTAAGTCCTGTCCAACTCTTTGCAACCCCATGGACGGTAGCTCGCCAGGCTCCTCTGTCCATGGGATTCTCCAGGTAAGAATACTGGAGTGGGTTGCCATTCCCTCCTCCTGGGGATCTTCCTGACCCAGGGATCAAATATGAGTCTCCTGCATTGCAGGTAGATTCTTTACTGTCTGAGGCACCAGGGAAACCTAATGTATTAATACTTCATTCCTTCCTATGGCTGAATAAAATATTTCATTATTTGGATAGACAACATTTTATTTATTCATCAGCTGATGGACATTTGGATTGTTTTAATTTTTGGCTATGTCTCTTGGATTTTGAACCATGTGAATGTATTATTTATTCAAAATGAATATACGAGATTAAAAAATAACCAAAAGGTCACCTCCTTCAAGGAGACTTCCTTGATCTCCCAATCTAGAGTAGCCCCCACCATCTGGGCACACTGCTGGTTTTGTCCGCCTCCTTCCACCAGAATTTGAGTTTCATCAGAGCAGGGACTGTGTCTGGCTTGTTCACCACTGTGGGCGGTTAGTCGCTTCAGTCGTGTCTGACTCTTTGAGATCCCATGGACTGCAGCCCACCATGCTCCCCTGTCCATGTGGATCCTCCGGGCAAGAATACTGGAGTGGCTTGCCATGCGCTCCTCCAGAGGGTCTTCTTGACCCAGGGATTGAATCCAGGTCTCCTACATTGGTAGGCGGGTTCTTTTCCACTGCCACCAGCTGGGAAGCCCTGTAACCCTGTGCAAAGAACTATGCCACACACAGGGAAGGGGCTCAATAAATATTTTTCTGAACTATCACATACTATTTTTACCCCAATTTACTGGAGAGAAACCGTAAGCAGAGAGGGGAAGTGACTGGCTACAGTCTTCGTGATGGAGCTGAGATTTAACTCACATTCTTTAGCAGTACCTCCTTGTCCCACCCCTTGGGCCTAAATAGTCTATGTGGAGCTGTGGCATCTGTATTTTTTAAAAAAGCTCCACTGGTGATTCTGATGCAGAGTGAGGAGTAAAAAATTTCTACTCCAAGTAAGAGAATTAGAAAAATGAAGAACCTTGGCTGTCATCTAAGAACTACTTAAAAACGAAGGAATAATGAAATTACGGTGGCAAGATGCATGGAAACTGGGACACGGAGGGCAGGGCCAGGTGAGTGGGGCTGCGGAGGAGGCTCACCTGGAGCTCCTCCTCGGACAGCAGGATGATGCTGGACAGGTCTTCCTTCAGCTGCCTGGCCACGTTTTTCCACTTCAACCCTGCCCCGCTGTCTGTTTCATCTCTGTCGAAGGACTCTTGGGTAATCCAAGCGGTACCTCCATCTGATACAGGGAGAAAATGCCAGTTGAGAGTCAGATTAACCTGCAGTGCTCTTTTCACTTCCTCCCGCAACTCAGACCTCTGGGATGTCAGCACATCCTTCCGACTGACCATTTAGAATAATTTTGATGCTGAAGGAAGCACCTTTTCTCTGGGATTCATGGGAAAACCAATCCCCATCTAGGGCCTTAAATTTCCTATCTTCCATTTATTTCTGTGTGAAACTGCTCTATATTCTTTTATGGAAAGCCACTTAAATCCGGTGTACGGTCATGCATACCCAGGGTGCCACCATGCTTCCCTTTAGGTTAGTTTTTTGTCTGTTTCCGTATCCAAAAACATTCCTCCTCATCAGCATATCTCTGTGTTTGGGGATGGGTCTCTCTTTTTAAACTTTTTATTTTGTATTGGAGTATAGCCGATTAACAATGTTGTGATAGTTTCAGGTGGACAGCAAAAGGACTCAGCCGTACACGTATTTGTTCTCGCCCAGCTCCCGATCCAGGCCACCACATAACACTGAGCAGAGTTCCCTGTGCTGTAAAGTAGGTCCTTGTTAGCTATCCATTTTAAATACAGCAGTGTGGACATGTCCATCCAGGGTCTTAGTTGCAGCATTGGGGATCTAGTTTTCTGACCAGGGATCTAACCCAGGCCTCCTACATTAGAAGCTTGGAGTCTTAGTCACTGGATCACTGGGAAGGTTCAGGTCTCATCCTTGACTGGAGGAGCTGCAGCCACTATTTGCTGTCCCTAGGGCCTGAGTCGGAGAAGGCAATGGCACCGCACTCCAGTGCTCTTGCCTGGAAAATCCCATGGACGAAGGAGCCTGGTGGGCTGCAGTCTATGGGGTCACTGAGGGTCGGACACGACTGAGTGACTTCACTTTCACTTTTCACTTCCATGCATTGGAGAGGGAAATGGCAACCCACTCTAGTGTTTTTGCCTGGAGAATCCCAGGGACAAGGGAGCCTGGTGGGCTGCCGTCTATGGGGTCGCACA
The DNA here is from genome assembly GCA_006410675.1 of Oreotragus oreotragus. Taxonomy (NCBI): domain Eukaryota; kingdom Metazoa; phylum Chordata; class Mammalia; order Artiodactyla; family Bovidae; genus Oreotragus; species Oreotragus oreotragus. The sequence goes on from SJYX01007182.1 coordinate 228,134, forward strand.
GAGTTGGACACGACTGAAGTGGCTTAGCTTAGCTTAGCTTAGCTTAGCTTTGGGCCCGAGTAAAAAGGTGGTTGGGAAAGTCATTGCTGAAGGGTGATTTCCACAGTTTGGTGGCCTGGGGACTCTCCTCAAAACACTTCTTTAGCTTTGATCCTTGCTCATCAATATTAGTTCCCTCTTTATGGCCGTTGAGGATGATGGTAATGATAGTGACAGGGAGTACTGATTTATCTGACTGTATGCCAGATAAAATCTAAATGCTTTCTATCAGTGGGTCTTACCTGGGAGTGATTCTGCTCACCACACACCTGTAGACATGTGACAATATCTAGAGGCATTTTGGGTTGTCACAATTAAGGTGAGGAGATGCTACTGGTACCTAGTGGGTAAAGGCCAGCAATGCTGCTAAGTAACCTACAATGCACAGGACAGCAACACCCCAACAAAGAATTTCCTGGCCCAACGTGTCTCCAGCATTGCTGAGAAGCCCTGGCTTGATACGTACTATGTTCTTGCATCCTTACAACAACCCAAGGAGACAGGTACGATAACTACTATCTCAGTAAGGGGCTGAGAAGTTAGATAATTTGCTCAGGGTCACATGACTAGTCAATGGCAGAGCTGGGATTCGGACCAGGTAGTCTGACCCTACCTGTGGCCGAGATCGCTCTGCCCTGATGTGTTTTAGTTGCTGTGGGTCCATGAGTTACTTTAGATCTGACCCCATCTCATTCATCTTCATCCCCCAACTCAGCGTCACTCTGGCATACAGAAGGCGCTCAGTAATGCTTGCTGCATATATGCTGAAACAGCCAGCCAAACAGCAACCAGGTGCTGCGTGTAGTAAAGTAAATCACGATGGAGGGTATACTGTATATATGCCCAGCATTTCTTACCTGAATTGTGTGTCCACTTCTCATTCCCAGCCAATACCACAAACTTAGTATTGGCAGGAAGACACAGGAAGTAATCATCATCATCCACTATGGTGCCATCCTCTGCCAGGACCAGGGTTATTGGTGCCAGGGACTTATCAATGGCCAGAATGTCACAAGCTGAGAGGAATAAAATATTTGGCAATTGATAAATATCCATAGGGAAACTATATCTGTCTTTGTACTCAGTATGTATGCCCCCAGAACCTAGAAAAATCCCTGGTAGCTAATAATAACTATAATGATGACCACTAATACTAATATAACATTTACCATGTGCCTGGTACTATACTAAGTGCTTTTCATATACAGTACTTAATCTCATAACAATCCTGTGGTAGATACTATTGTTACTCCCATTTTTACAGATGTCAAACCCAACGCTTAGAGAGGTTAAGTAACTTGCTCAAGGCCACACAGTAAGTAACTGGCATTTAAACCCACACAGTCTGGCTCTTGAAAACATTTTTTTCTCCAGCTACTCAATACCCTCAGTAGGAGGCACTCGACTTTTTCGTTGGATGAACAACCAACAAAAGTCTGATTTGATTCTTGGAGAATAAGCGTTTTTCGTTCATTTTCTCAGTGGTCTAAATGACTCAAATTCTCCTATGTGTCCAGAGAAAAAGAAAATTTTAAAAAAGAAAGAAAAAAATACTTTATGTTCTTGTAGTATCTTCACAGTCTTACTAACCTATAGGAAAGTATAAAGGAAGCAGAAGACAGAAGATTGTAACAGGAACTTTTCCTCTGTGTGATCAATGGGCAAGAGGTTTTGTCCAGGGCAGGTCTGTACTTGCTTTATGATGGCAATGCCTAAAATGCTAATGGGACTAGAGCACGCAGAAAAGTAGCCAAGAGACTACAAATATCATCGGGCAATATCGTCTTGCACCCAGCAAACCCTGAGTAGGCCGAGCTCCAAACCCTGCATAGACGGAGCTCCAGAAACGCAAGCACTTATATGGGCCTCTGTGCCAAGTGCATCCAGCCACTGCACTAAAGGGGCACTAAAACTTAAGAACCCTCACGCCAAGAAGAATTATGTGAACACTTATATGGGAAAAGCTATGTCACTGAAGCATTTAGAGTGGTTTGGCTGTTTCTGTGTCCCTGAAAGACTTCTATCCGATACCGGCTGGGCTGAGTAACTCTGGGAGGAAGCTCTGAACAGGCAGACATACACCTTCACTACCTGCCTAGGGATGACTCACACGTTTAACCTAAAGAACTTCTTTCGGTAAACAATTTATTGCTACAGGCTAATAACTTGTAAGTCATTTGAATATATCATCTCCTTGGAGAGTCCCAACAATTCAGTGAAGCAGGGCTGGAAATATAGCCACTTTGCCGATGAGAAAATTGGGATCAACAGACGGTTACCTGCAAGGTCAGGCAACTAGTAACAGTATGAGGCTCAGAACTTTTGAAAGCTAGGTCACTCACAGCAGCTATTCCTTGTCTGGACCTCTGGGACTGTAGGTAGCGGCTCCCTCTACCGCAAAGGTACCTGCTAGAGCTGACGGTGGAAACCCGTCCCCACCTCGCTGTAGGCTCACCTGGGGGCTTCAGTACCACCTTAGGGAGCCCGAGTGGCAGGACTACACCAGGCTGGGTTCGACCCACAATCTGAGTCACCGGAGGCAAGACACCGCAGTAGACTCTGTTTTAATTCATTTGCATATTGTTTCCCGTCTGCCTTTCCACATATGAATCTCACATAAAGTAAATTAAGTTAAAACGCTTGGCACAAACGCTGTGAAACTGATAAGTCGCTATACCCACGTGAGTCGTATCTGTCCCAAGGGTCCTCCACTTCAGTTACAAGAAGCCCCAAGTCGCCACTCTCGATCTCGGTTAGCTCCGCCGGACATTCTCACCCTGCCCTTGTCTCCCTTCAGCCCGGGCTCCAGCTCCCCAAGCCCTCGCCCCGGTCCCGTGCCTACCCTTGTTCCTCAGCTCCTTGAGGCAAGAGGCCGCCACGCCGTGCTGTTCCCGGCTTTTATTGCGGCGCAGCAAACACTGCTTTAGAGCCCGGATCTCGCTGGGTTCTAGAGCTGCAGGGCCGCTGGCCACCTCCATCCTCTTCACGATGGGACCAGACCGACTAGAAGTCAGGAAGGCTGCGGCGCGGGAGTCCTCCCCAATTCCATCCCCCACGACATGCCGGGAAATGTAGTTCTCTCCGTAGCAAATCACGCGTGAGGCCAGGGCACGCCGGGAGATGGAGTTCTAGTTGCTCCTAATCACCTGAGGCTCACGGGGGCATGCCGAGAGCTGTAGTCTGTGGGTTCAAAGCCAACTTAGGTCGCGCAATCAGTCCACGAGGTGTTTTTGTTTTCCAACCTATGTTAAGGAGTTGCATTTGCCCGTTCAAAATGAGGTCAGTAGGGGTTAATTTTGCAGTATGATGGACACGCGTGTATTTCCTTTAACTCTTTCCTCCAGTATGTTGTTTAGTTGCTAAGTCGTGTGCCACTCTTTTGGGAACCCCTGGATTGTAGCCCGCCAGGCTCCTCTGTCCATGGGATTTCCCAGGCAAGAATACTGGAGTGGGTTGCTATTTCCTTTTTGCAGACGGATTCTTTACCGCTGAGCCACCGGGGTCTCAAAGAGTAGGACACGACTGAGCGAATGAACTGAACTANTAGCCCGCCAGGCTCCTCTGTCCATGGGATTTCCCAGGCAAGAATACTGGAGTGGGTTGCTATTTCCTTTTTGCAGACGGATTCTTTACCGCTGAGCCACCGGGGTCTCAAAGAGTAGGACACGACTGAGCGAATGAACTGAACTAAGCCGACTGGGAAGCCTCTTTTGCATATATAGATGCATGATATTAATACTTAAAGCAGTGTCATTTTACTTTGTACTGTTTGTTTTTCCTTTCCAACCTATAAAATGTCCCAAACTTCACGCTGATCTAAGGAAAGCAGTTTTAAAAATTGATGAGTGTGGTTTTCAATCTTGCTGAAGACCTAACAGAGAAGCATAAAATACCCCCACGTTTCTACACATTCAGTTCTCAGCTTCAGATCTGTAAATTGGGTTGGGACCTCGGAATGAAATGCTTAAATATTAGGTTAAACATTATAATCTCAAATCAGAGAGAAAGGGGGAAATCTCATCACTGTTGAGATCGTCCAGATGCTGCTTGACAACATATTTGTCTTGTTTTAATAATGCTACTTAGGGGAAAGTCTGTGTTTTTCACCCCTGAAAAACCAACACTTAAGATTAACATAATACAAAAAGTTTCCTGGCTTAACAGGAAAGCATTTTATATAAACAAGGAATAATTTGTTATTCCTGTTATTCTTGGCCTGCTGCAGTCCATGGGGTCGCAAAGAATTGGACACGACTGAGCGACTGAACTGAACTGAAGGAATAATTATCAGCCTGTATTAATTCAGGGTCAATCCCTTTCATATTTTATTAAAGGAAATCAGATATTATCTCATAAGAAAAATACATTTAAAACAGTGTTTGGTAGGAAGAATTGTTAACTGAGGCAATGCTTTTGAATATGCCATCGCTGATCAAACACAACTGCGATATGAACTGACTGGTATTTCTAATGTATACAGCTCTTTCGTGTGTGTAATGTCACAATTGGCTTTAAAATCTAACAACCCAACCACTATAAAGTAATAAAGGTTCGTAGAAGCCTTCAGTTCAGTTTAGTTCAGTTGCTCAGTTGTGTCCAACTCTTTGCGACCCCATGAATCCTTACCTCTCCCAAAAGCACTCGCCTTCTGAGTTCTTCTAATAGACCTGCAGACAGTTATCAGACTCCTGTCTCCAAGATGTTTTAATTATGTGAGTGTGTGTGTGTGTGTGTGTGTGTGTATTTGGCCTGGACTTGAGAGCAGTTGTCTTGTATCTTATTTCTCGCACCTACCAAGCAGCCAATAGTAAGCACTCAACAAATGGTACTGAACCAAATCATCAATTGATTAATTAATTTCCAAGTCTCTTCACATTGATTAATTGACTAAGCGTGTCCCTACATGGGCTGCCGTCTATGGAGTCGCAGAGTCGGACACGACTGAAGCGACTTAGCAGCAGCACATGTGCCCATGGGCAGAGATTTAATTCAATAAGTATAATACACATATAAGAATGCAAAAGGATAGACTTCTGTTTTGCTGTAAAGGAGAGACCAAATGGAAATAGCGCATGTTGACCCTGTGGTGGGAGTTCCCCTCTTCTCCCACAGTGACCTGCTCCAACACCCATCGACAGCTCAGTTCCGGCTACTTTAGTCTGGGCAGAGAGCGACAGCGAGGGCGCTTGGGAGAAGCCTCGCCCAACGGCGATAGATTAGTCAGGCCTCAAAAAGATGGCGTCCTCGGAGCAGGCTGAGCAGCCGAGCCAGGTAAGGGGAGTGGGGTTGCCCAGTAGTGGTGGCGGGGACCCTCGCTGGAGTGGGGGCTGGCTTGGCGGGTGGCTGGGAGCCCGGTGGGGACCCTAAGCCTCGGAAGCAGGCGCCCGCGACCTCTAGCCACCTCCGGGGTCCCGCCCCTTGCCAGGTCCTCGCCGCCCGGCCCCTCCCCCGGTGACCCCTCTTTGACCACATTCCCAAGCCGGGGCTCGGAGGCGCCCGCGGCCCCCCCTTCCCGCCTGCCGGCCCCTGGGGTCCCCCTTGTGTTTGGCTGGAGTGGTGGCGGGACCCTTAAGAAATCCCCCAGCCTTGAGCTGCGAGGGCTCCTGCTTGAGAGGGGTGAGAGGCTGGATCGTTCCCGGCCCTTCCGTCCCGGGAGGGGCCTGACTCCCTCAGGGTTCCCACTTCCCCGCAGCCTCAGCCTCCCGGGCCACCCTGCTACTAGCCTCTTCGTTTTCAGTCACCTTTGCGCTTTCCCTGCTAAGTTGGAGGGTGGGAAATATACTTGGACTCTCAGTGCGTTGGTAGGAAGGGGACTCGTAAACAACAGACGCCGCCGAGCTAATGGCTGGTAATCTGTCCTTGCTGCCCAGTTTGGTTTTCTCAGCCAAAGACTCTAGCCTTTCAGTTACAGATATAGCCAAATCCCACTCCAGTTCGGGGACCTTGAAGACCAGTGCTCACTCCTGTTAGGAAGCAGTGAATGATAAGGCTTCTGAAGGCGTTTGTAGTCCAAAGGTGGGGTGGACTAGGGGTAAGCGGTACTTTACAATTACTGAGTGTGTTCTATCATGCCGAGGACAAATTACGCTTATTATCTCGTCTAATGCTCATTACAACCTTTATGAAGTACAGGCTATTAAGCGCCATTTTGCAGGGTCTGTAACGAGCCTGATTAAGCCTGGATTTGTGTGTGACTCCGCTAGTTAGTCCTGCATGTGTAAGTTTCGTTAGGATTGGACAGAGGAGGAAGAAAATGGTGTCAACCTGGACTCATCGTTCGCTTCTCACCTCCTTGAAACACCTGTGGACTTTTCAGCCGCCTACTGGTATTTCACTTCCTTCCTTGGCAGAAGAATACCACTTAGTGTTTCTTATTACTCTTTCATTCTTTATGATAAGTCCATTACAGGAATTGCACTTAGAGGAGTAGCGTGTTCCCCAGACCAGCTTGCGCTAGCGAAGCGAATGATTCAGAGAGATGTCTGCATTGTAAAACATGAGAAATAAAGAGGGCTGCTTTGGTCTTCTCACTGCCGAAAATTCTGGAGTGTGGGGAGTGTCCTGAGTTGGAGGGGGCGAGACTCTTCATTCTTGCCTTAACCCACTTAGCTTGCTGAAATACCGAGGCTCCTCAGAATTTGGACTTCTCTGAACTGTTATACATTAGGAATGCCTGTAGGCTGGGATTAAAGGATGCCAGAACATGTAATTTTCCTGTAATTGTGAAGGTTACTAGAATTTTTGCCACTGGGAGGCTTTTTAGCCCTCAAGGTGTCCTTTGGTTCTAGAAATCGTCTTTGTGCACGTGGACGGGATCGAAGGTCCTGAAAGGAGCTTGGCTGGCCTCTGTTTGGTTTTCAACTCTGCTTCTCCTTTGCCCTCCTTTCCAAAGCTGGTAGAGATGGGATTGCATCAGAAAATGCTGGCAGACTGGGACAAAACTTTAATGCTTCACACCAGATTCCGTCACTGTCTGACAATAAGCTGCAAATGCGTGCATTTTAAGTGAACCAACTCCCTTCAGCAGTTGCTTTGCATTTCATTTTCTAGTCCTGATCAGTGGTTTCCCCATTTCTCCAGTAAAACACAGTGGAACTGAAAGAACTGTTTGTATATTCCCCCAAGCCTGGTTTGGGTGTGAGAAGAACGCATCACAGCTGTGGGACTGAGCCAGTATTCTGTCTCTTGTGGAAACTTCGTTCGCTCTGTGGCATCAGTCTCTTGTTTTGAATAAGGGTAGATAACCAATACTTTCTTTGAAAGGCAGTATAAAGCAGTGGTTAAAAGTATGGACTCTGAAGCCATCCCCACTGGTCTAGAATGCTAGCCCCACTACTTATCAACTGTGTTGGTCTTGGACAAGTCACTTCTTTGGCCTTAGTTTCCCCATCTGTAAAATAGAAATAATACTAGTGCCTATCCCATAGCACTGGTCTGAAGATTAAATGAATTAACTTGTTTTAGAACAATGCCTGACATAGTGTGTTAATCTGTTAGTATTCCATGTAGTAAACTCTGGAGTTTGACGCACAAGCCATCTAAGCCTTTCCTCAGTTCCTGTTGTAATATTTTTGGGAGTATGAGTTTTCATATGTTGACCAGAAGTTCACTAAAGTTTTATTTGCTCTTAAGTAATCGCCTTAAAATTTAAAGGAATACCCTAACTAGTGATTATCCTTGCTGTCCTTTGTAACTTAGATTTCACTGATAATACTTGCTTTTCATAAGGGTATAATTGTTTCAGTTTGTCTTCAAAACAGTCTGTTGGAATTGCATTTATTGCTTCATACCCTTGTTGTGTTTATTCCACATTACTCTGTTTTGCAAGGCTAATCTCTTATCAAAGTCCCTTTTAGTCTGTACATGTTATGGCCCATAGGAACAGGAAATGTTATCCCTATTTCTGTACTTTCCCACCAGCTTTTCTGTCTTTAGTGAAGAGCAGAGGCACGGTTCAATCCAGTGGTTTAATGATTGTTGAGTATTGAGAATTATTACGGAATGTAGGTTTCGAGTCTGTTCATGTTCACTATGTATAGTCAATTATGGACTGAAAAAACACAGAAGCAGGGAAGGGAGAAGAGTACAGCAAAGATGTTATGGAGAGAAAGGCTTGTTTTCCTGATTGACTTTGGTTTGAGCTCCAGCACTCACTCACTCACTCTTGGACTTATCACTCCACCTCTCTGAGCCTCAGTTTTCTTCTCTGTAAAATGGGAGTGATAATAATTAACTTAGAAGGTTGCTTTAGGGTTGACTGAAGTTACAGATGTTAAGAGTATGTGGTACATTTTGAGTGCTTATGTTGTGAATGTTAATTTCCTTCAGGTCTCTGCATACAGTTTTGGAAGATTACTGAACTCTTGAATAACAAGTTCAAACAAGATATTTTGTCCCTCACTCTTTATTTTGAAAAGTTTTCAATCTATAGAAAAGTTGAAAGAATAATACAGAGAATTTCTCTAAAACTCTCATAAGAACGAACAAGATGCATTGTTTACTTTTTGCTGAATTTGCTCTATTTCAGTCTCGTTATATTTTTCTTTTCTTTGGGAAGGATTTGATAGTTACAGACATGGTATTTCATTCTAGAATACTTCACCTTGTCTCTCATAAGAGTAAGGTTATTCTGCTGCTGCTGCTGCTAAGTCACTTCAGTCGTGTCCGACTCTGTGCGACCCCATAGATGGCAGCCCACCAGGCTCCCCCGTCCCTGGGATTCTCCAGGCAAGAACACTGGAGTGGGTTGCCATTTCCTTCTCCAATGCATGAAAGTGAAAAGTGAAAGTGAAGTCGCTCAGTCTGTCCGACTGTTAGCGACCCCATGGACTGCAGCCCACCAGGCTACTCCGTCCATGGGAGTTTCCAGGCAAGAGTACTGGGGTGGGGTGCCATTGCCTTCCCCGGGTTATTCTTCTACATAACCATAATACCACTATCACAAAGGAAGTTTGGTATTGATAAAATATTATTTATTAATACAGACCACATTCAATGTTTTCAATAAAAAACAAATTCAGGATCCAGTGAAGAAATAGGGAGTGCACTGATTTGCCTCTTTAGTATAATTTAGCATGATTCCCTAGCCTTTAAAATGAAAAAAACCCTTTTTATTGTTGTTTAACAGACACCCAGGAAGTCCACCAATTATGTGTACAGCTTGGTGAATGTTCACAGAGTGAACACAATCTTGGTAACCAGTACTCGGATCAAGCAGTCAAACATAACCGGGACCTCAGAAACCTCTTCTGTGTCCCTCCTGTTACTGTCCAGTCCCCAGAACGTTGCCCCTATCCTGACTTAATATCCGTATGTTAATAGCTTTTTGAGTGACTGAGTCTTTGTGGCCAAAAGCTTTACTGTGGAATTCAAATAGGTGTGTTGTGGTCAGTTTTGACAAATGTATATATACCTGTTTAACTACCACCACAGTCAAGATCAAAACAATTCCAGTATTCCCAAACATTCCCTTACTCTGCTTCCCCAGAAAATCCTAGCCTTTGGCCTCAAGAAATCTGAGCTGCTTTTTTACCACTAATAGATTATATTTGTCTCTCCTAGAAGTACACATGAATACATTCATAATTATATAATCTTTTGTGTCTCACTTCTTTTGCTCAGAATAGCGTTTGTGAAATTTTATATTGTTGTACATATGGCTTAGCAGTAAAGAGTCTGCCTGCAGTGCAGGAGATGTGGGTTTGATCCCTGGGCCAGGAAGATCCCTTGGAGAAGGAAGTGGCAACCCACTCCGGTATTCTTGCCTGGGAAACCCCATGGACAGAGGATCCTGGTGGGCTTTATCGTCCATGGGGTTGTAAGAGTTGTATGTGACTGAGCAACTGAACCACCACCACCACCATGCATCAGTAATTCATTACCTCTTCCTGGTGTGTAGTATTCCATTGTATAGGTAAATCAGCAGCACAGTTGATCTGTTCGCCACTTGGACATTTGGTGTATATTAATTGCCTTTTGTCTAACAATATTATTACACATTTAGCAGCTTCATGCAGCACACGTTTGTTGTCTCGCAGTGTCTGTGGGTCAGGAGTCAGGACACGATTTAGCTGTGTCTCCCAAGGCAGCAGTCAAGCTGTCTGTCAGGGCTGTGGTCGAATCTGGGTCTTGACCAGGGAAGGATTTGCTTCCAAGCTCGTGTGGTTGTTGGCAGCATTTGGCTCCTTGTGGACTGCAGCGTGAGGACCCCATTTTGTCAGCAGCCATCAGCCAGAGGCCACCCGCAGTTTCTGCCACATGGGTCTCCCCTGGGTGGCCGCTTGTTTCCTCGGAGGTGAATGGACATTACAGTCTTACGTAATGTAACCTCATATGTGTAATTACATGTGCTTTGTCACCATTAGCATACTGTATCGGCCAGAAACCTGCCACCTTTCCTGCCCACATTCAAAGGGACAGCACAAGGGCATGAATGCCAGAAGATGGGGAGCGTGGGCGTCACCTCGGAGACTCTTCCCCACATAGTTGGTTCTAGTTTGGGGCTACTGTAAATATTCATGTGTGTTTGTGGAAACATGTTTTCATTTTTCTTGGCAGATGCCTCCCAAGTGTAACTGCTGGGTCGCGTGGTAAGTGTATGCTGAGCTCTGTAATAGGTTGCGTTCTTGTTTTGTAAAGTTGTGGTCCTTGTTCTTTTGGTCACCAAGTCATGTGTGACTCTTGGCGACCGACGCTGTAGAATGCCTCACACCGTCTTCTCTGACTGCCATGATTGCCCAGTTGGCTGAGGTTCATGTCCATTGAGTTGTTGATACTATCTAACCGTCTCATTCTCTGCTGCGCCCCTTCTCCTCTGCCTTCAGTCCTTCCCAGCATCAGGGTCTTTTCCAGTGAGTTGGCTCTTCACATCATATGGCCAAAGTATTGGAGCTTTGGCAAACAATGTATGAACATTCTGATTGCCCCACACCCATACCAACACTTGGTATTGCTTGTCTGTTTTAATTTTAGCCATTTGAGTGTGTAGCTTGAGTGAGTGTGTAGTGGTATTTCATTGTGGTTTTTCTTTGCATTTCTGTGATGACAGATAACATTAAGCATCTCTTTTCATGTGCATACTGGTACAGGCTGAGCTTCATGTTTTTCCCCATATGAATATCAATTGTTCCAGCATCATTTGTTGATCTTACCATCTTTTTGGAAAAAAAATTGAAAAATAGTATATAATAGATCAATTTCTAAACCGTCTTTTGTTCCATTTATCTATTACCTATACGTTTCTCCTAATGCAAATGAAGTATAGTTGACTCATGAGTTTGAACTGCACTGGTCCACTTATACTTGAATTTCTTTTTCAATAAATACACAGTACAGTATATAACATACTACACAGTTTGTGGTTGGTTGAATCCATAGATATGGAGGGCTAACTGATTGTGTGTGTGTGTGTGTGTGTGAGTAAGAGAGAGAGAGAGAGAAATCTGTATCTAACTGTCAAGGTAATACTGGCCTATCAAAATGAGTTGGGAATTTTTATCCTTTTTTTTTTTTGGCTGTGCCATGCAGCTTGTAGGACCTCAGTTTCTAGACAAGGGATTGAACCTGGGCCACAGCAGTTGAAGCCCAGAATCCTAACCACTAGGCCACCAGGGAACTCCCTCACCTTTCTTTTCTACTTTCTGAAATAGTTTGTGTAAGACTGCTATTACTGGGCACTTCCATGGCAGTCCAGTGGTTAAGACTTGTGCTTTCTGTTTTTTTTCTAGGGTCAGCTTTGACATAATGTCTCTCAAGGAATTTGCCATCATTTCAGTTGTCAAATATGTTTTTAAGGTGTTTCATAATATTCCTTTTTTTTTTCCTAAAGGTTTCTTCTTTTTCTCCATTGTGGACCATTTCTATAGTCTTTATTGAATTTGTTATAGTATTGTTTCCATGTTATGTTTGGTTTTTTGGCCACGAGATCTTAGCTCCCTGACCAGGAATCCAGCCTGTATTCCTTGCATAGGAAGGGGAAATCTTAACCACTGGACTGCCAGGGAAGTCCCTCTATTATCTTTTATTTAAAGAGAAGTTAATTATTTATTTTGTTCTTGGCTGCTCTGGGTCTTTGTTGCCTTGTGCGGGCTTTCTCTAGTTGCGGCGAGTGGGGGCCGCTCTTCGTTGTGGTTTTGGGGCTTCTTGTGATGGTGGCTTCTCTTGTGGAGCATGGGCTGCAGTCACACAGGATCAGTAGTTGTGGCCCTCCTGTATCTTTTAGCTGTCTATAAAATATGCAGAGATTTCCCCCTTTTCATTCCTACTATTGGAAAATAATGTCTTTTTTTTTTTAATTGATCAGTCTGGCTACGGATTTATCAGTCTTAGTACTTCTCAGAAAGTCGGTTTTTATTTTATTGATTTTCCTCTGTTGTTTTTACGTTTAAAATTTTCTTTCTGTTTACTTTGGGGTTTCACTTGTTCTTTCTCTAGCTTCTTTTCTAAAGTCACTAAAACTGTAAACTTCCTTCTAAGCAGAGCTTTAGTTGCATTCCACAAATTTAGATGCGTTGTGTTTTCATTTTCATTCAGTTCAGTTCAGTCACTCAGTTGTGTCAGACTCTTTGTGACCCCATCGACTGCAGCACGCCAGGCTTCCCTCTCTATCACCAACTCCTGGAGCTTGCTCAAACTCATGTACGTCATGTTGGTGATGCCATCCAACCATCTCATCCTCTGTTGTCCCCTTCTCCTCCTGCCTTCAATCTTTCCCATTATCAGGGTCTTTTCCAGTGGGTCAGTTCTTCACATCAGGTGGTCACAGTATTGGAGGTTCATCTTCAGTCCTTCCAATGAATATTCAGAACTGATTTCCTTTAGGATTGACTGGTTTGATCTCCTTGCAGTCTAAGGGGCTCTCAAGAGTGATCTCCAACACCACAGTTCAAAAGCATCAATTCTTCAGTGCTCAGCTTTCTTTATGGTCCAACTCTCACATCCATACACGATTACTGGAAAAACCATAGCTTTGACTATACAGACCCTTGTCAGCAAAGTCATGTCTCTGCTTTTTAATATGCTGTGAGGTCAGCATATTTTTTCTGTAATTATTGTCTGCTTGATTAACGCTCTTATTTTGAAAGTGTCCTTGTTTATCATTGGAAATATCTGCCAGTTTGAATTGTCTGAGAGTAATGTTGCCAGTACAGCTGTCGTATGACTAGTGTTTGCATGGTCTGTCGTTTTCCACCCTTTGGCTTTTGAGCCGTGTGTGTCATTTTGTTTAAAATGGGTTTCTTATGGGCAGTCTGTAGCTCAGTCTTGGGTTTTCTCACCACCTAGTCTGACAGTCTCTGCCTTTTAATAGGAGTGTCTCATTTGTACTCAAGGTAAATATGAATGTGGTTGGGTTTAAGTCTGAAATGAAGTTGCTCAATCGTGTCCGACTCTTTGCGACCCCATGGACTGTAGCCTACTGGGCTCCTCCGTCCATGGGATTTTCCAGGCAAGAATACTGGAGTTGGGTGCCATTTCCTTCTCCAGGGGAACTTCCCGATCCAGGGTTCAAACCCTGGTCTCCTGCATTGTANGCGACCCCATGGACTGTAGCCTACTGGGCTCCTCCGTCCATGGGATTTTCCAGGCAAGAATACTGGAGTTGGGTGCCATTTCCTTCTCCAGGGGAACTTCCCGATCCAGGGTTCAAACCCTGGTCTCCTGCATTGTAGGCAGACGCTTTACCGTCTGAGCCACAAGGGAGGCCCTTGGGTTTAAGTCTGCCATCTTGCAATTTTTTTTTTTCATCTGTTTTTTGTTTTCTCTTTTTTTTGTCTTCTCTTGGATTGAATTATTTTTTGGATTTCATTTTATCTCTACTGTTGATTTAGCTGTACCCTACCAATTTTTTTTTTTTTTTAACTAGTGATTGCTCTAAGGTTTACAATATGTTACTTTAAGTTTACCACAGCCTATTTTCAAATGACATACTATTAAATAATTCACATATAGTATAAGAACCTAACAGAAATATGCTTCAGTTTTCCCTTTTATCCATTATACTAGGTGTCATAGATTTTACTATTACATAGGACATAAAGCTCACAGTACATTTAAATTATCTTTTAAAAATAAAAATGTCTTTGCTAACATGTTGACCATTTCTAACGTTCTTCTTTCACGTAGATTAAGTTTCCATCCAGTATTGTTTTTCTTCTGCTTAAAGAATATCGTTTAACGTTTCTTTGGTACAAGTATACTGTTGACGACCACTGCCTCTTTTTCCCTTTGAAAAAGTCTTTAATTTGTATTCATTTTTGAAATAATTTAATTGGGTATAGAATTCCAGGTTGAGAGTGGTGGTCGTGTCCTGCCCTCTGTGGGCATTTTAAAGATTTTTTTTTTTTGAAATGCCAGATGGCCAAGTTTTTGTGGTTTTATTAACACAAACGCAGTGTGCCGACGAGCCGTCCGTTCACCTCTCTGCTGGGCGGCCTGGCGTAGGGTTGGTGACTCTGAGGGCCGGCAGGATTGCTCTTTCCACACTGGCTTTGAGTTCTTGGAGGAGACGTGTGAGTAACCTAAGCACAGGAAGGCTGTTGCACGTCAGCAGCACTTCAGGCTCCCTGAAGTTGTGGACCAGGAACTTCCGGAAGCCACTGGGCAGCATGACCTTCGTGTTCGTGTTGCCCCCGTAACCAGCGCTGGGCGCTCGTATCCGGCCCTCGAGTTTCTTGAGCGCCTGTTGTCAGTGCCTCTGGGTTTCCATCAGGCCCACCTAACTTTGACGTCGCAGTCTGACTGGCGTGGGCTCACCTTCTTGGTCCTCTTTTTGACGGGCTTCACAAGCGGTCTGAAGGTGGCCCCGATGGCCGTCACCTCTGTAAAGTGGGCGGTGCTGAGGGAGAGCCAAAGGTGCTATCCTGCTGTTCGTTTGTTTTTGTCCTGCAGTTATTGATCTGAAGTCATTTTTAGTCTTGATTAATATGTGTAGGTAATGTTTCTCTTTTTCTGGTTGCTTATAGTATTTTTCCCTTTTCATTTTTTTAGAATTTGGTTATGGTGTACTTTAGTATACTTATGTGTTTGTTCTGCTTGGGGTTTGTTGAGCTTCTGGACCTGTGAGTTGCTAGTTTTCATCAAACTTCAGTCATTATTCAAATATTTTTCTCTTTGGGGTCCTCCACCATCCTTAATTTTAATCAGTTTCTGCTGCGGTGTTCTCATGTGCACTTACTTTTTTCCCTGTAGTAGCTAATCTGCTGTCATTACCATTCAGTGAAATTTCTATTTCAAATATGTTTTTTCATCTCTAGAAGTCCTACTGTCTTCTTATACCTCACATTTCTGTCCTTACTGTGATCATGTTTTCCTTTAAACTGTTTTTTAAAAGAAAGTCTTTAATTTATTTGTCTGTGTATGGGATCTTTAGTCATGGCATGCAAACTCAGTTGTGGCATGTGGGGTCTGGTTCCCTGACCAGGGATCGAACCTAAGCCCCCTGAACTAGGAGCATGGTGTCTTAGCCACTGAACCCCCAGGAAAGTTCTCTTTTTAAAATTTATTGAGGTTTCTTACTTGACATACAGCATTATATTAATTTCAGGTGTACAACATGATTTGATATTTGTATTTTTTAATTGAGCTAAATTCTTGAATAAAGCTGGACTGGTGAGACTCATGGATCTTGTGGACTTGGTTCAGCTTCTGACAAGCAGTTTGGCTGCTCAGACCACCCCTCTTTTAAAACCATGTCTGAGCTGCGTGTTAAAGATGGGAGTCTGTCCTCATCATAAGGAAGTGGACTTGTTAGGACTCTTCCAGGGGTCTGATTGGTGTTTTGAATGGAGCAGTCCTTCATTGTGTCCACTGTGGGACATTTGGTATCCTAGACCCCTGCCTTCTAAATGCCTGTGGGGCTCTCTAGTCACTGTGACAGCCAGAAACACCTCCACACGCTTTTAAATGCCTGTCTAGGGGTGATTCCACCCCAGAGTTGAGATCCATTGGGTCATGACATTGCTTTGAGACTGGCCAGGTTTGTATTTTGTTGGTGGTGAAATGCTGCAGGGAAAGATACTGGCATTGTCCTTTGCCTGCTTCATTTTGGCTTATGTATATGAAGTGGTTCCTTTGTTTTACTCTTTTAACTAAAAAAGTAATTAAGTACATATTAATTGAGTATCTATACCAGTTACATTCTAAGTGCTGAAGATCAGCCTTCACCAAGGTGGTAAAGTGCCTGCCTTCAAGGAACTGAAAACTAGTAGGGACAGACATTAATAAACAAGTTATATAATGAAGAATTTCAGATGTATCATAAGGACATCCACATGCAGAGTAGCAAGGATGAATGATGCCTGTCTTGGTTATCAAGAAATAGTTTCTAAAGAACACAGGTATTTCAGCATGAGCTAGAGAATCACCTGGAAAATAATCGTATTAGGCAATTCTCAGATTGGTAAGAAGTCATTTGTGAGGTCACTGTGAGGTCTGACTGACCTCACAGCGCAGTGAGTTGGAATATGATGTGGCGAAATGCTTGCTCCTTTCTTGGCAGCCCCCGAGAACAGTCTTGGAAGTCAGGCTTTGGTGTGCTGAGACCCTAGAAGGCTCTGTGAAGCCAAAGTTTGAGGAATTCAGAGAGTGTTGCTATTTAAGCTCCTTGGTGGGGCTGTGCTTCTTACACACTGAATATCCCAGAAAGACACTGTAAGGAGCCAGCATCAGTGGTGGGTCCCCAAGAAGAGGAGGCTGTTGGGATGAGAAGGGAGCTTACTTTTTAAATTTTTTAAAAGCAGAGTATATTTACATGGCTCACATTAATAGGTACAAAAGCATATATGATGAAACAGACTTCTTTGGTGCTGTGTATGGTTTAAAGTTTTTCCTCTGGCAAATATTAGCTGTTCAGGAGATGAACTAATTTAAAGGGAAGTTTCTTGGAGGTTATGATTCACAGTGATTAGCTGTATCCCAGGAAGAAAGTTTTAGTTTAAATCAGAATGAGACTTCCTGAATAATAGAGCTGTTTGTGTTAGTTCCATTTAGTTAAATAACTTACATTATTATTTATGGGATAGCATTAAGGTTGTTGCTTAATAAAATGTGGTCTAAACAAAACTCGATTATTTTGATTAAGTAGAAGAGCTCCAGTCCTTTTGGTTCCCGTCCTTTTAGCTGAGTCTTCATAGGCAGGTTCTTTAACCTCCCTTGCCTCAGTTTCCTCATCAGCAAGACTTCCATACATTTATTGTGAGAATGAAATAAAGAAGGAGCTAAGTAAATGTTTGCACTTAATATTTACCAGATAGACTGAAGGAAGCCCTCAAGAAGGCAATGAATTTTATATAATCTGTTCAAACCCAATCCATTCTGCTCTTTGTTGCCCGCTCATTCATTCAGCAAGTATCTGTGGAAGGTCTGTGGCTCAGCAGGTGAAGAATTGACCTGCAATGTAGGAGACACAGGAGAAGCGAGTTTGATCCCCGGATTGGGAAGATCCCCTGGAGGAGGAAATGGCAGCCCACTCCAGTATTCTTGCCTGGAGAATTCAATGGGGAGAGGAGCCTGGTGGGCTATAGTCCAAAGGGTCACAAAAGAGAGCTGGACACGACTAAGCAAACAAGCACATAACCTGTGCCTGATACTGACCCAGGGATACAGTGATGAGCAGACACAGTTTCTGCCCACTTGGAGTATATAATCTGGTGAGGACGCAGACATCAGTCGGATATCA
The DNA here is from genome assembly GCA_006410675.1 of Oreotragus oreotragus. Taxonomy (NCBI): domain Eukaryota; kingdom Metazoa; phylum Chordata; class Mammalia; order Artiodactyla; family Bovidae; genus Oreotragus; species Oreotragus oreotragus. The sequence continues at coordinate 245,847 of SJYX01007182.1, forward strand.
CACACTTAAAATTGCAGTTCGGCTTAGTCCTTGAAGGAGAGGTACATGGTGTGAGTGTATATTCAGGAGATTTGAATATACAGATATTCTCCTGTCAGAGAAGGAATGCTTTTCCAAGAGTGACTTAGCTGGCATCTGAAGAATAAGTTAAGCTGTCAGAGAGAAGGGAAGGAACAGCTGGTGCAAAGGCCCCTTGACAGAGGAAGAAAAGGCGAGTGTGTGTGTTGTGGGCAGAGCCGGGGAATGTGGTGCCAGACCTGATATGTCAGAGGAAACGCATGGCCAAACTGAGAAGGTTTTTCTGTGTTAGAGTCGTTGTTGTTTACTGGGGCGGGTGGGTGGATGAGATCAGATTATTGTTTTGAAGAGAGAGTCTGCTTGCAGGGTGGAAACTGAATTAGAAGGGAGCCAGCATGGATGTGAGTGAGCTGATGAGAAGGCTATGGCAGTGGTCCAGGCAGGGGTTTTTGGAAGCTTGGACTTAAGTGACGTTGGGAGAAATGGAGCAAAGTGGATGGCCTGATTCCACGGATGTTTAGGAAGGCATATGGGAAGCTTTGATATCGTGTTTGCTCTGGCAGGTGAGGGGAGGTGCTGCCCAGGGTGGTCTTTTGGATTCTAGTTTGCGTATTTTGGTGGAAGGGTTGACTTTCACCCAGACAGGGAAAGCAGAAGAGGTCATATGTGGTGGAGGGAGAGGATTATGAATCTGCTATGGGATTTGGTAAGTCCAGGAGAAGGCAGGAAGTTGTAGAACTCAAGAGAGGTGTGGGCTGGAGCCCTAAACGCATCAGCTTACGGATGCCTGGAGCTTTAGGAGGGAGGGAAGCACGTTCAGGTTTCCAGTTACTTTCCATACTTTCTAATTTTATGCTAGCTGACCTTCTTGTCCTAGGGAAGAAGGGGCTCTTGAGAAGGACTTTGGATGAAGTGGTAGGGTCCTTCCAGCAGAGTCCTTGCCTCCCTGTGTGGGAGCAGCTGGGCATGAGGAATCTTTGGGGACCCTCTGTGGACTGGACTCTTTCCTCTCTCCACTTCCATTCTTTTCCTCAGAAGGCTTAGCACTTGCCATCTGAACCAGCTGGGAGGAGTTTGGAGGCTGGCTCCACAGATTAGCTCATTTGTCTGGATATTATCTGTGGATAATTGGGAATTGGTTTGAACATCAGTAACAGTAAACTAATCATGACTCTCTCAAGCTCCTTGTTTTCTTCCTTTGGAGATTTGTAGATTTCCTCCTAGGTTGTCTGTCTCTTGTCTCTTGTCTCTCCCTTTCTCTGAGCTGTGGCCATGTCAGCTAAGGGTTGAAGGTAAATTTGAGGGTGAGGGGAGAGATCCAGAGAAGGAAACAGACTAGGACCAGGCGAGTGGGCCACATGCTGCCTGCGGGTTGGCCTGTTTATCTGTCAGCTTGTCAATAACTTATTTTCAAAAACCCGACTCTCTTTTCTGCTGGGATTGGTATCCTGAGCGACAGGTGGTAATAGGAACCAGTGTTCATAGTTGACTGCTTCCTTGGCTCCAGATAGGTGCTGAGTGTAGGCAACTGGGGCCCCCTTGTGGCTGGATCTGGTTCTTCACTTTTGCTCTGCTTGCTGGTCAATGTGGAGGGCGGCGGTGGGCAGAGACGGCAAAAGGAAAGTTTGGCTCTCACTTAACACCTTTTGTGGACTTTGCTATTGTTGTGGGTTTCATGATGGTCCCCAGCCGCTGCTACTCAGCTGCTTGGGCCCTCTGAAGCCAAATTCAGCCTTCTTGAGGTGTTGCGACTGTGAACCTGAACCTGGAAGCCCTCTCTCCATGTTCTCTAGCAAATTTGGGCTTCTCGGGCTACTTCTTACAAGGAGCCCACCACAGACCGCTCTGCAGTATGGAAACGGGCGAGAAGTGCCAGAAGTAGTTGTTTGTGTGGGTCGCTCCAGAATGGCATGCCTTTGGTTTTTTGATGTCCATTGGGTGGCACTGCAATCTTACTTTTGTTTTTATTTTTCTTCGCAGCCAAGCTCTGCTCCAGGAAGTGAAAATGTGGTGCCTCGAGAGCCGCTGGTAAGAAGCCACGATATATAGTATGAGTCTCTATTAATTAAAATACGTAGTATGATTCTCTGTTAATTAAAATACTGAGTTTAAAGAAGCCTGATGATCCTATAGTCATGCGTCAGTAGTGCCCCCGAATATAGGAGTGGAGGTGTTCTGTGGAGACCTAGCCCGTCAGCGACCTCTCACTTCTGACTGCTTTTCAGGCATGCAGAGGTTAGTGAGATTCCCTCTTAGTAAAGCCTGGTCTTTTCTGGAATGAGGAGCACCCACCCCTGGTCTGGTGATGCACTGTTTTATTTCTTGTTAATCAGTGGGACACCCAAAACCTATGGTGGCTGAGCTGAAGCGAGGTTGCTGGACCTGACCAAGAGGCTGAGCTGCTTGATTGTCTGAAATAGCCATTCTGTTTCTCAGAGTGAGGGCACTTCACGTGGCTTTTGAAGAACAGATAAGAGAGAGTTCTGTTTCTTCCCGGCCTGTAATTAGGTTTGTGATGCTCACTACCAACATTCTCTGCTTACACAATTGATAGGGAAGAGGCCTACTAAGTGCTGAAGGCCTGGGTGGCGCCAGCCCTGCGGGACTGGTGGAGACAGCCACTCTCGTCCTGCATGTCACCTGCTCTTCCCAAGGACGGCTCGCTTCCCGCCACTCCCCTAGTGGCTTCATTTCCCTCTTTTGGTATTGCGTGGGCTCTTCCTTGTGGTCTTGGTGGTGTGAAAGCCAGAGGAGGCTTTGCTTGGCCAATCCCTTAGGTTGGGAGCTTGTTTCCTGTGGGGCCTGCCTCAGTGCCCCTCAGACTGAAGTTGTGGTTGACTTTGGACTAAAGTTTAAATTGAACACTCTAGTCCTCTTCAGTCCTTTATTCCTCAGTCTCTTTTCACATTTTTATCTACTCATTTAACTACTGATCACCAGAAGAGCGGCTGGACCATCTTTTGGGCATTCTTTCTAGCATGGAGCCCTGAGCAGCTGGTGGCATCGCTGACTACTGCGTGCTTGGAGCCCTGTGGCGCTTTCACTCTGCTAATGTTTCTGTGCACTGCTCGTTTCCTGCTGCATTTGGCATCTGCATGTTAGTTGCTTGTATTTTTATTTCTTTCTTTTCTGGGAGGCCCTGAGCAGTCTTCAAACCCTGGTAGCCAGCAATCGTCCAGAGTTCAGACTCATTCTCTCCAGGCCAACTCCACAATTAGCTTATATTTAATTAATATTTTTTCCCCTCTTTACATACTTGCTGCATAATTGCTCAGAGGAAAGAAAACACATAGCAGCAATTTATATATATATAAAAAAACAGTAATTAAAAAAAAACCCCAAAATAAACTCCCATCTCATTTGGGTTGATCCTATGAGTTGGGTAATTAGGGCCCTATTAAAAGGTAGACCCTTCCTCCTTCCTTTGTTTTTTTTTATTAATTTTTTTATATTAAACTCCCACAGTCTCTCAGTCATGCCCTTATTGCTTTTGGCCAACCATTTGCAGCAGCCTGATTAAATGAGGGCACCAGCCGAGTTGTACGCTCTTGTGTGAGCTACTTCTGCCTCTTGGGAGAGGTGGCAGGAGGGTGCCAGGCAGAGAGGCTGCCGAGGGCCAGCGGTGGCTTGTGTGGCTGGTCAGGGGGACAGGATGAGCTGCTGCGAACTGGCAGCAGGCTAGAGAGAGCTACAGGGTGCCAGAGAGTGATGGGGCACCCACCCACAGAAAGCCCCCTAGCACTTAGCCCAAGGGCCTATCTATACCCTCACCCCCACCCCCCAGGGAGGTTCCTCAGGCTGTATGTATGAGCTGTCTCCTGGGTGCTCAGGAGGAGCAGACAATTGAAGAATAAAGCTAAGCCTTCTTCCTAAGTAATTTATATATCTTATTTGGGGAAGAAAATGCATTTGTTACATGCAAGACAATTAGCAAATGGCACAAGGTTGTATATAATTTTAGCAAACAGTACAAAATTGTATATAATTTGGTGCAGAATTGCCTGGCTGGGAGTATAAGAGAGCCTTCATTATTCAGAGAAGGAAGAGTTCTCTGGTGGGTGGGGGGTTCCTTAGGGATGGTTTTTGTGAATCTCGAGGCCAGGGCTGGAGGAATAGGGTAGTCCACGTTGGAGGGAACACCGCGCTCAGTTATTTCTGGTTTTGTTTTTAACCAAGTGGAGTGCATATTTTCCACAAAATTCCTAAATGGAAGATGCCTGTTCTCTAAACTAATAAGGCTAAGCTTGGGATGCCGAAGGCAAATAATCTTATTCTTTGTCTTCAGAACTAGATGAGCACTTTGGGGTAATTTTCCTCTTTATTAAAAGAGAGGCTGTATTGAGGAGTCAGCATAGTGCAGGTGATGTTGTTAGGTGGACGCATGGAGGTGTCTGCACTACTGCTTTGCTCTGTTTCTAGGAAAGGAGGACCTGGTTTTCATAGAAATGAAGTCCTCTCTGGACCCTAAAAGCTGGCTTATGATTTTGAGTTGATAGGTAGGCTCATTCACGTCTGACTCTTTTGAGATCCTACAGACTGTAGCCTGCCAGGCTCCTCTGTGCATGGGATTTCCTAGGCAAGAATACTGGAGTGGGTTGACATTTCCCCCTTCATGGGATCTTCCTGACCCAGGGATTGACCCCGAGTCTCCTGCGTTTCCTGTACTGGCAAGTAGATTCTTTACCACTGCACCACCCGGGAAGCCCTGATAGGTGGTCTTGTGGTCTCTAATTGGCACACTTGTCTGTGTAGCCATCCCCTCATCTTGATTCTGGTCGCGTAGTAACACTGCACGTTACCTTCTCTTGCCCCTGCAGACCTCCTCCTCTCACTAAAGAACCAACCCAGCAACTCTGGCCATATTAGTGGGGTAATTGCTCTGTAAAGTCATGATGTCCTTGGGGTGGTGATTGGTGAACAGACTCCCCTTGATAAATTCTGTGAACTCCCCACTGAAATTCTCTGATTGTTAATGACAGAACTCTTTGCCAGAGTTAAAATGGCTGATTGCTTTTTCTTTACACTTTGTTCACTGAGCTTTGCCTCCCAGGACAAGCTCCAGAGTACTGACCTCTAGCTTCTCCCAGACCTGCTCACAACCTGTAAATTTCCTTCTCATCACCTATGTAGGCACATGCTCAAGGCGTCGCAGAGGCTCTGGGCTGGTCCCCGCACTGCTCTGCCAGGATCAAGTGGTCCTGCCTAGTTGAGCACCCATTCCCCCCACCCTCCTCTGAGTTCTGTTTTTTCATTTTAATTTTTTAGGCTCCACATATCTGAAGTACAGAAGTATCGTGTCTCCTCAGGTTTCTCCCGGAGGCTAAGACAGAGCCTTGCCTGGGGTGAAGGGGTTGGGTGGGTGGTTCATGTGTTTGATCTCCACCCTTCTGGGGAGCTCTTCTACCTCATACCTGGACACCTAAGATTTTCTCTTTGGTTTTTAAGTCAGTTAACCAGAGGCTGGCAATCAAAAGGCTTTTAAGGGACTTCCCTGGTGGTACAGTAGTTAAAACTCTGTGCTTCTAGTACGGGGGGTGGGGGTGAGGGGGGGAAAGGATTTGTCCCTTGTTGGGGAACTAAGATCCCACATGCCGTGTGATGTGGCCAGAAAGTAAAATCTAAAAAATCTTGATGAATTGTGGGAGCTCCTCTTTAGGAGAAGAGCTGTGGCCAGTCGCCTGTCTCCTGGAAACCTCTTACAGGTACCTCTGGCACAGTCTCCCCCGCACTTGTATCTTTTGTGGTTCCAATACTTAGGGAAACTTGTTGGTGGGCTCACGGTGGGTAGGTGATTCTCATGTTTTTTCCTCACCAAAACATTTCTGAAAGATGACATTCACATGCTCAGTTTATTTTTTTGTGTATACTCATGTGAAGTAATGTGTGTTTGTGTGTATGGATGTATAGAACATGTTATATACATGTATTTATTTTATAAAGTTCAAAGCACTTGGCAGAATAAAATTGATTTTAACATTGTATTCATGAAAGAATTTTATAAGCATGGAATAGTGACACTAGCCACTTAGATTTTAGGAAATTGTCATTTTTCCAGGAAAAATAAATAAATATGGCAAATCTAAAGTATTAAGCATTATTATCTAAAGAGTCTGTAATGGTTCATTTCTGTGAGTGTAACAGAGTTAGGTTTGCTCAACTGAGCTGTGATTTCCATCTGTTTCCCACTCATGGTCTACTTGGAGGCAGGTGACCGGGGATGATGAAAGGAAAAATAAATAAATATGGCAAATCTAAAGTATTAAGCATTATTATCTAAAGAGTCTGTAATGGTTCATTTCTGTGAGTGTAACAGAGTTAGGTTTGCTCAACTGAGCTGTGATTTCCATCTGTTTCCCACTCATGGTCTACTTGGAGGCAGGTGACCGGGGATGATGATGTAGCTGCTGCTGCTGCTGCTAAGTCGCTTCAGTCGTGTCCGACTCTGTGCGACCCCATAGACGGCAGCCCACCAGGCTCCCCTGTCCCTGGGATTCTCCAGGCAAGAGTACTGGAGTGGGTTGTAGGGATAACCCTAAATCTGCTCTATTTATTTATTTGTAAAAAATGAGTCATCTGCCGGTTTTGGTGCTTACTGTACCAAAGGCACAAGGCACCCCTCACAGCTGCTATAAGAAACTTGGAACCTAAATTAAATGTGAACACCCAGAGGGTGGGGCTTATGGTACACCCCCGGCATGTCGTGTGTCCTGACTCCAGATGTGGGGCCGGAGGTCCAGGTGCTGCAGATTGGAGGAAATGTTCGCTTTCCTCCTGCCCCCCGTCTCCCAAAGCATTGCTCTTTAACGCTGACACCTCTTGTCTGGAGGAAGCCTGAGATCCCTGCCTGTCCTGTGGATTGGGGGAGGAAACTGGTGAGAACTAAATGCTGAAATGGTTGAGCCTGAGCAAAGCCTCATTCTATCTCTGGTGGCTTCTCTCTAATCTCTAGGCTACTTACTGATTTTAAAATGACTGCCTCTTCCTGCTCCGTCCTTCCTATTACAGTCCAAGGGGGTTTATTGAATAGACCAGGCGGTGCCCTTTAAGTTCTTTCCTCCTCCAGGTAAATGAAGAGGTGTTTTTTTTTTTTTCTGTTTTAAGGTATCCTTTTGCAAATAATTATTAGATGAATCGAAACTCTTAGGAGTAATAATTAGAGAAATGGAATTTGAAATTGGTGTTCAGCTTTGTTTATATTTTGGGTTCCTGCTTTCGTGGTAATACTTTATATTTGCCGTAGTTCCGGTAATCAGAGGCCCAACCTTTGGATAACTGAATAGTGTCCTTCTGGAGATGTGGGAACTGGCAAGCTGAGTGCACAAGTGCCTTCTTTCAGAGGCACAGTGATCGGGGAATTGGGTTTTTAATCTTGTCACTGGCTTCATTCTTTGAAAAAGTGAAAGCCGCTCAGTTGTGTCCGACTCTTTGTGACCCCATGTACTGTAGCCTGAAATTCTCCAGGCCAGAATACTGGAGTGGGTAGCTATTCCCTTCTCCAAGGGATCTTCCTAACCCAGGTATCGAACCCAGGTCTCCCGCATGGCGGCCGGATTCTTCACCATCTGAGCCACCAGGGAAACCTCCCTTTCCTCTTGGAAACATGGTCTCAGAAGTTCCTAACCAGGTGTTGCTGGGCATGGGGTATCTAGAGCTCTTATTTGGACAGAGTGACCTTCTGAAAATGTTTTTTTGCTTAAAGTAAGTCAGTACCTTATTTAATTATTTTTGGCTGCACCGGGTCTTCGTTGCCGCCCACAGGCTTCCTCTAGTTGCAGCGAGCGGTGGCTGCTCTTTGTTGCGATGCACGGGCTTCTCATTGCGGTGGCGTCTCTAACTGTGGCGGAAGGGCTGTAGCGCTTGGGCTCTGTAACTCTGGCTCACAGGCTTAGTTACCCTGCGGCCGGCATGTAAGATCTTATTTTCCAAGCAAGGTATCGAACCCGTGTCCACTGTGTTGGCAGGCAGATTCTTAACCACTGGACCACCAGGGAAGTCCTTTAAAATCAGTCATTATCTTATGTGAAAGAAACTTAATGCAAAAGCTGCTTTTACAGGGTGACATGACAAATTCAGCAAATCCCCCACAAACCTCCAGTTTGTGAAGCACTGGATGTCATGCTTCGGGCAGCCGTGTGCCCTGCGCTCTCCAGGATAATTTCAATTTAAAATACTCTAGCCCCTTGTCAAACCACGCAGACCAATTTGGGTTTGAAAAGTCCACTCTCGTAGTTAACCCCACTCTGCGCTGAGAAGCCGCGGGAAGATAAAGTGGTGCTCGGTCTAAGAAGGACGCACTGATGGCCCTCCCTTCTTCCCTCCCAGCTCTGCTTTCTTTTATGGTTTGTAGTTATAACCAAGATTTATGCCTGTTGCTCCACAAATCTTCTCCCTGCCATTATGAGTTTGTCTGTGCAGTCTAGAGATGGGCTGACACTGAGTGATGCTCGAGGTAAATCTGCGAGGGGCGCTCCTTGACACCAAGTCAGCCAGGAGCCGACTCGTGGCCCCCGTGGATGGGAAGAAGATGTGCTGCCACCTTTGTGACCTCTTGCCTTGGTGACCTTGGTGGCACCGCTCTCCTGCTTGTGTTCACAGAGTCTGTGGGGTGGCACCAAGAGGCCTTTCTCTGTGTCTGCTTTGGTCCAGTCGGGCCACAACAGCGCATCTCCAGGGGCAGGGCTGCCTTTTCCAGCTTGGAGGGGAGGAGCTGCTGGTGGAATCCAGCACGCAGGTTAATGATTGTACATGTGTGAGTGCCCAGTCACTAGGTCATGTCCGACTCTATGTGACCCCGTGGACTCTAGCCCTCCAGACTTCTCTGTCCATGGGATTTTCTAGATAAGAATACGGTAGTGGGTTGCCATTTCCTCCTCCATAGGATCTTCCCGACCCAGGGGTTGAACCCATCTTTCCCACACTTGTAGATGGATTCTTTACCACTGGGCCACCTGGAAGCCCTGGTCATACATAGACACGGTTTAGCTTTTCCACAGTTTGCTGAAAATGGGTTTACTAGACGTCTTTTTCCCCCTTTCCTCATACTTTCTATTTGCTGTATCCTTTTGTGTGTACCTTTGACTCATTTCGAATCTCTTGTGAAATGAAGTGGTGGCACCAGTAAATACATATTTTAAGAAAAGTGTCAAGCTTGCATTAGACACTGGCTAGCTGTCATGGTGCTGGGAAGCTACACACCAGGCCTGGGCCCTCTGGCCCGTCGCTGCCTGGTCGCACCCACACCCACATGCCTTCTGCAGACCAGGAGGGAGTCAGCTTGTCTTCAACCTATATGGCAGTTGATTTGTTAGCGAATTAGGCCATTTTATTAAATATCCTGTAAACAGGTGAAGTATAATGTGAACTGAGGGATCAACAAATATGGTGTGTTTTGTAAATATAGATGTAAAAAGAGGATTCTGTGAAAACTAAGCTGAATGTTTTGTTAAATGCAAATTGCTAAAAAGGTTGCTGTCCTTTTAGGTGTGAGCGGGGAAGATACTAAAAATTTTGAAGCACTGTGTACTTAAGTTTGCTTTGCTAATGTCTTTTAAAGGCTTGCTTTGCTTTAGAAATTGTGAAGGGTGTGTTACGGGTGAAGTTTATGCAAGAAAGACGTCTGGGAACTTTAGTCTGTGGGCCCACACTCAAAGAAAAGCTCTTGGCTTCACATCAAAAGATTACCAAATGACTGTACATTTGTTTATAGGTTTTAAGTTCATGTGAAATGTTGAAGGTATGTAGATAGGCTCCATATTTAATGATTCCCTGCTTTAACCGATTTTTCGATTAACTAACCTATTACTAGCTCTGATCACCAAGGCTGGCAGGACTTCTGCTCTGTGATGTGCTGGCCTCTGTGCTGGTTTCTTTGTTTTCATTATCTTGTTTCATCCTAACAACTGGTGAAGCTCCCTTTTCCTCGGGGTACAGCGAGGAAAACAAGCCCAGGTTCCCATAGCTAGTCAGCAACAGGACTGGTGTGTAAACCCCAAGATCTTGAGCAGGCTAGGGTAGCGGCAGGCAGCGTGCCCACCTTGCAGGGCACAGAGGTGTGGAAGACTTTGGCTTTAGGCTTTTTTAGACTTTATTTTTATTTTAGGGTTTGGCTTGTTCAGGTGCTGCCTGGTGAGTCTGTGCTTCTCTGAAGCTGCTGCCTTCATGCACTGTCGCTGGTTGGAGTCTTTTGTGCGCATCTTAGCTGTTGAAAAGGCACCTATTAATTTATCACCGGTGACGTGGGCCTCCTTGTGCTTGGAGGAGGCGTCTGCACCCATGTACCTCACTAATGACAGGTTACGGGGTGGAGGCGAGATAATAGGATCTTTTCATCTTGTCTGTTGAGCACGGTGCTGTGTCCCTGGTAGCTCCTAGGGGGCAGCAGCTGCTTGTTGTCCCCTCTCCTGCTGGCAGAGGGGAGGGTCCACAAGCGAGTGCTTTGCTTTCCACACCACAGAAGTCAAGAAACTGCAGGCTTCGGGATCTTCCTCTCTGGCTTTCCCTACCCCTCAGGTAAATCCTTCATCTGTGTCTCCATCAACAGTCACAAGTCCTTCACTGTCAGTTAAGGCAGCAAAGGCCACTTGCTTTGAAGATAAGAGACTAGAGATGCCTTCAAGAGAGTGAAATCTTTTTGTCACATCTTACTTGTTGCCATTGATAACCCACTCCAGTACTGTTGGTGTTCTGAAAGTTTCCCCCATGAACATGGGTCTTTATTCTGTTGGGAGCCCTGCTCTCATGTGGTTGATTATCTGTTCTGCCTGTCAGCACGTCCCTTCACTTCCCCCACCCCAAGCCGGGCTGACAGAGGTTTCTCTTCATTCTCAATGACTCATTGCATAATCACATTAAAGAGGAAACTTCGGATTTGTCAATCCTTTTAGACTTTGGGGCCCACTATCCATATGGCCAACTTGTGCCTTGTTGAAGTGAGAGACTGACTCCCCCATGCAGAAGCCCCAACTCTCAGATCTTCTTCCAGTTGTGTGGCTGAAGCAAGTGACGGAAGGGGAAGGTTAGGTTGCAGGCAGAACCGGATGGTTACAGTACATACGGAGAAGCAAATTTGCTGCGCCGGTTCAGCCCTGTGAGGTTTATTTAAGATTAGCTAAGAATCTCAGTCCTGACTCCACTGTGGGAGGAGCCGGTGACCGCTGCTTGCTCCCGGGCTCTGCCTTCTTACGGACTTTCATCTGAGGAATCCGAGGACCCTGGTGCGCTGGGGACCGATGGGAGCTTCCTTGCCGGCTATGAGTGGCTTTCCTCAGAGACACAGCAGGCCTCCTAACCTCACCTCTCCAGCTCACTCTCTGTTGTCTCTCTGAAAAATGGCAGTTAATAGAATCTGCTAATGAGCAAAAGAAGTAACTAGAAATAGTGGCAGATCATTCAGCACTGGATGGTTTATAATTTCTGTTTATCAAATGATTGTTATTGTCATTATTGTTATTTCTGTTGGATTTTTGAGGAATTCAGCCTGGTCTCCAGAGCCTCATCTGTAAGACACTTTATTTCTTCCTTTCTCGTGTCTAGAAATAACTTTATTCCAGTGAAATCCAGGTCTGTGGTTCCCCCCACCCAGCCCCTCCCAGCTGTGTTTCTCCTCGGCTTTCCGCTCAGCTTCCATTACTCAGTGCTGGCCAGACTGGCAGAGCTAATACCGGCTGGAGGCACGCTGTAGTGTTTGTTTTCGCAGTTCCTGGATTTGGTTTAATGTACAATTGATTTTTTTAATGTATTTAATCATTTTTTTCTTACCTCATAAGGATTAACCTGCACAAACCTCATTTTATCCTAAGTGTGGCTTTGGGAGGAAGGGAGAAGAAAATTGAGTTTCTCCAGCTTATTTTATTCTTTCACTTTTTATTTTCTGAATGGCTTTTCCTGCCGAAGCAGCTCAGTAAAATACAATGTATTTTAGTGGCCATTACTTACTCATTACTAACTGGTCTCTCCTGCTTCCCTTTGTCTGTGAACTAAATACAGGGGGCCTAACGATAATTGGTAGCTCCATCACAGACTCACCGATTATAGATCAACAGGGAGAGCAGCCCAGGGGTGGTTTGTGGTTGGCACTGGCTGCCCACCTAGCACTCGTGAGTTCTCGTTCTGCGTCTGTCCCGAGTCGGGCGCGACTGGGACGGGTGCTCTTACCTTGACTTCCCTAATTTCATCACACAGTCTCCCCGGTTTACACATTTCAACCTCATCTCATCCCTGCGTGTGGTTTTCACGTCCATGTTGTTCCTTCTTAGTTCCTGCCCCTTTGTCACATCTATAAAGTATCACTGTGGAGAGACTCCGTTTCTGTTTTCTGTGTGTTTCCCTGATGTCTAGGATGGTTAGGTGGTAAGCTGCAGATAAAAGATTATCTCGCAACCAGTGGTTTTCTGTACAGTTTCGTCTGCTGAGTCCAAGTGAAGGCACGTCTTTGTGGGAGCCCAGTTTAGCCCTCTTTGAGCATTTATCTGGTTTGTATTCCAGCTTATCCACTTGGCTCTGGCACAGGACGGGGAAAAGTTGAGTCTCACTGTTAGGCTGCCAAGCTCTTGTGTCATGCTCCTTGGTGCTGAAGTAGCCTGTGATGCATGGCCATATTTCCAAGCAGAAGACAATTTTTGTTTGTTTGTTTCCTGGAGGCTTGGCACCTAGCCCCCTTGCTGAACCCTGCCTGTCTGGGGTGGGCGTATATCCTTACCCCTCAGCTCCCGGCAGAAGTAGGCACCGCACACACGTTTGTGGAGCATGTGTGGTTGCGTCCTCACTTACGTAGCTGATGGTGATGAGCCACGGGGCTGGGGTGCACTGCTGCTGCCTGCCAGAACTCGGGGTGCAGTGTGGCCACCCTTGCACACACACAGATGTTTAGTGTACCCCCACCACGCAGGCAACATAAAGCGGGCATTTTATGAAAGGGATCTTCAGAGGAAACATTATAGCTGAGACCTTTATACCTTTCCATTATTATGGTTTAAATCTTGACAGTCTTTATTTGCAGTGACACGGGGACCAGCAGAGACAGTGCTCACTGTCCCCTCCCCGTGTGCTCTCCCCACATCCTGTTCTGAAGCAGTGATAGGCATCATTAAGTGTGCAGGCAGCAGGGCTGCTTTGTAGTTTGTCTAGAAACAGCTCCTTTTGACTCAGAAGTTGGAAACCAGATGACTCACCATTCTATTTGTTTTATTGCAACTGTCATTTCATAAAATGCCCTGAAACCTTTAAATGCCAAAGTCAGGTTTTTGTCTTCCTTTTCTGTTACCTCTCCTGTTATCTCCGATCTTTTCTTTCATGTCTCTCTCTTCTGCTTCCCTTTCATCATTATTTTCCCTTTCGTTTCTCTCTCTCTCTCCCTCTTTCTCTCTGGAACCGTCGCCCCGCCCCCGGTTCCGCTGCCTTTGTAGTTGAAGTGGTCTCTGTTAACATCATGACTTCTCTTCAGGTTTAGAGTCTCCAACTCCCCGCCCCCCCGCAACCCCCCCCCCCCACCCCCC
>SJYX01007182.1:259507-309210 GCA_006410675.1 Oreotragus oreotragus
CCCCCCCCACTTTATGTGTGTGGTTTAGAAATGGAAACATACATTGAAGTTTATAAAGCACTCACTGGCTTCAGCTCTAGAAGCTAAGTGCCACGTCAGATCATAACAGTAGCTCACTTTTTGTGATACTGCCTTTTGCAAACTTGTGGGTCTCCCCCACAGAGCCATTTCCTCCCTTGAGTGGGTACCAGGCTCACAGTGTGACTGAGATCTCCAGGCTTTCCTAGGACAACCGGGAGGGTTCCTACATCAGGATGTTGATTGCAGGGAGAGGGGCCTTGATCTTATTGACCATTTTCTCTCCGGAGATGGTATTTATCTGGAATTCCTGAAGTAGAGAGCACCTGCTCATTCTCACGGCTGAGATGGGGTGTCAGGATCTAAATTTTTAAGGACTTGAGCTCTCCAACCAGGACTTGTTGGATCTTTCTCCCGGCAGTTTCTGACATTGTGGCACTCGATTGAGTCACCTGATGGATGACAGGAGCATCACTGGGTGTTCATCACCTGGCCAGGGAAACAGGGACCCTCCATGGATCTACCCAGAGGAGGGCAGACAGATTGTGGAATTTTAATGAAGGGGGTGGGTCCCTGATGTGCATCTGCTTTGGAGCATAACTGAATCCCAGCATTTATTTACTTCAGGAATGTTTGTGGGAATCCTGCACTGGTGTCAGTGGTTATATTCCACATTTATCAAACTCATAAATCCTACCAAACTAATTTTAAAAGTTTAATCCACATTGTGAGTGGATTCTTTACCAACTGAGCTATCAGGGAAGCCCAGTTTTAAAAGTAGCTAATTATAATGAAAAAGAACAACAACTTCAAATGCACAGGAACCTCTCTTAAATGTTCCTTGTTTTTCTTTCTTCTTCTTCTTCTTTTTTTAATGCCTTTGGTCTGTTTTGGCCTTCAAAGTGAGCCGTCCTCTGAATTCTGTTGTGAGAAAACTCCTTTCCTACATATCTCCAAGGAAGGAGACTATTTTCCATGCTGTGAGTGGGGGAAGATATGGTATTGTTACAGTATTTAACAGATTGACGGCTTTGAGCTTCAAGCATGAGTTCTGTCTGCTGGGCAGCACTCAACATAGAATGCTGTGTTTTAACCCACTTGGCTCAGTGTCTGTTTCTGACACAACCGCTTTTCATGCTGCTGGAAAACAGAAAACCACAGGCTGTTAACTCAATACTCTTCCCTTCTGGGGCTAGAGTGGGAGCAGGGCGGGGTCACAAGGGGGTTCAAATCAAGTTACTCCCCACTGGAGAGACACATTCCCTCCTTCCAGCTGACAGTTTGGACAAGGATTCTAGAGTTCCTGGCCACTTGAATTAAACCTCAGTGAGGGGTGCCCTGTGGCCCGCTTAATGACCTGGGCATTTACTCCTTGGATCAGAAGCAGCCCCCAAGTGTCTCTTGCAGGCTCCCTCTGGATTCCCTATCTATGGATGTCTTCTCCCTTCCCGGGCAGAGCCCTTTTGAGAGGAGCAGAAGGATCATTTAGTGCTTGTGGCCTGCTCATTCCTTGGCTTCTCTGCTGAGCTATCCAGCAGGGGTGCCAATTCTTCCATTTAGCCGACTATTATATAGCCCTTAAAAGGGAAGGGTTTATTTTAGCTGGCTGCTATATTGATTGCTATAGGGACGTTTCTATTTTCACTGGCTGCTATATTGACTGGGAAAAGGAGAGGGGCTGTATTGCCGGGAGCTGTCATATTGACTGTTACAGAAAAGATCTGTATTTAAGCAGTACCAGTGCACTGGGATCTCCCAGGCAGGATATTAATGCTAATTCATCCGCTCACCCCCTGCTGTGAGTGTTATTTGTTTAAATCTGTAGATTCCCACAGCGCATTTATATCCTCACTAGAGTGAGCTTCGCTCCCTGTAATTATTTAACATTATATGCTGATATAAATTGTAACAGTTAAAGAATGGTAATGAGTAGCCAAAAAAGAGAAGAAGAAAAAAGAAAAGAAACAGAAAAAAAAAAGAAAAAAGAAAATATAGTAAAAACCTATATAATGTGTACGTGTAATTTTTGTTGTATGCGTATATGTGTGTGTTTGTGTTCGTATGACATTCGAAATGGCAGAGTCAGATTCTAAGACAGCAGTGAGGTATGTCTGCCATCCTTTCTCCCATTCCAAGTTGATTTGTACAATGTTGCTGCATCCACGTATTGTGCATCTGTGTGTCCATACACATGTGCACACGTGCTCACGTCACCCACCAGAAAGAGACTGTACTAACGTGTGGTCATACCATCTACGTGTGTTCTGTGCAGCAGCAAGAAATTTCTGCATTAGCGCCTCAGCTTCCTGATGAGTAGCTGATGTTTCCTTGAGTTTCTGTGTCGGCTCAGAAGCTCCAGGCTTGAGACCCATACCCTGGGGAGCGCTCAGTTGGGATTGAACTCATAGGCCATTGGGTGTCACTGTCGCTCTATCATCTGTTGTCTAAAGAGGGCTGTTACGCTGGGGAAACTGGATTTCAAAAGAAAGTTGTTTTTCTGCCCAAGTGGAGGGTTGTTTGTTTGTTTGAGATGTTTTGCATTTTGAGACGCCTCCCCTCTCTTGCCTCTTTAAAAGTAGCTGTTTTGTTGGCTGTTTCCACTATGGTAAGCTGGGCATTTTGATTTTGTTTTTGAAAATTGTGTGCTGTGTTTGAATATCACCTGGAGCACCCCAGAGGAGGGCTTCCACGAGCAGAAAAGTTCCACGTTTAAAAGAAACCAAGAGGCAGCTCCACAGCATTCTGGAAAACCACTTAATGAGGAGCGAGGCCCCTGGGCAAGGAGGAGGACGGCAAGTCTCCTTGCCCATCCTAAATGTGCTCTGCACCTTCAGCTTCCTGGCGGCCCATGCTGGCTGCGTGGAGGTGGAAAGATGATGGTGAGTGAGGCGGTGGGGAGGCGCAGGCGCGTCTTGCAGCCGGCTGCTCCCGCAGCATGGAGCCGTGCCAGGCTTCACCACAATTCATACTGTGTCAGTTTAATAAATGCACTACTTAAATTATGAAATTACAAAAGAAAAAAGAGAATGCACTTATTCAGACTCTTAATACATTAAAAATAAGGCATTAAAACTCTGACTTTTTTTTTTTCCTTCCAGAATCAATAATGAACAGGAAGGGTTGTAGACATTAACAGTCATGGACATTCAAACTCTTATACATAAATTATCTTAGAAAAATGCACATAAGACTTGAATAATGTAAATACATTAATGCATTTAATAATTTAAACATTAAAGCGCAAGCAGGAATTTGAGGCAGAAGCTGTTCTGAGGTAAGGGATTGGTCCTGGAGAGAGTGTGTCCTAGGATCGATGGGTGATTTCCCCTTGAGACACCCTGGAAAGAGAGTGCCTGGCTGGCTGGTGTGAGCTCCCGTGCCAAGAATCCCTGGATATTTCTGAACTCTGCTACCTGCCCAGCCCCTTATTTTTGCATATTCTGACCTTCGTCCTCGATTCGTTGTTCTCTCTAATCCTGTACTTCTAATTGTTTATTAGAAAATTAAATGCTTCCACTTCAAAGAACAGTGAACTCTGAGAAGGTCTTGGTTGGAAAACCAAACTAAATTAAAAAAATCCTTCACCAGCAGGCTCTGGCTGCCTGTGATTCCGGAACACAGAAGTGGTTGGCTCCTCACAGCCAGTCTTGCTCTCAGCCTGGAGCTCCTCTCCAGCACCGAGGGCCCTGGGTCCAGGCTGCGAAGTGATCAGAGACGGACCTAGTGGGAAAGCAGAGATGGTGGAGTGTGTTAGCCTGTGGGTGCCAGGCATCACTGTGGCAGGTTGCCATGCCAGGAAGCAAGACTGGTGCCATGGAGTCAGACTCCGAGGGCAGGGGTCATGCCTCGCTTTAATCTGAGGGTTTAAACATGGGATGGACTGATGTTACTGTTTTTTTCCCCCTTGCTTACAAAATCATGTTTCCAATGGCAGAAAGTGACTGGAACATTATAGAGCCCCCTTTTCTGGCAGAATGAAGAAATGGTTGAATTTCATTTTTGACACCTACACTGTAACGTGCTCTGGCAAGAACGAAGCAGCTAGGACAGCATGACTAGGTTTCATTGATCAGCCCCAGTGCTGTTCTCCAGTAGTTTCTTAGCTTCATTTTATAACCCAGGTCATGTGTGAGAAACTGGGAAAACCTCAGACCCTACGTTCAGTTCAGTTCAGTTCAGTCACTTAGTCATGTCCGGCTCCATGAATCGCAGCATACCAGGCCTCCCTGTCCATCACCAACTCCCGGAATTCACTCATACTCACATCCATCGAGCCGGTGATGCCATCCAGCCATCTCATCTGTTGTCCCCTTCTCCTCCTGCCCCCAATCCCTCCCAGCATCAGAGTCTTTTCCAATGAGTCAACTCTTCTCATGAGGTGGCCAAAGTACTGGAGTTTCAGCTTTAGCATCATTCCTTCCAAAGAACACCCAGGACTGATCTCCTTCAGAATGGACTGGTTGGATCTCCTTGCTGTCCAAGGGACTCTCTTTCAAGAGTTTTCTCCAACACCACAGTTCAAAAGCATCAATTCTTTGGCATTCAGCTTTCTTCACAGTCCAACTGTCACATCCATACATGACTACTGGAAAAACCATACCTTGACTAGATGGACCTTTGTTGGCTAAGTAATGTCTCTTCTTTTGAATATGCCATTTAGGTTGGTCATAACTTTTCTTCCAAGAAGTAAGCGTCTTTTAACTTCATGGCTGCAGTCACCATCTGCAGTGATTTTGGAGCCCCCAGAANAAGAGTCTTCTCCAACACCACAGTTCAAAACCATCAATTCTTTGGTGCTCAGTTTTCTTCACAGTCCAATTCTCACATCACCTTCCCTGAAACAGTTTCAGGAACTGAGCACAAAAGACCAAATATTATCCCAGGGGTCTTGTCCCTCAGAAGATACCAAGGGTTTGGAGATGAAAGCCAGGAACTATGGAATAAGAAAAAATATATATCGGAAACAAAGATTTGGTCATTCAGGTCACACCAAATATATATTTTTCCTATAAATTACAGTATCGTACATGCAAGATAGATTATGACAAAGCATGTGTGCCCTATTTTTTCTGCCAGCACCTGAACAATTGGGCCTCCTTTCTGGGTGACAGTTTCAGAAAGACTGGACCTGTTTTTCAGAGCTCCCTCTTAGGTGTGAGTCACTTTCTGCTCTGTTTTCTCAGGTTGGTTAGTCCTAAATGTGAGAAAAGCAGTTTTATTACAAAGGGCAAGGTTTATGAGGAAGGCTAGGTTGTATTATCCAAATAGATGCAGTCAGCTTTGTTTCATCTAAAAGTACTTGGTTCCTTTCCATTCTCCACACGTCAGTATACTCCTCCAAATGTGGCTTCATCCCACCCAAACATGTGTTTCCTTGTAGAGAGAACAAGGGAAAGTTAGATCATTTAACTTTAAAACAAAAAAAGTTCTCTCATCTTCCATCCTTAGAGTCACAAAGGGAACCAGGGAGAAGACAGTGATGTACTCACTTTGGGTACATAATTTAAGGGGGTGCCAAAAACCTCAGTAATCAAGATAAATATTTTTACACAATATTTTAAAAAATGAAAACTAATGTAAAACAACCTAGATTTGTTTTAAATAATAAAGACAGTATGACTGATAATTTTCCTCTTGCCTGCTGCTGCTGCTGCTGCTAAGTCACATCAGTCGTGTCCAACTTTGTGCGACCCCATAGACGGCAACCCACCAGGCTCCCCCGTCCCTGGGATTCTCCAGGCAAGAACACTGGAGTGGGTTGCCATTTCCTTCTCCAATGCATGAAAGTGNGCTGCTGCTAAGTCACATCAGTCGTGTCCAACTTTGTGCGACCCCATAGACGGCAACCCACCAGGCTCCCCCGTCCCTGGGATTCTCCAGGCAAGAACACTGGAGTGGGTTGCCATTTCCTTCTCCAATGCATGAAAGTGAAAAGTGAAAGTGAAGTCGCTCAGTCATGTCTGACTCAGCGACCCCATGGACTGCAGCCCACCAGGCTCCTCCGTCCATGGGATTTGCCAGGCAAGAGTACTGGAGTGGGGTGCCATTGCCTTCTCCGTTCCTCTTGCCTGAGGCTCTAATAACATCTTCAGGGCACTGTTTCTAATATTATCTGAACCTACCAAACCAGAGTTTCTGGGAGTGAGCCCCAGGGATTTGTCTTTTATTAAGCTTCCAGTGTGATTCATATGCACACTAATTTGTGGAGTACAGGAAAGATGTTCTGGTGATCTCTGAAGTTACACTTTGGTAACATTCCAATGACATAGTCATTGATTATATGAAAGGATATTTCTCTAAATATTATACAATAAAATAGTTATTTTAAACCAAGGGTCAACAGACAAATACACCCAAAAACCACAAAATAATCAGTTCAGGAGTGAAGAACTTTTACTATAAACACATTTTACATTAAATTTTGCCTTAAAGCAGCTAACATTTTAAAAAGGTTCTGATACAAAAATTTGCCTTTGGTGACCACTGTACAGCAGTATCTTCAGCACAGGTTCCTAAAAGAGCCCCTGCCACTAAAACATGTACCTGGAGAACTGGAAAGAGAGAGGACCCTGAAGTCAATGGTTGCTTCAAAGGCATCTCAATCTCGCTCTCTCTTTCTCCTTTGTATTGCAAACAGAGAAAGCATTTCCAATAATAAAGAACATTTCTCTCTGTTAAAAAAAGAATTGCCTTTATATTGACTGTTCATCAGTCAATACTGTATGACCGACAGTCCATAAGACACTGAGAGCCAAATAATAGAATTGTGAAGATGTAGAAAGCCATTTTCCAGGACTCCAAAGTCACTGCAGATGGTGACTGCAGCCATGAAATTAAAAGACACTTACTCATTGGAAGAAAAGCTATGACAAACTTAAACAGCATATTAAAAATCAGAAACATTATTTTGTCAATAAAGGTCCATATAGTCACAGTTATGGTTTTTCCAGTAGTCATGAGTGGATGTGAGACTTGGACCATAAAGAAGGCTGAGTGCTGAAGAATTGATGCTTTTAAACTGTGATGCTGGGGAAGACTCGTGAGAGTCCCTTGGACAGCAAGGATATCAAACCAGTCAATCCTAAAGGAAATCAATTCTGAATATTCTTTGGAAAGACTGATGCTGAAGCTCTAATACTTTGGCCATCTGATGAGAAGAGCCAAGTCATTGGAAGACCCAGATGCTGGGAAAAGTTGAAGGCAGGAGGAAAAGGGGATGACAGAGGATGAGATGGTTGGATGGCATCACTAACTCAATGAACATAACATCTTTTCACTGGGAGATGTTGAAGGACAGGGAACCTGGTGTGCTGCACTCCATGGAGTTGCAAAGAGTTGGACAAAACTGAGTGAATAAACAAGTCAGAGTTTAAACACAGCAGTCCTACTTAGGACCAACCAATACACCTATTGATGGATCTCAACTCCAACTAGACTCTTACTATCAAAGGTCAACTTAGTGCCTTTTATCTACCAAGGATCTTGAATTTTTTCCTATAAGAACTTGTTCATTGTCATGGATTCTATGTTATACCACTCAGAACTCCTTTCATGAACTGAAGAGTTAATTTCCCCAAGTTCTTGGGAATTTGTTGTCTGACATCATTCAGCTGTCAATTGCTTTGAGAACTGCCACTATAGAAAAGAGTCATTTCAACCCACAATCATTCTCCTTGCTGGGAAACCCTGCCTCCAACAACTGGCTAACACAAAGTAAAAGCCTGGCTTCCTCACACCAATTCAGGACAACTCCAAAAGGCCATCCAACTTCAGAATTCATAGCATGGTCAGCTGAGGCTTTCTCCCTCTTCCCAAGTCTGTTTATTTCTCCTCCCCTTCCTGTTTTGATCCTTAGAGCCCTCCCTAATAAATTTCATATATGCAAATCTCCACCAGGAAGTTTACTTTCCAATGAGCCCAACCTGGAACTTCCTCACACTGAATCAATTAGAGCTTGAACACTTTACATATGATAAAAGTACCACAAGGGGAAAAAAAGTGATTTAGCCAGTAAGTTCTGCTAATCATTGACACTAACATGATTGACATGTCATTGGGATGTCAATAAAGACATCCCAGTATTTTTTTCAGTTCTCATTTTCCATAATACCATATCCATATGTCTATGCCAGATGAATTTTTAGGTCTCTACAAGGCCATATTAATTTAAGTTTCAGGAGACCAAAGAAAATTCTAAAATGGTGTCCATCTGAATGTAGAGCATCTTTCAGACTCAACTGTATGGTGTTCAGAATTGCATTTTTGATCTCTATTTATAATTTGATGAACAAAGTAGAAGTAAAGATGATGACTGAAATAGAGTAGAAAGAAAAGCCATTCATTTACTCCAACTTGACTTAAGTTTGAGTTGAGATGGATTCGATTCAAGCAGCCCTTTTCTGGCTCTTTCTATAAAAAGCTGTTGTTCTCATTCTTACTTGGAAGGCTAAAAGGAGCCCAGAGGAGGTGACACAGTGAAAGTAGGGTCTGGGTGAGAGATAGTTTGTCCAACCTAGCACAAGATGGCACAGATAGTTTAAAGAACCAGAGCCATTATCAGAAAGCATGAAGGCTATAGTCAGAATAGTGCCAGGTAACAGTCAAAGGAGATGTGGGTTCCATCCCTGGGTTGAGAAGATCCCCTAAAAGAGGAAATGGCAACTCTCTCCAGTATTTTTGCTTGGAGAATCCCATGGACAGAGGAGCATGGCAGGCTACAGTCCATAGGGTCACAAAGAGTCAGACAAAACTGAAAGACTGAGCAAGAATGGACACAGCAATCACAGGGTGAGACAAGGAAGAAGATAGGAGAACAAAGAACTGGCTGATTCTTGAGAAAATAAGGCACTGTGAAGAATCAAGTGTCTGGCACAATTGAAGGCACATTGTTCAGAACTAAGCAGGTGGTCAGCAGGTGCTGGAACTTCCTTTCTCAGGTTGCCCAGAATATACAGCAGGAATCCATGTGGCAACTTTGTCTCTGCCCACCTGGGCAACCTTTCAGTTTTCATCTCCTTTTCTCTGCATGTATCTCCTCAATATCTCATGCATTAAAAATGACAGTAGGGACTGGCAGGTGGAGAACTCGATGGTAAAGAGAGAGTCGCAAATTCCCTTAAATGCCAAACCCTAACCATACATGCATTCATTCTCCACACATATTCCCCCACACCAGAAGAGGCAACAGCTCTCCCACCCACCACGTTCTACAGCAACCTATGATCACATAACAACAGAGGTCTCCCCAGTGCACTATACCAGAGAATGCGGTGTTCTCTCCGCTGATGGGGTGGGAGCATCCTGACAGGCAGCTCTGCACCAATGTCCTATTTTAGCCTGTATGGGGCCGACAGGTTGGGAAAAAATTCTAAATTCCCTCAGCCTGGATTATCCTCTTTCATAGCACCCCTGATTAGATCACTGCTGTAGAAGCAAGGCTGTGACTCACCCAGACTATATAACCCCCGGTCAGAGTTGGTGACTAATAACAGAACTCTAGTTCTGTTAGTCTGTTGTTGTTTTTCAACTGTCAGGTTAGAAAAGGCACTTCTAATCCTAACTTTGGGATACCTCAGATGAGCCCCAGATACCTTAAAGTGTGACTAAAAATTCTCAAAACAAGTTGCTCTTACTTTTCTTCAACTTAAAAATAGGCTACATGAGAGTTTTAGGGAAGAAAGCCATCTTTGGCCTGGAGAATATACCCAAAATATACTGGTATCTGCATTTCCTTCCATATTTCTCTCCCTATAATTCTAGATTACTAAAAAGATTAGGAATCACTAACCTAAGGTGTAATCCTTTCCCAAGTGACAGCCACAAAGCAAGTGTATCACACCCCACCTAGAGAAAGGATAAAGATAAGGCAGAAAAGAAACATCTAGCCATGTGCTATATGACCCTGAGCAACAGCTCTCCCCTGTCTGGGCCTCAGTATTTTAACTTAAATCCAGAAGACCATGAACTCACTCAGCCAAAACTGATCTGACCAGACACAGGCTAAATCCCTCCCCAAGCTACCTGGAGACTGGCTCCTCCCAGTTCCTCCTTCCCTTTCAAACCCTTGGTTAAATAGCTTCCCCTCTAATGGCTTTGCCCTGGAAGCAGCACCTCCCAACTCTAGCCTGAAGCAGCTCTCCCCAAGATGAGAAATGCTGCCCTCCTCATGGCCAGGGCAACAAGCCTTCACCTCAGCCTGTCGCTTCTGCTTTCCTTCCTGCCAGACCTGGACCGAGGTGTGAGAGCCAAGGAACTGAGGTTTGTGACACTGGTGAGTAGACTTCTCTCCTTGCTTTTCCTTTAAACCCGTTTGCTACCAACAGGCTCTGAAAACCAAGTGTCAGTTTCATTTTACCCTAGCATAGTCTCCCAGAGACCCAACTCAGAAAGTGAATAAGCAAGTTTTGCAAGTTCCTTGTAAATAAGAATGAACGTGTCCTAACAAAAGTGTGTTTGGTTTGGCTATTTTTTACTTTGCCATTGTTATTTACCTAGTCGCTTGCTTTACAACTGCCTTAAATGTTTTCCTCTTGACAGCCACACAAGACCAGGAGGTGCCCCCTTTAGGTCTGTTTAGCACCAGTAGCTAGACTAGTTTCATTTAGTTTAATGATTATTTGTTGGCAAGCCAAAATACTGTCATTTTCTCAATTTAATAACCCCTTCCCTTTTTGTTTATCAGGAAACTAGAAAACATATTTATAAGCAGTCATTGAAACATAAAAGTAAAACCCAAGAATTCTAGGATGACTTCCTGAAACAGATATGGTTGATCACTAAAATCATGTTTTTCCCCACACATGTGACATGTTAGGAAACGTGACAAATTAGGAAAGGGGGATGGGGAGGCTAATGGAGGTTGTCAAGGAAAGAAGATGTACTGTTGGCATCATTTTAAAAAGTAGATAGGGAGAGAGTTTGTGAAGTTAAGGGGATTAATCACTTTACTAACAGTCCTGAAAATGATTCTTTTATATCTCTTGGTTTCTGTCTTGATCTTTGATTGTCTCTGTTTTTCTATTTCTTTTTTTTTTTCTCTCACTGTCTCTCTGCCTCTGACCCTCTCCATGTATTTTACAGGCTCTCTCCATCTTTTTTTTCTTTATCACATCTTTTCATTTGATACAGTAGAAGTATGCTGATAAGTACATTTTCTTCCTGAAAGAATATCCAAAACTTTATACTTTCAAGGGAGGTCACCTTTTACTTAAAAATTAAACATGAAACTCATTTTCTTCAGCTTGCTGTACTCAGAATTTCTTTCTTTCCCTTCTATAGAAAAAATTTCATAACAATATGTTTTTGCAAATCATGATTCTTCATCCAGTAAATCTTTACTAGGTCATGAGTCAACAATGAATGAAAGAGAACCAAAGGAACATATCGTCAATTTATTTACAAAAGATTCACCAGTGTTCACAGAATTCAGGCATCTGTGTTGTAAAAGAAAGTCTTTATAACATTGTGTACTTTATGTGGGGAAATCCATGTGGGTTAGACTTTTACTTATGTCTGCAGAAATTGCACTGTCAGCACTGTGACAACCTGGCGGAGGGGTAATCCTCTTCGAGATATTACAATGAACTTGAACTTAACTACATCTGGTCTATTCTCTCCTCCATGTTTTACAACAGCCCAGGCTTGCTGCCCTGTCTACAAAACTTGTAGGTTTCCTTTCTTCCTCTCCATTCTTGGTTAACATGTGTTCAGGAACTACAAGTTAATTCTTCCTTAAGAAAAAGCTTACAAAGTTAGCTCTCTTGGAATTAAAAGATTTAACAATTACTATACAAGACTAATGTTAACAATTTTTCCTACCACATCTTTCTTCCATTAATGGTAGATTGAGGCAACAGTACATTTTTCTTTGCCATAAAACTATATCTAAGGACTTAAGCCAGAAGATATCACTATGTTCTTTTTACTGACTATAAAGTATATCTGACTATAAATGGTTCAATTATATACCCAGGGAATTCCCTAAAAATGATCAGGAGAACCAGAGTGAAAGAAAGATTGTTGTTCCTGTATAGTCACTAAGTCCAGTTCTTTTGTGACCCCATATAGCCCACCAGACTCCTCTGTCCATAGCAAGAATACTGGAGTGGGTTGCCATTTCTCTCCCCTGGGGATCATCCTGACCCACGGATCAAACCCACATCTCCAGCATTTCAGGCGAATTCTTTACCACTGAGCCACTGGGCAACAGTTCTCAGATTTAGCAAACAAAACTCTCAATGAGGTTTTCAATATGAATTATGTTACATTGTCCTCCCAACAACCCTACAAAATAGGGTTACCATAAAACACAGGATTCAGAAATTTGTATTTCAGATAAACAGCAAATAGTTTTTTAATATACATATATTTACATGCAATATTGGGGCATCCTACATTTTTGTTTGCTAAATCTGGGAACTGTTCTATGAGGTTTTTGTAAAAACCTTATTAACCTTGTTTTCTAGTTGAAGGAATTGAGGCACAAAGAGATTAAGCAACTTGCTCATGGTCACACAGCTAAGATTTGAACCCACGCTGTATGATTTCAGAAACCTGACCTTAATCACTAGGCATATTCTGTTCCTGCCATGTGTGTCTAACACAGCACATGGAGCTGAGGCCTCCCCATCAAGGTCTGTGTGTTGGCTTCACACATATTCAGCAGTGGTTTTCCACTGCAATCCAAGAAAAATAAATCTTTCTCAATTATGAAAAACTGTTCTTGGCAGAAATAGCAGGGAACTGTCCAGTTCTTGTTCTCTCATGAACAGAGTCACCATGTGCCTTCTGAAACAGGTTCACCAGTGCGTATCTAGTGGAATGCTAGTTTGACAAGATGTTAACAGGTTTTGCTTGATTTAAAAAAATAGGTTTCTATAGTTAAATCAGTTTTGGGAAGAAAATGTGTTTAAAAGTCTCTTAAATGTGGGACTTTGCGGAGTCTTTAATATTCTAAAATAATATCCTTAAAGGTTCTACTTGACCTTTCATCATTTTTCACCAAGGAGAATTGAAGATATTAGATAGTTATCATGTCCGCTGGAACGTTAAGCTAACAGGTTACTGTGTTTGCACTCAATTTCTACCACCTGTGAATTCTAATGTATTTTTGTCTTGTGGGAGACACACATCTGTGTGTAAGTACACTTGAAGAGGGCTTCCCAGGTGGCATTAGTGGTAAAGAACCCACCTGCCAATGAAAGAGACATAAGAGATGTGGGTTCGATCTCTGGGTGAGGAAGATCCCCTGGAGGAGGGCATGGCAGTATTCTTGCCTGGAGAATCCCATGGACAGAGGAGACTGGCAGGCTACAGTCCATAGGGTTGCAAANCTTCCCAGGTGGCATTAGTGGTAAAGAACCCACCTGCCAATGAAAGAGACATAAGAGATGTGGGTTCGATCTCTGGGTGAGGAAGATCCCCTGGAGGAGGGCATGGCAGTATTCTTGCCTGGAGAATCCCATGGACAGAGGAGACTGGCAGGCTACAGTCCATAGGGTTGCAAAGAGGTGGACATGACTGAAACAACTTAGCACACACAGCTTGAGGAGAGGAGAAGCTAGAGAGGAGAATAGGCAGGGGATACTACCAAAGGTCAGAAAGAGCACAATGAGGATCCAGTTAGATCAGAAAGCAATAGAATTGGAGGAAAAAGTATCAATTTGTTTTTAAAATTGTGAAGGCAGAAGAATCTCTTTGGGTTGACTGCGTATATTAAGAGAAAGAAGTCAAAATGACCCTGTTTTCTTATTTTTTTTTGTTGGGAAAATGATGACATCATGGAGACAGGATACATGAAAGGCATTAAACATTTGAACTTCTTGAAAAGAAATATGAGAGGGAATTCCCTGACAGTCCAGTAGATGGGACTCAGCATTTTCATTTCCAAGGTCCCAGCATTCAGTCCCTGGTTGGGATAGATCCTGCAAGTTGCATGATCCAGCAAAAAAAGAATAAAGGGATGTAAATATCAAAGAAACTTATAGTATTGTATATTACAAAATCCCATACAATGTAGTGGTTAAAACTGCAGGCTCATGAATCAGACCACTGGGGTTTGAATGCCAGCTCAACCTCTTCCAAGCTGTAGGACTTCAGATGAGTAACTTAACCTACCTGTGTCTTAGTTTCATCAACAGTAAAATTAGGATAATAGTATTTCATGGAGATATTGTGAGGCTTGAGTTAATATACAAAAGGACTTAGAAGCCAGTCTTGTAAATGCCTCAGAGTTTGCAACTCCTGCGTTGTGTTGACTATATATATATTCTATATATACTCACTCAATTACCTCATGTGTGTGTTTTGTCTTTTTAAAACAGTAAACTGAAGGCTGCTTCAGTTTATTTACATGAGCTTCTCTCATTTTTAAAAAAATAATGTTCATATAACCAGTTGATTAAAATGTCAAGTTTTTTCTATCCTTTTTATTCTCAAACGATGAATTATTTACATGTCCTTTTGCTTTTAAATTTAATCGGTTTTCTTCCCAGATTTAGGTCCCTGGCCCAATAAAAACTGGAAAAAGTATATATTTAAAACATGACAAGTTAAACAGATTTTACTCATTTCAACCATTGTTTGACTTACTAATCTGTTGATCTGCAGGTCTTTCTCTTCTTAACTTTTGATACACACACAGTTCCTTCTTAACTTTTCGCTAGAATGGATTACAATTGCCCTTTTATCTGCTTTCATCTTCACTGCCCATGTTTGAACAGTGCCTTTGATCACAGGCAGGAACTTCACAAGGCTTGTAAACCTCCTTCTCACTTCTCTTAAAGTATAAATTACAGTTACAGCTACCAAATTATAAGCATCCACTAGATGCCAGTTTCCTTGCACTTTGCATTTTGAATCCCCCAGATGATCCAGTTAAGGCCTGTGATATCATCTTGGTATTACACAGCAGAAATGGGGAGGATCTGGGGCTTCTCTGTGGTATACTGGGTGCTGCAACTGTCAGGTGGCGCATCTCCTACTTGGGGGTTGGCTTATAAAAGACATACGTACCAGATAAAACTCTCTCTTGGAAAACAAAAACCAGGGCTCCAGCCTCAATTCACAGAGAGCTCTCTGATCTCTTTCTCCTGTGCTGTGGCCCCCTAATTGCCAGGGCTGAAAAGCCATCCAGGGAACCTGTAGGTCCTTCAGAGTCATTTTCTGTACAGATCACTCTGAACTGAGGGTTGGTACTGGGACAAGTAAGAAGCCACTTCAGTTTACTTACATGAGCTTCTCTCACTTTTATGCCCATGTATTTAGCAAATTTTCAGGGTAATGAACTGATCGGGGACATTATATTGGGCTCAAGTCATTTCAGCCAGCCAGGTTGCCACCATGGGCTTTTGAAAGCTTTCAACATGTCCTAAATCCAAAGGAAGAATTAGTTATTCATCACAGTTAGGAAAATAAAAGTGGGGAAGAGATGATTAGAAATTAATAGAAATGTTTTTTGAAGGAGGACTATTTCCCTTTGCTCAGTAGAGAGTTCTCATTTGCCCTAATATGCTGCCTGCTGTTGCCAGCAGGAAAGGAAGTTTAGTGGATAACTAAGTTAAAGCCTGAATAATGTAACAACAATAACCAAAATAATAGTAACAAATACAATAACAAATCCAATGTACTAAATATATCCTATATGTTCAGTACTATGATGATAGCTTTGCATGCACTACACATTTAATTTTCGTGATCCTCCTATATGGGAAGTAACGATCTCATTTTACAGAGAGGGAAATCGAGATATGAAAAAGTTTAAGTTAAATCGTTTTCCCCAGGTCACCTGGCTAGGTGTTGACAAAGCAGGGGTTTGAATCCAGGTCTAACCAACTCAAGCCCAGAGCTTTTCTGAGATGTCATGCAGTTCCACTCAGTTTAACATACAGTTTCATTCCTCCTCTCTCCTGCAGGCTCAGTATCCTCCTGGGCCCTAAATACATCCCATTAGCATGCCAGGCCTTTCAGCCTTCCTCATGGGGAGTGCAGGGTGCATTCCCATCCTGAGTCCCTTAAGAAACAGTTGGCTTCCCTTCTAACCTCTGAAGGTCATTCATGTACTCAAACTCATTCCTTTCTACCCAAAATCTTTCACTTTTTAATTCTCTTTACCAAAGGAATTATTTCTCAGTTCCTAAAAGAAGAAAATTAAATAAACTTTTTCTTCATGGCAAGGTTTGTGCATCAATGTTCATGACTTGGAACATAACCTAACAAAATAGCAAGTGGAGTTTAATGCCACAAGCCAAGTTCTCTTAGCAACCAAGTGAATGTGCCAGGAGAAGAAGAAGCTGGACTTTCCAGGAAGATAGAACATGAAGGCCCTGAAGCTGGAACACACTTAATGTGCTGGGTAGAACAGCAGAGTCTCCTCTGGCTAAGCAAGCTTAGCAAAAATGTAAGGGAAGAGCATGGCCATGGGCAGGACCACATCAGGTAGTGTCTAGTGAGCTACTGTAAGGACTTTGAATTTTATGCAAAGAGCAGCGGGAAATGATATAATGTCTGAGTCAGTGGGAGTACATGAAACAAGACTGGCCACACATGAGCTAATCGTTGTTGAAGCAAGTGATGGATTCGTAGTGGCTCATTATGAAAATCTCTATTTTTGTATATTTTTCTAATTTTCTGCAAAAAAAAACAAAAAAAGTGTGATAGAATGAGAGGACATTCAAGGGTTCTAAAGCAATCAAGACACTATTTTGACTTACACTTTAGAGCTCTTGACTGATGGCAAGGAAGGGGGACTAGATAAGATGTCCTCCAGTCATCAGGGTCTCCACATCATACACAGTGCATCAGATCTGGTCAACAGACTCAATGGAGCAGGATCAGTCACATGGGCACCAAATCATGGTTCTTTTTAAAAAGTTGCCTTTGATTTAGTAGTAGTAGTGAAAGTTGCTCAGTTGTGTCCAACTTTTTGTGACCCCATGGACTACAGACCACCAGGCTCCTCTGTCCATGGAATTCTCCAGGCAATAATACTGGAATGGGGTGCCTTGCCCTTCTCCAGGGATCTTCCTTCTCCAGGTATCAAACCCAAGTCTCCTGCATTGTAGGCAGATTCTGTACCATTTGAGCTACTAGGGAATTCCCCTTTGATTTAAAAGGGTAAAGTAAATGTGATATGGTGGAGAAAACAATGGGCTAGCAATCATGGGAGGGAGGCAAGAGATCTGGATGGCTTATTTCATCTCTTTAAGCCTTGCTTTTCTTATTTTTTCAGGGCAGCAACAGTGCCAATCTGTCCTCACAGAGTTGTAAGAATTAAAAGAGATGGCAGAAAAAAGAGTTGTACAAATCCATGGAAACACAGACATAAGGGGTTGTTATTATCCTGGATGCCTTCCTTTTGTAATTTGAAAATGTGTAACTTGCAAATAGCCCTACTGCAGTACCAGTAGGTTCAGTACCAGTAGTACAGTAGTACCACTAGTCTTAGGCTTCTAAAGGATTTGATATACTGTGATTGCTGGACTGAGAACAGAAGATATAAATTTTGGCAGGGCA
Organism: Oreotragus oreotragus; assembly: GCA_006410675.1. Taxonomy (NCBI): domain Eukaryota; kingdom Metazoa; phylum Chordata; class Mammalia; order Artiodactyla; family Bovidae; genus Oreotragus; species Oreotragus oreotragus. The sequence goes on from SJYX01007182.1 coordinate 277,037, forward strand.
GCAGCTAAGAAGATTGCCCTGCCACAGACTTAAAACAAACAAACAAAAAAAATGCCTGAGCATAGTCCAAAGCCTCCAGGTAAAGTGAAGAAACTCCAGAAGCTCGAGAACGCCACCTTCATATGCTTGAGGGACAGGTGTGCATGTGTGCACATACACACACACACACATATACATGTTGATTTCTAGCACTGGAGGTGGAAGATGGTTCATTAAGTGTTTCTGTGGAACACCCCTTCCAAAGAGTTCATAGCATGTGTGAGCCACTACCTCAGAAACCCTGAAAACCTACTGAAATGTCCACGTCTGCTCAGTCATGTCTGCTCTGCAAACTCATGGAGCCTGCCAGGCTCCTCTGTCCATGAAATTTTCCAGGCAAGAATACTGGAGTGGGTTGCCATTTCAGGAGATCTTCCCCATCCAAGGATTGAACCCATGTCTCTTGCTTCTCATGCATTAGCTGGCATATTCTTTACCACCACACCACCTGGAAAGCCACTGAAATGTAGGAGAGTACAATTATTCCTGACCTGTAAAACAGAGCAGGAAGGCTTGCCCACGTCTTATGGTTTTGTTTCAGCTTTGCTCTTTAAGATACTCTTCTAAGGATACCACACTTGTTTCTCTCCCCAGGCCATTCTGTCATTTAGTTGCATATCCTCACATTATCTGTTAAATAATGTTTGAAGATGTTTCTTATATCAAGGTTTTGGTTTCCTCTGATGTAACACAACTCCCCCCCCCCCAACACACACACATAATTTCCAATTTTAGTTCATAAAAAAGCAGCAGGTCTCAGATTTTCCACTGGTGGGAGGCTAAGAGGCATGTTAGAGCAGAGAGAAATGAGCCTTTTATGTGGGTTCAGAAGCTGGTGTTGGACTCACAAAACCTGTTTGTATTTCTGCTCAACCACTTACGCACCATGTGACCTTGGGCAGGTCATTTAACTAAGGTCAGTTTTCTGGTGTGTGAAATGAAGATAATGATAGTAATTGCTTTGTAGATTTGATGAGAAGATTAGATATATGAGAAGCACAGCTTCTAGGACAAAGCAACCATTCTGAAAGTGTTGAGTTATTGTGATTACAGGCTGGTAGGAAGTGTTGTAAGTTATTTTGCTATAGTGACTCTCATCCAACTTCTCTTTGGTTCAGTAGCTCTCAGCTAGGGGTAGTTTTGGCCCCTGGGGGACATTTGGCAATGTCACAACTGGGGAATGCTATTCTAGTGGGTGAACGCCAGGGACATTGGTGAACATCCTTACTATGCACAGACCAGTCCTCCACAGCCAAAATGCCAACTGTGGTAAGGATGAGAAACTAGAAACTAAACAATGTGGAGTTTATAATCCACTGAAACCATATAGTAATTTTGTTATTCAGATCTGGGAAAGTCTTAGTCACTTAGTCATATCCTACTCTTTGCGACCCCATGGACTATAGCCTGCCAGGATCCTCTGTCCATAGATTTCTCCATATCTACTGAGTGGCATGCCTTTTCCTTCTCCAGGGGATCTTCCCTACCAAGGTCTCCTGCACTGCAGATTCTTTACAGTCTGAACCACCAAGGAAGCCTTCAAGTACTTTGCACAATTACCTGCAATCTAAAAAGTGTAAAATGTGTTTTGATTATGGAAAGAGAAGCACTAATGATTAGCCTCAAAATTTCTGATCATGATCAAGTCATCCCTAGTGACTAATAACTGTAGATGCCCATCAGAGAGTACACAGCTAAGTGACCATTCATGACAATAATTCCTTACCTGACCAAAATAGTTTCTTAAGATCCACCACACCATTGTCCCTCTGTTTGCCATAGCCTGTTCTACTGAGATTTCAATTTCTTATCTGTTTAGATGTTCAAAAGATAAGTTTTCTTCAAACACCAGAGACACAACCCAGGTCTTAGAAGCCTCCCTCCTTTTCCTTTTCCTGGAATCCCATGTCAAAGATGACTAAAGTCTGAGACTGTTCCTTACTCTGTGTCTGCTGAACTGTTTTACAGGATTTCAAAAGAACAGCCTCTTGGCTTCCTTTTCAGTGGAGCACATTAGCCAAGTAGTATGCGTGACCAGTGAAGGAAGTCTCAGAGAATGCAAGGTGTTAGGCAGCCCTCCTCTGTATTAAAAATGTTTGCAGACACCAGGGCAGACTTCATCCTATATTTCTTGAGTTTTTCTTTTCTTATCTTTTGCTTATAAAATAGCTTTGTGTTTGGCTTGATATGCTATTTAGAAAGCATATTAAACTCAAAGTACCAAGGTTTCAACCCCAGTTCATTTCCTGGGATGGAAAGATACGCTGGAGAAGGGATAGGTTACTCACTCCTGTATTCTTGGGCTTCCCTTGTGGCTCAGCTGGCAAAGAATCCACCTGCAATGTGGGAGACTGGGTTCGATCCCTGGGTTGGGAAGATACTTTGGAGAAGGGAAAGGCTACCCACTCCAATATTATGGCCTGGAGAATTCCATGGACTGTATAGTCCATGCGGTCACAAAGAGTCAGACACGACTGAGCAACTTTCACTTACCAAGGTTTCAAAAGTCCAGACTACCCTCCCCAAAGAGTAAAATGTGCAAAGAAGCATGAAGACATGCACACAAATCCAGACGCATGTTCTTAAAGTGTTGAGAAATAGCTTTTCTAATGTCACTGGCAAATTCTTTATCCTTAACTTCCTCAGTTCAGTTCAGTCGCTCAGTCATGTCTGACTCTTTGTGACCCCATGAATCGCAGCACACCTGGCCTCCCTGTCCATCACCAACTCCCAGAGTTCACTCAAACCCATGTCCATCAAGTCAGTGATGCCATCCAGCCATCTCATCCTCTGTTGTCCCCTTCTCCTCCTACCCCCAATCCCTCCCAGCATCAGAGTCTTTTCCAATGAGTCAACTCTTCGCATGAGGTGGCCAAAGTACTGGAGTTTCAGCTTTAGCATCATTCCTTCCAAAGAAATCCCAGGGCTGATCTCCTTCAGAATGGACTGGTTGGATCTCCTTGCAGTCCAAGGGACTCTCAAGAGTCTTCTCCAACACCACAGTNTGTAATATATGAAAGTAAATAATAAATGTAAAACATTAATTACAGAGTCCCTACTTCTTAAAAAATTAGATAAAATCCTAGGAAGATGTACTGTTTCTATGAAGGTAAGACCCTTTCTCTCATATACATAAAGTTACATCTTCATGCTCCAGTGCAGATGGCTTGCAATATAAAAAGACTGACAACTAGAGTTATAATTAGGTTTTGCTTGTTTCCTTTGGAGTTTATAGTCCAGAAAGCTCATGGGAATGATGAGAGTCTTATAACCTCTTATGGGTTGATTTGTGCCCCAGCTTCATCCCCCGCAATTCTTATGCTGAAGTCCGAAGCATTCCATCCCCCACCTGGAATATGATCTTATTTGGAAAAAGAGTCCTTGCAGGTGTAATTAGTTAAGATGAAGTCATACTGGAGAAGGGTGGGCTTTAATCCAATATGGTTTTGGTGTCCTTATAAAAAGGGGAAATTTGGACACAGACATGCACACAGAGAGCACATTGTGTGAAGATAAATGCAGAGTCTGGGGTGATGGTTCTACAAGCCAAGGAAAGCCAAAGACTGCCAGCCAAACACCAAAAGTCAGGGGAGAGGCATGAAACAGATTCTTCGTCACAGCCTTAAGAAGGAACAGACTGCCAATATCTCTATCTTCAACTTCTAGCCTTCCAAATTGTGAGTTCTGAAAAAACAATAAGCTCTCTTTTAAGTTACTCTAGCAAATGAATCCCGCTCCAGTACTCTTGCCTGGAAAATCCCATGGATGGAGGAGCCTGGTAGGCTGCAGTCCACGGGGTCACTGAGGGTTGGACACAACTGAGCGACTTCACTTCCCCTTTTCACTTTCATGAATTGGAGAAGGAAATGGCAACCCACTCCAGTGTTCTTGCCTGGAGAATCCCAGGGACGGGGGAGCCTGTTGGGCTGCCATCTATGGGATCACACAGAGTCGGACAGACTGAAGTGACTTAGCAGCAGCAGAAAATGAATATACCTCCCAACCCAAATGAAATCAATCAGGAAAACAAACTTGAAAAAGTGAAGACAGACCATTCTAGAGGGGCCAGAGCACCCTCTCCTTAAAAAACCTTAAAATGTTTTAAATAGTGAAAACATAGTGAAAGAAGACTCTATGTGCAAACAGCAAAATATGAGGGAGTCCAATTCCCAAAGAAGCAAGAGTTCAATAGGTGTAACTGAATAGTAATCACACGTGCCTGCCTTGGTGCTGAGTGCTTTACTTAGATAACTACTAATTCTTCCAACAATGCACCAAGTTGATATAGTTTACAGAGGCTACTGAGCCTTAGAGGAATAAATGATGATCACAAGGCATTGTAGGCAGTAAGTCTTGAGTTCAAGATTTTGACCCAGGTTTAACATTGTCTGATTCAGAATTTCTGGACTTTAAGTTCTTCAACAGTGAATTTGAGATGCTTATTCAGAACATTTTAAAGTATGTAGGATTTATCCATTGTTTTAGATAATGTGGAGTAGCAAAGAGCAGTGACCCCAAAAGAGACTGACCCAGACATGCCTGTGAGTGTTCAGGAATCTCTGGCAGAGGCGTGGATCAGGGCAGCCTGCTGCAGGGTTAGGGGCACTGAGTGCAGCAGTGCATGCACAGGAGCTTTTGAAGGCAGTTGCCATTTTCTTCATTACCTCCACCATAGTTTGGCCTCAGGTCAAACGAGGGAGCACAGCCTATACATCAACAGAAAATTGGATTAAAGATTTACTGAACATGTTCCCGCCCATCAGAATAAGACCCAGTTTCCCCCACAGTTGTTCTCTCCCATCAGGAAGCTTTCATAAGCCTCTTATCCTTATCCATCAGAGGGCAGTTCAGTTCAGTCACTCAGTTGCACTCTTTGTGACCACATGGACTGCAGCACGGCAGGCATCCCTGTCTATCACCAACTCCTGGAGTTTACTCAAACTCATGTCCATTGAGTTGGTGATGTCATCCAAGTGTCTCATCCTCTGTCGTCCCCTTCTCCTACCACATTCAATCTTTCTCAGCATCAGAGTCTTTTCAAATGAGTCAGCTTTTCACATCAGGTGGCCAAAGTACTGGAGTTTCAGCTTCAGCATCAGTCCTTCCAATGAAAATTCAGGACTAATCTCCTTTAGGATGGACTGGTTGGATCTCCTTGCAGTCCAAGGGACTCTCAAGAGTTTTCNTCCTGCCCTCAGCCCCTCCCAGCATCAGAGTCTTGGTCGTCCTCTTCTCCTCCTGCCCCCAATCCCTCCCAGCATCAGAGTCTTTTCCAGTGAGTCAACTCTTTGCATGAGGTGGCCAAAGTACTGGAGTTTCAGCTTTAGCATCATTCCTTCCAAAGAAATCCCAGGACAGAGGAGCCTGGCAGGCTACAGTCCACAGGGTCGCAAAGAGTCGGACAAGACTGAGCGACTTCACTTTCACTTTCTATAACTACTTTAGTTACTCAAATATGGGGAAGTGTTTTGCACAGGTACCTGGGATCTAAAAAGTGTAAAATGTGTTTTGACTGTGCTCAACAATTTCTGATCATGATCAAGTCACCCCTAGTGACTAGCAATTGTAGGAAAATTGTATAGAATTTTATATAGAATTATAGAAATATATAGAATTTTGATATATATAGGATTTCCTGCTGGGTTTATTAAAGCATGAGCTGTGTGTGCATGGACAACAGAAGAATGAGTTCCGTTCAATCGCTCAGTTGTATACAGCTCTCTGCAACCCCATGGACTGCAGCACATCAGGCTTCCCTGTCCCTCACCAACTCCCAGAGTTTGCTCAAATTCATGTCCATCAAACTGGTGATGCCATCCAACCATCTCATCCTCTGTCATCCCCTTCTCTTCCTGACTTTTCAATCTTTCCCAGCATCAGGGTCTTTTCCAATGATTCAGGTCTTCGCATCAGGTGGCCAAAGTATTGGAGTTTCAGCTTCAGCATCAGTCCTTCCAATGAATATTCTTTGGTGCTCAGCTTTCTTTATAGTACAACTCTCACATCCATACATGACTACTGGAAAAACCATAGCATTGACTAGACAGACATTTGTTGGCAAAGTAGGTTGATCATAACTTTTCTTCCAAGGAGCAAGTGTCTTTTAATTTCATGCTGCAGTCACCATTTGCAGTGATTTGGGAGCCCAGTGAAGTAAAGTCTGTCACTGTTTCCATTGTTCCCCCATCTATTTGCCATGAAGTGATAGGACTGGATGCCACAATCTTAGTTTTTTTAATGTTGAGTTTTAAGTCAGCTTTTTCACTCTCCTCTTCCAGTTTCATCAAGAGGCTCTTTCGTTCCTCTTTACTTTCTGCCATGAGGGTGGTGTCATCTGCATATCTGAGGTTATTGATATTTCTCCTGGCAATCTTGGTTCCAGCTTGTGCTTCATCCAGCCTGGCATTTTGCATGATGTACTCAGCATATAGCAGAAGAATACATGAACTTAAAAGATGCTGAAGGGAGCCAAGAATTGCTTACAAGCCAGCCCGTGAGTTTCTCAGGCTCCACCTGAGAAAGTAGAGAATAATCCTGAATCATCAGAGTTAGGAAAACTCGATTCTTTGGTACTAGTATTGCTAAAATTGATTTTTATTAGATGGATGTATCGGGATTGAACCTTCGTTAAAAGTAGTCAGTTAAACACAGGCAGCCCTACTTCCTAAAGAGCACCCAAGAAGGTGAACTGGGAAACAAAGACATCTGTGGTCATGCTCCAGTGCCCTGCCCACTTCACCTATGTAAGTGGATTAACCTTCTGTTTGGAGCCACAAGGCCACGTGTATTGCTTCTGTCCTGACCAAAATATTGTTTAAATATATTAAGAAAATATCATAGAATGTTTAGAGTTGAATATCTATTCTAAATTAATGGGTGTTGATCTTGGTTAAATATTGGAACTACTTGGAGAGCTTTACAAAATACTATTGTCTGCCTGGAAGTTTCTTATTTAACCCATCTAGGGTGCAGCCTGAACAGTGGGATTTTTAGAAACTCCTTCATCTAGCGTGTAGCAAAGGCTGAGAATTACTGTCCTAACTGCAGCATCTCATGAGGAGAAAATGCAAAAAGGCAATTTGAGGCCAGCATCTTCTGGCCCCCATCAGGGTTCTTCTCACCATAGCCTACATAACTTTTGGCTTCCTGAAAATGAGAAGGGTTATAAAACTACAGGGCTGCTTCATGGTATCTATGGTTCTGTCAAGACTCTGGTTCCCTTGCTGTAATGTTCCACTCAAATCAAAAGATTCTTCCAGACTGTGGAATCTGTCTGAGTTCTTCTGGCATTCTCTTGACTAGCCACCAGTTTCTCCTGGTGTTCTCAATCTTGCCAGTGCAAGTGAATTATCGGAGGATCTTGTTAAAATGCAGATTCTAATTAATTGAGCCTGACATGGCCTGAGATTCTCCATTTCTAACAAACTCCTAAGTGATGCTCATGGTGCTGGTACACGGCCACTCTTGAAGTAACAAGGTTCTGGAGCTCAAATTCCTGCCCTTGGCTCGTTCAGTCACTCCGTCATGTCCAACTCTTCACAAACCCATGAACTGCAGCATACTAGGCTTCCTTGTCCTTCACTATCTCTTGGAGTTTGTTCCAACTCATGTCCACTGATTCAGTGATGCCATCCAACCATCTCATCCTCTCTTGTCCCCTTCTCCTTCTACCTACAATCTTTCCCAGCATCAGGGTCTTTTCCAATGAGTCAGCTCTTTTCATCAGGTGGCCAAAGTGTTGGAGCTTCAGCATTAGCCCTTCCAGTGAATATTCAGGGTTGACTTCCTTTAGGATTGACTGATTTGATCTCCTCACAATCCAAGGGACTCTCAACGGTCTTCTTCAACACCACAGTTCAAAAGTATCAATTCTTCAGCACTTAGCCTTTCTTTATAGTCCAATTCTCACATCCATACATGATTACTGGAAAAACCATAAGTTTGACTAGACAGACCTTTGTAGGCAAAGTAATGTCTTTGCTTTTTAATATGCTGTCTAGGTTTGCCATTGCCCTTGACTAGGTACTTCCAATCTGCATAGTGACAAAGCAATGGTTCTTTTTTAGTTCAGTGGTTTCCAAAGTATGGTCCCTGGATGAGCAACATCACCATTACCTGGAAATTTGTCAGAAATGTAAATTCTCTGGCCCCCTGACTGAACTAGAAGCTCTAGGATTGAAGCCTTGAAATCTTTGTTCTTAATGAGTTCCCCAGGTGATTTACTGTTCTACAGAAGATGACTATTTCCTTAAAAGTTTAGCTTTAGGTTAGAACAACAATTATACCAAAAGTACTTGCTTCTTCAGCTATCCAGGTCATTCAGGAAACTCACAAACCTCAAAGTACACATTATTCTTTTCCTACTTCTTTTCCCATCTAGAAAGGTAGCCAGGAGTGGCAAGTAAATGAGTGGAACCAATCAAAAGCCACAGTGACAACATCTTTCCTGACTCCTCTTCTGATGAGGCTCTGAATTAAAGACAGGCTTGAATGCAATATTGCTCAAAGCCTAGTATTCTCCTACACAGATCTGAGTCACTTAGGGAACTTGTCAAAATACAGATTCCAGGGCTACACTCAGGATCCAATGAGTTGGAATCTCTGACAGAAACACTGAGGAATCTGCATTTCAAGAAGCACCCTAGATAATTTTGCTTCTGATGCACAGTAATGCTTGAGGATCATCAAGCTAAGGCAACACTTCTCAATGACTAACTGCCATTGGAATCTTAATGACCTTGTTAAAAAACAGATTTCTGAGCTCTCTCCACAATGATTCTGGTTCAATAGGTCAAGAGTGGGGCCCAAGAATTTGGTTTCTAACATACTCCCAAGTGATGCTAATACTACTGATCCAGAGTCCACACTTTGAATAACAGACTTTAACTTTTCATGAACCAGACATAAGTGAACTGTATAGACAACAAATTATTTCACTCAGAGGTTGAAGGTGGTCTTTAGATTCATCAAGTCTAACCTCATAGGATGATTGAATTTCTTCCACAAGATAACCAGCCCTTGAAAGTCTCTACCAAAAAAGATGACCCACTGAATGCTCTGCCAGAAGAGATGAATCATTTTCTTAAATTCAATCAATCACCAGCTATTAACTGTGCAAGATTCTATGTTAAGTGCTAATGACAATGAATTGAGTTTTCTCAGGGAGTTAATTTAATCATAACTAAAGATTACAGTTCTTCTTTCCTGTTTGCATTTTAAAATGTGTTGTTACTATGAAACTATTAAAATATACCATTGTTCACTCTACTTATTCAATGAAGAGTGAAAAGACTCACAGCTTCATAGAATTTACTTTCAATAATTTTTTCTTTCATTTGTTCCCATAGTTGGGCATGGCGCAGCATTATGAACTTGGAGAATATATAAGGAAACGTTATGAAAACTTTTTGAATGAATCTTATAAACATGAACAGGTAAGTTGGGAAGCTAATAGTGGGAACTTGCCCCTTGAAATAATTTAACATAATGTATTTGTAAAATTTCCTATTTCCTGCTGCTGCTGCTAAGTCAATTCAGTCGTGTCCGACTCTGTGCGACCCCATAAACGGCAGCCCACCAGGCTCCCCATCCCTGGGATTCTCCAGGCAAGAATACTGGAGTGGGTTGTCATTTCCTTTTCCAATGCATGAAAGAGAAAAGTGAGAGTGTCTGTCCAACTGTTAGCGACCCCATGGACTGCAGCCCACCAGGCTACTCCGTCCATTGGATTTTCCAGGCAAGAGTACTGGGGTGGGGTGCCATTGCCTTCCCCTCCTATTTCCTAAGGAACTTATAAAAGTCAGATATCTTGTTTACAAATGTATTCCTCTTTGTATAAATATTTTGTTCCTTAAAAAAGTATGAATATAAGTAAGTTCAAAATGGACACCTATGGTAAATATTTTGGTTTGGCAAGTAGCCACTACTTAATTTGTCTCTTTCATCAATTCAACTATTGACACACCAGGTTGCTTTAAGTCATGGCATGCCCATAATTGTCTTTTCCATAATAAGTATTATGATTAAGATGCTACCATGTCTGCCAATATTTTGGTGTGGGTGTCCTGCCATTTCTCAAATATACTATTAGCTCCATAGTGGAGGGAAAACCACAGTTCCTCTCAATTGGATCTGCTTTGATTTTCCCACCCTAGGTTCATGTTCGAAGCACAGATATTGACCGGACTTTGATGAGTGCTATGACAAACCTTGCAGCCCTATTTCCCCCAGAGGGTATCAGCATCTGGAATCCCAGCCTACCCTGGCAGCCCATCCCAGTGCATACAGTCCCTGTTGCTGAAGATAAGGTCAGTTTTCCGGGAAAACAGAGATTTCATTTGTTCTGGAAGAAGGAAGGCAGGCTACTCAGGACTTGCGGATTTGGGAGTCTGGACACTTTGTGGGCTGTGCAGCCTTATAATGGTGCCCAGGACATAGAAAGCCCTGGTAAGAGGGAGTAGGAACAGAATTTCTCTTTAGAGATTTATTATCCACTTTTTGTTTCGCTATTCTTTTAACTTCTGGCAATTTGTCCTTCTTCAGCTTTACATGCACACACACAGTTCTCAGTGTTCTGCCTTCAATTCCCAGGTTTTTGGTGCCCAACAAAAGGTTCTCCTCCCTCCAAAATATCCTAAGACCTCTACCTAGAAAATATCCCTCCCCTGATGAAAATCCCCTTTCCTGCTAAGGTAAAAAAGAAAGATTTGGGTGCATAATTGGTGGCCAAAACTTTATATGTGTCATAATAATTACCTTTCATAACAGCCATAAATGAACAATATTATTGTGCTCCTTTTATAGCCAGAGAAAAAAGTGCTCAGAGAAGTCCAATGAAAAAAATAGATCCAAAGTCACACAGCTGATAAACATCACTATTGGGACTAGAACCAGACAGATCTCATTCCGGAGTAGTTTCCTTTTGTGCAAACTAGTCCTTCTCAAAATTAGTTGCATATTAGAATCACCTGGAAATTTTTAAAAATATTGATGCCGAGGGCACACCCCATAGTACATTAGCATCTCTGAGGGTGGGACTCAGGCACCAATATGTTTTTAAAAATCTCCCTGGATGATTCTAGTAGACAGCCAAGCTGAGAACCAGTACCATAAACCAAGTTGCCTAAATGAAGTTGTTCAAGAGAAACTCCCAAATTTATTTACACTGATGGGACTGACCAAGAACTCTTCTATCTTTTCAGAGGAATTTCTATTCTTAAAATAGTAATAATAAATCTAACTAATCTCCCACGTCTGGGATTTAAGACTGTATGAGGAAAATAGTCTGGGACAAGGAACTCTTCCTAATTCCCCTGGAGTCACATTATAACATGACTGTCTCCTCTCTTTATGACTGAAGCTTAGCATGACTACTGGACTTAGAATGTTGCCTGGTGACCTCTGGGTTAGGTTACTATCCCATTTGCATTGTCAGTAGTCCAAGAAATTTGACTTAATTGCTGAGCTTGGTGACAAGAATTTTTGCCAAGTGCCTTGTAGAAATGGCTTAACCCTGTCAACCTCTCTAGGTAAATTTACTCCAATCAAATTTTCTAGTGTTTCCTGAAAAGACAAGATGATTTATTTATGCCTCTTTCCTTCACAGAATCAGAAGTGAATCGTGATTATCAGTGTTTGAGGGGGGGAGGGGTGCTTGTGAATATTTTCTTTGAAAAAGAAAAATATTCACTTTTCCCACAGCCTTTTCAACATAAAGACTGGATAGAAGCACCAGCTTTAGTCGGTATAAACCAAGGTAGTTATTTAACCCTTAGTCCTGAAAGACAGTGGTTAACTTGCATAGTAAAGAGAGGCAGTTGCTATTAGAAGAGGAAGAGAAAAACATTGAGAGTGAAGGAGAGAGGAGAGGGAGTGAGAAATGAGCAAAATGGCCCCCTTACCTGTGGCCCCCTGAAACCTACTCACCAAGATGAAACAATTCTAACATCAACTAAGAAATTTAACAAAATCAATCAACTAAAGTTATTCCTAGAACTCTGCTAAGTGCTATACAGAAGTAGAAGGGAAATATGAGACCTGTTTTCTTCCTTAAATTACAGTCCATTTGATGAAAAAAGATTCACACATGTGAAGTATGTAGAAGACAATACAAGGTGGTGGGCAATGATTTCAAGAACAAGCTGCACGTGCTGGAGGAATTCAGAGATTAAGTCATACTTAGAACTATAAAGGGCAGTCATTCAAGTCTTCATGGACAGGGTGAGAACTTGAACCAGACCTTGGAGGAGGGTAGGAAAGGACAAGAAGGCAGCCCCAAAGCTTAGCTTTGAGTCAATGTAAAGTACTTGCCCTTCTGTGTCCAGAGTTCTTGTCTAGAAAGAATGAAAGCAAGACTGAATAACTGTGTTGGGCACATGTTAGAGAATCCAAATTCAACAACCAGAAGGAATCTTGAGATAAAGGAATCTTGAGATAAATCATGCTATAGAAGGAGGGTTGAATTTAAAGTTGGGAAAACCCAAGTCTGAGATCCACCCACCACTTCAGATACTTGACCTTACTTCCCTGTTCTTCAGTCTCCTTTTCTATAGATGGAAATACTAGTACCCACCTAACTTCTTCACAGGGATTTGTGAAAACCAAGTTGGTTAAAAAAAGGAAATGACTTTATAAACTACAAAATGCTGGACAGATGTTTAGGTGATTATTCTGTTTCCACCCAGACTCTTTGAATATGTGGGATGAGAAAACTAAAGTCTAGAAAAATTAAGTGATTCATTAAAACCTAGACCTTTAAAAGAGCAGTCCTGTGCAGATAGGGAAATTTAGATGTAAAGCAGTGGATGTAGAAGAAATTGTTGTCCTTATCTCATTACTGTGCACACATCTGATGAGCAGTGCTTTGGGGCACTTGTCTGACATTGACTTGGAGGGAAAAGATACTGGGGCCTCTGAAAATAACTTGAAACCATGCATGAGTGAGGAAATGAAGGCCTGAAAGCAGATGGCAAGGACATTAGAGAAAGGAAAGCAAGGTATGACCAGGTGACACAGAATCAGAAATGACAGACAGGAAGCAACTTATCAAAAACTGATTTCTGAGTAGCATTTAATATGTCAGGCCGTGTTCTAGGCTTTGACAACAGTGAACAAATGACAGCAACGAACAAGATGGTCAAGATCCTGGCTGTCTTCAAGTTTATGTTTTATAGGAAACAGATGATAAAGAAGTAAATAAATACAGTCATTTCAAATGGCAGTGAGTTCCTTGAAGGAAATAAAATAAGGTAATGTGATAGTGGCTGAGCAAAATGTCTAGAAGAGCTGTAGAGGGGAAATGTCTCAGACAGGGAACAGTCTGCAGACTGCCAGCCTGTGTGTTCAGGGTACAGCAGGGAGGTTCCCAGTGTTGCTGGAAACAAGTGAGTGAGGGGGCAGCAGTAGGAAAGCAGGATAGAAAGGTCTTTAGGGGCTGAGTTTGGATTTTATTCCAAGTAAAATGGAAAGATGGTGAAAGTCATAAGCTATAGAATGACATGATTGGATTGATGGCTTCAACATATTAGCCTTTAAAAAGATAAAATAAAAAGCATTAGTGTAGTTGCTTCATGAAGGATGAATTATGATACAAAGTGATCCCACAGAAAGCCCTTACAATAGTTGAAACACGGATTATGGTGGTCTGGCCTGGGAGGGGACAATGAAGATAAAGAAGAGGGGTCTACTTTGGATAGACTCTTGAACAATGTGGGTTTGAACTACACAGGTTCACTTACATACACATTTTCTTCAATAAATGTATACTACAGCACTACAAAACCCACAGTAGGTAGGCTGTCTCAGATGTGGAACAGTGGATATGGACCCTAAAGCTACACCGATTTTAAACTGGGAAGGCAATGGCACCCCACTCCAGTACTCTTGCCTGGAAAATCCAATGGACGGAGTAGCCTGGTGGGCTGCAGTCCATGGGGTCGCTAACAGTCGGACAGACTGAGCGACTTCACTTTCACTTTTCTTTTTCATGCATTGGAGAAGGAAATGGCAACCCACTCCAGTGTTCTTGCCTGGAGAATCCCAGGGATGGCGGAGCCTGGTGGGCTGCCGTCTATGGGGTCACACAGAGTCGGACACGACTGAAGTGACTTAGCAGCAGCAGCAGCAAGTGTTGGCAGCTATAATCTCTGCGTTGTTCAAGAATCAACTGTGTTTGGAAGTAAACAGGCAAAAGTGATTAGTCAGTCTATGAAGCAGGACGATAAATTTTGCTATTGACAAAGGAAGAGAGAATACAAAATGAAGAGGTTGAGTTCAAGGTTGTAAACGTCAAATTTGAGCATGAAGATAAACATTCAACTAGTAATATCCACCAAAGGCTGGAAATACAGGACTAGCTCAGATGGAAAGTGAAGAGCAATGAAATGAACCTGGAAGTTACCAGCCTATAGATTATAGTTAAAAATAGAAAGGATTGTCAGATTTAAACTCACTTTAAAGGGATGATCACTTTGTCCTCATAATAGATTTTCAAGTATATTTTCTATGTTTTTAGTATGTGCCCTTATTTTAACAGTCTGCCAATTTGCAAGAACTTACTTCAGCGAATGATTAATGAATCTCTTAAGATTCTTTCTGGCACCTCTAATTCATTTCTCTGTACTCTGTGTGTGTGTGTGAAAGAGAGAGAGAGAGAGTGCATGGACACAGATGTGTCTCTATTGCTAGAAATGAAAGAGATTCCGAAGGAAGCAAGATAACAGTTACCATCTCACAGAGAAACCAGAAGTGAGACTATTCACCAACAACACAGTCTTACTTAGGCAAGTTTATGAAAGGGACAAAAAAGCTTTGGAGTTTTGGGTAACTATTATTTAAGACCTGCAGATCATTTATCTTTTTCCTCAATTTTAGAATTCCATTCAGCTCAAAACACATTTGAATATTTTATTCAAGTCACTTTATATCTAATGGCTGCAGCTTCTTTAGTTCTTTCAACTAATAAAAGACATGATTTCTCTTTTTCCTCAGTTGCTATACCTACCTTTCAGGAACTGCCCTCGTTTTCAAGAACTTCAGAGTGAGACTTTGATATCAGAAGAATTCCAGAAGAGGCTACATCCTTATAAGGTTAAAAAAAAAAAAAAGTGTCATTTACTGGCATACAGAAATAGAAATTCTGGGACAATTTGAATATTATCAAAATATCCTTCCAAAAGTTAACAGTTTAGAAAAGTACAAGAGTACCTGTTTCTCCACAGTATTCCCAACAGTGCATAGACAGCTTTGAGGATATTTGCCAGTCTGTAAGTGAAAGATGATATCACTAGAAGCATCCCTTCCAAAATCAGGACTGAGACAAGAAGCCCAGTATCATCACTATTATAGAACACTGTGCTGCAGTATTCTTCTCTTACGATGAGTGAGCTTTGGATATCTTCACCTAGTTAAATGCCCTTTGTATCTTTGACTCTGTTCACATCACCTGACCATTTTTCTTTTGGGTATTGGTTTTCTTCATTTTTACTCTGCTCACATCACCTACCCATTTTTCTTTTGGGTATTGGTTTTCTTCTTTTCATAAAGATTTAGGAGCTTTCTCTCTATATTTTAACATTTTTTTCTGGCCCTCTTTTTGTCTGCCAATTTTGGGCTTCCCGCATGGTGCAGCGTTAAAAAATTCGCCTGCCAATGTAGAAGAAGCGGGTTCAGTCACTGGGCTGGGAAGATCCCCTGGAGGAGGAAATAGCAACCCGCTCCAGTATTCTTGCCTGGGAAATCCCAAGGACAGAGGAGCCTGGCGGGCTACAGGCCATGAGGTCACAAAAATTCAGACGTGACCTAGCAACTAAAACAACACTACTTGTTTACAGTCTTGTCATATGGGTGTATTTGTATATTTATAGTCACACTGAGAAAGGGCTTCACCACTCCTAGGTTACAAGGAAGTCTGCAATGCTTCTAATTCTACTATAGCTTCATTGCTATATTTACATATTGAATCCATTTACAGTTTGTACTGGAATTAGATGTGAGGTATCTATCCTGCTGAAGTTTTCTCCCAGAAGATTACCTAATAGCTTTGTCACTGTTTATTGACTAGGGCATCTTTTCCCCCACTATTTTATATTAAAATTCCCATATGTCTATTTCTAGTATTTTTATTCTTATTCTTTCATTTTATTAACCAAAATAACACTGTTATAATTATTCAAAGTTATATATGCTTGAATATCTAAAGGGCTGGACATTCCACGTTCTCTATTTTTTCTGAGTGTTCATGGCTATATTTTCACTTACATTTTCAGTGTTTTTAGTGAAAGTGAAAGTCACTCAGTCGTGTGCAAACCTTTGTGACCCCCATGGCCTATACCATCCATGCAGTTCTCCAGGTCAGAATACTGGAGTGGGTAGCCAATTCCCTTCACCACGGGAATCTTCCCGACCCGGGAATCGAATCCGGGTCTCCTGCATTGCAGGCAGGTTCTTTACCAGTTGAGCTACCATGGAAGCCCAAGGAAAGCCCAGGGAAGTTTTTACTGAGATCATATTAAATGCATAAATTAGGGAGAATTTGAAACTTTGTTGCAAATTTGTATAGTCTTCCTTTCCAAGAACACAAAATATTTTCCTATCTGTTCTTATCTTCAAGATCATTTTAAGGTTTTCTTCATACAGATTTTTCTGTTAAGTTTGTCTCAGGTTTATAATATAATATTTACAAATAATAATGGCTTACCTCTACTTTTTCAATATTTATATTTCTGACTTATTTTGCCTATTTGTATTGGCTGATACTTACAGTCCTGTACTACATAATAGAATTGGTAGTGGGCATTCTTGTCTTAGTCCTGATTTTAGCAGTATTTCCCTATTAAACATGCTGGCCTTTTGACCAGATAGAGATTATTTTTATCAAGTTAAGGAATTAGTGATCTTTCCTATTTTCTTGAGTGTTTTTCAGTACTGGTATTTAATTTTTTGAAAGGTGTTTTCAAAATTTTTAGTACAATTAAATTACTTTTCTCTTGGATCAATTACTAAGATTAATTATATTCATAGATTACTACTATTGAACCGTCTTTACATGTCTAGATTCAAGCCTTTTTCTTTTTAGTATGATATTGAATTATTTGTTAATAGTTTACTTAGACCTTTTGCATTAACATTCAAAGTAACTTCAGACTATAGTTTTCTTCTCTAGCCAGTCTTTGTCAGTATCGATGCTTAAAAATTTTTTTAGAAGTTTTTTTTTCTCTTTATATGCTTCAGACTAGTTAAAATAACACTAGAATAACTTACGTTTGAAAAGCTTGATAGAATTTTCCCATAAAATAATCTGGCCCTGAAGATTTGTTTTGTTTTCTTTTTATTGGAGGAAGTTGGGGTCTCTTTAATAATTATTTCTGTTTATTTTATGGAAATTCATTTGGGTTAATATTGACAAATTTTCTTTTCCTAGAAAATATATGCATTAGACAAACAGTATCTTCCAAAGGCTTCCCAGAAATTTCTGTCAATTCATTGAATAGATAGCTGACCAATGGGTCTCATTACCATGACAATCTAAGGACAATACAGAACTTGGAGAAAGGTTTGCATCCCACCCAAATCTCACACCTGTAGCCAGAACCAGGTCCCTTATCTGTTGTTTTTCTGGGGTCCTTTGACCTGAGACGTGGTTTCCTTTCTCACCTTCCACTCATTTACATATGAGTTATACTTCACCTATTTCCAAAACGAATTTGAGGCAGTACACCTCAGTCTGATCCCAGGACACACCAGGAACATGTGGCTACTGCCAGCATGTACGCACAATGTTTAATGTAAAAATGAGAAATAATTAGTGTTTGTAAAAATCTTTGGGTTGGCATTATTATAGCCAGTATTATTGGTGTACTTGTATGTGAAGAACAGCAGTTTCCCCTGGGGGCAAGATTGCCTCACAGGGACCCTTTGTCAGTGTCTGGAAATATTTTGGGTTGTCACCACTGAGAGACTAGGGGTGATATGGCCTCAGAGGGTAGGATGCTGAACATCCTACAGTGCACAGCGCAGCCCCACAAAAAAGAACTGTCTAGCCCAAACATCAATAATGCTCAAGTTGAGAAACCCCGATATAAAAAATTTTTTACCTCTGTGTGTGTCTCAGGATTTTATAGAAGTCTTGCCAAAACTTACAGGATACCATGACCAGGATCTTCTTGGAATTTGGAGTAAAGTCTACGACCCTTTATTTTGTGAGGTAAATGTAAAAATATCGAAGATTAACATGCAATCTGATTTGATGACTTATGCCTACTTTGAAACAGATGAATACATCTTCCTTTGCTTTTATAAGATATATTACATAGTGTTTGACATTGAAATATAAGTCAAGACTTATTTATATTAACTTAAAAATTCTGGCTTCTCTCTGTTAGTTATGTATTCGCCCTTTAGAAAATTGTAAACAAAATTGCTTTTCTGTGCCACCCAGCTTAGAAATGCTGGGTTCCTGTCATGGACTTTAATGAAAAAAAAACAATATTGTTATACTTTATTTAAAGATTTTATAGTATTTTATATAAAATTTTTATAATATTTTATCAAAAGAAAAAAATTACCTGATTTCTGGATGTAGAAATAAACAAGCAAACTTTGAACCAGACTATTAAAACTGATCTATCAGGAAAGAATCTCTCTCTTGTTGTACAATGCACATGAAATAATCTTTGTAGCTAGATAAATTACTATTTTTTGAAGGGTTTCATGGTGTTTTTCTCAATCATCATGCTCCACCATAATTCTGTTTTCCCAACCAGTTCACTGAATCTTGGAGCAAAATTCTGACCATCCGCATGACTCCTATCCACTTCTGATTTTGCGGGCATTGTGAGTGTCTAAGGAGCAACAGTTACTTTCAGAATTCCAACTCAATAATAAATGGTACCTGTTGCCCTCTTCCACATTAGAGGTCATTGACCCAAGCACATTCACCGTTCCCAATATTTTCAGTGTATCATCAGCATCTGTTTCAAGGAAGACTTTTTAGTCTTATAAAAGTCTTCAGTGAAAACAAGAGCCCATTTTCTGGTTCAAGTCTTGGGGGTTTTTTCCTTACTACAGTTCAGTCTGAGCTAGTCCACAGTGTGGCTAAGGTATTTTTTATATTTTATATCTCTCACTTAATTCTTCTGTAGGCTACTTCACTTTCATTTCCTCTTTCATGAACTCTCCCTCTCTCCCAAGAAAGGCTGGACACAGTACTTCTCATGGGAGAAGGAGGATAAAAAGTTAACAAAGAGGATCGTTGGAAATAAAATGCACATTTTCTTCCTTTTTCTTTGATACAGAGTGTTCATAATTTCACTTTACCCTCCTGGGCAACAGAGGATACCATGACTAAGTTGAAAGAAATATCAGAATTGTCCCTTCTGTCCCTCTATGGAATTCATAAGCAGAAAGAAAAATCTAGATTGCAGGGGGGTAAGTATTTTTTAAAATGAGAGAAGTACATTAGAATTGTTGTTGAGTGATCTGGGTCTGAGTCCAGGCCCAACTGTTAATCAGCTATGTGACCTTGAATTAGACACATAATCGTTCCACCTGCTACTATTCTGCAAATTGGGGATAATAATACTACTCACTTCTTAAGTATTAAAGGTGAAAATGAATGTATGTATTCCAAAGGCTTAGCACAAATAGTACCTAATACGCTGTCAAACATTATGTGTTATGTGATTATCAAAATTATTCATTCTGGGACTTAATTTTCCCAGCTGGAAAACAGAAACTTTGGGATAATGCTAAATGATACTTTTCATTCTTTCCAGATCAAAAAATCATGGATTTTGTATCTGAGTTCCATGAAAGTCAATTATGCCTGGTGGCTTACTGGATGAATTTTTCAAGTGGGAGGAAAGGCAAAAGTGGCCTTGAAAAGTGTTTTCTTGAAACCCTTGATTGTAACCACTGTTAAAGTTAATACAATGTAATCTGCAGGCTAATTATGCCCTGCTGATTAATATGTATTGCAACTGACAAGTTTATGACACTGCTCAAATTTTTTCATTGGTGTTAAAAGGTGTTGACTTTTCAGTGATGCCTCTTCTCAGCTGGATTTGACCTGTTGTAGAACAGGACATCCGATCATAATACAATAGCCTAACCCTTGTAATCAGGACAGGTGGGTAGAAGAAAGAAGCCACGACCAGGCAGAACAGGGACAGGTGCTGAGGCTCTGAGGGCAGCTGAGTGGCAGGCCAAGACCCAAGAGGATATGACAGGTTCAAATGCGGTTCATATAGATATTAAAACTAAAGATGGAGAGCAAGAGGAAGTCCACTGTGCCAGGCTGTCATAACAATGAAGAAATTTTAAGCCACAGGAGATGTTCTGAGTCATATACTCCACACAGTTTGAAGAAAACAGTATAATCAGGACTCCAACCATTGCTGAACCCTATTCACTATGAGGTTGGAAAAGTTCAACAGACCTCCAGGAGATAACAGAGACAAAGTATCCTAGGGGCTGGACCAGACTGGAAGGATGTTCACTCAGGACTGCAGAGCAAGAGGAAGAGGTTAAGTCACTAACCAGGAGAGGAGCTACAAAAGCTCATATAACGAGTGAAGGGACTTGTAATAAGAACAGCTAATGAGGTATGAAGTCAAGATAGTTGGGAGTAATTTCATATGAGGTGAACATAGTACTTGGGGCAAGTAATTTAGGGCAGCATCATAAACAATTAATCAAGCTGCAGGCCTGCTGTTACAGAGACCCGGTTGCAAGACACAGAGGGAGACTTGGAATGTACAAGTCTTCACTCTAAGCTTAGGACATGAGCAGCAAGACTCAGCCCTTCCTTGGGGTTGGGAGAGCACCCAGAGGTGAGTCATAGTTGAAACTTGGTGTCTTCGGAATAATTAGCAGGCAGGACATGGACTGTGTGTAGAAACAGAGCCCAGGATGCAACTCAGTCCTACACACCAAACAACCAAGGACACAGAAGGTGGAAGCTGGGCCTCCTTGACCACACAAGTACCAGGTCTCATTCCTGAACCAGCAGGGGCCAACAGTATGGTGGCCAAATGCTTCAGATGGTGAAGACAGGACTCTGTTTCCCCCAACCTAGTCATGACGGGCTCAGGCAATCATCCTCTCACTACTCAAGATGAAATCCATGGACCAGCAAAGTCAGCATCACCAAGCCTCTGACAAGAAATGCAGAATTCCAGGTCCCACCCCAGAGCAGCTGAATCTAAATCTACATTTTAATGAAATCCCTTTAAAGTTTCAGAAGCACTTCTCTAGATGTAGGAGACAGTGAAGAAAAGGCCAGGGAAAGCTAGGAAGGAGTCTACAAGAATCTAATAGATGCAGGGGTCTGTATCTGAACATAAGATGTGGGATTTTTTTTTCCCAACAGCTTGCTTATATTTCCTTTACTTTTCTCCTTTGATGACTAGAAATTTCATTTTGGGGAAATCACCCTCTCTCTCTGGGTCTCAGTTTCCCCATCTGGTGAGTGCATTAAACTAGATTCTATCAGAGTCCTTCCCTAAGGTATTCTCTGGGTCTTAGACTACAAAAGCTAACACTCATATGCACACACCTGTCCTATTTTCCAGAGGAAGCTCAGTACTATTAATGAGCCAGGAAGTTGTTACCTTCACAATTCCTGCCAAGTCACAATTTCAGCCTGTTGTTCAGATCTGGCAAAGCAAGAGAGATTTGTCAACTATACACTTGTTGAGTTATAAAGCACCTGAACCTAATGCTGCAGAGAAAGCATGAACAGTTTGGTGACAGAGTCCCAAGGGAACATCAGGACTTTGACTGGCATCTTCTTACCTTTGCCAGAACTTCTGTTCCATCAGTTGGTTTCAAGGGTGACACTGTTCAGTAATATCCTTCTCCCACTGCCTTCACCACTACAACACCCCACCCCACCCCCAGCACACACACACACAAAGAAATCTCTAGACTAATTCCTAAGACTAATTTAGGAATATATGCCTGGTCCTGTTTGTATTAGAGCTTCCCAGGTGGCTCAGTGGTAAAGAATCTGCCTGCCAATGCAGGAGAATCTGGAGACATGGATTCAGTCAATCCCGGGGTTTAGAGGATCCCCTGGAGGAGGAAATGGCAACCAACTCCAGTGTTTGCCTGGGAAACCCCATGGACAGAGCAGCTGGACAGGCTACAATCCACGGGGATGCAGAGTTGAACACGACTGAGCAACTGAG
This sequence comes from Oreotragus oreotragus, assembly GCA_006410675.1. NCBI lineage: Eukaryota > Metazoa > Chordata > Mammalia > Artiodactyla > Bovidae > Oreotragus > Oreotragus oreotragus. Next base: position 299,263 of record SJYX01007182.1, read on the forward strand.
CATGCACATTGACCTGTTTGTTTTAATGGAAACGGCTTCTTGCTGGAGACCAGAGGTTGGCACGCTACAGCCTGCAGGCCAAATCTGGCCTGCTGCCACCTATTTTTCATTAGAAAAATGCTACTGGAGCTCACTCACACTCATGCATTTATGCAGCATATTTAACTGCTTTTGTGCTTCCACTTGGGAATGAATGGTTATGATGGAACACATGGCCCACAGAGCCTAAATCATATAACTTTTTTTTTCTCTCTCTTTTTTTAAATTAATTCATTTTAATTGGAGGCTAATTACAATATTGTAGTGGTTTTTGGCATACATTGACATGAATCAGCCATGGGTGTACATGTGTCCTGAATCTCCCTCCCACCTCCCTCCTCATCCCATCCTTCAGGGTCATCCCAGTGCACTGATGCATCCCTGTCTCATGCATCGAACCTGGACTGGCAATCTGTTTCATATATGTAATACACATGTTTCAGTGAAGGTGATTGTAGGATGATTTGAGAGAATAGCATAAATCATATAACTTTCACAGAACAAATTTGCCAACTCCTGCTATAGCCCAAGAGAGAGAAGTGAAGTTTGTATCCTCAAATAATGATATTTTGTCCAGTGTGTGCAGGTTGAATAAATTATGCACCAGGGAGCTGGGTGATAGCTTATTCTACAGTATGGCCTAATAATTAAGAGGAAAGGTTTTGAAGCTGGACCTGCTGAGTTCAGAGAAACTCAGCCCCTCTGCGTACAAGTTGTGTGATCTTGGGCAAGTTGCTGAACCTCTCTGAGCTTCAATTTTCCTTCATATATAACTTGAGTATTGGCCTGCCAAAGCCTGTATGTGCTTATGACAATTACCCCTATTTTCTCCTGGGACAAGCTGGGAAAGCACCACAGAACCAAGAGCTGATCTATTCCATCATCAACACTGAAGGCTGCTGCAAAGACACCTACTGACAAGGAACAAGTTGCTAATTGAACTAAATTCGTGTCTAGCCACTAACTAATTAACTGATGTTAATTAGCTAAGTGTTATAGAGAATGCATGTTGGTCAGTGTAGAATATCTCCTTTCAGATATGCTGTGCTGTGCTATGCTTAGTCACTCAGTCGTGTCTGACTCTTTGCGACCCTGTGGGCTGTAGCCCGCCAGGCTCCTCTGTCCACGGGGATTCTCCAGGCAAGAATACTGCAGCGGGTTGCCATGCCCTCCTCCAGGGTATCTTCCCAGCCCAAAGACTGCACCCAGGTCTCCAACACTGCAGGAGGATTCTTTACCATCTGAACCACCAGAAAAGCGCTGACATGGAACAAATAGCTGATTGAAGGTGACGGCCTGTCATCACTCCCAGAAACTCAGCCACAGAGCTTACTTCTGTTGTGGCCTAAAGTTCAAGATACAGTTCTAAAGGGCTCCCAGAGGCCAGCCTGCCCTGAGGCAAAGGAATGCAGACCTGTGGGAGATGTAGCCTCCAGCTCCCTCCATTCCTAGTTAAAGACGTCCCAGCAGCCACAGATGCCGATCATCTCCCTCCTTAGTTCGTTCCTCTTTGTGCTGATGGTGGTACACGGACCGATGGGACAGTCTCTTCTCACTGTTTTATGAGATTTTTGAGGACAGGAGACATGTCTAATTGACTTGTGGTAGCTGTTCAGTGTGTGTTTTGCAAAGCAGACCATACAGTCTAGGATTATAATCAGTCTGTTAACATCAATGCCCTGCTCATTACAAAAGAAAACTGGTCATCCTCAAGTGAGGAGACCGCAGGCAGTGTAGAGAGATGACCAATAAGACACAAGGAGTCCTCAAGGCATGGTGGAAGCCTCTGAGGCAGCACCTGCTCAGAACAACACCTGCACCTCAGGTACCTTCAGCATCAGTGTCTGCTGGGAGGATGGAGACTGCTCTGTGTCTGTTTGCCTTTTACCACCTTAGGAGCAACAGGGGCGAAGGGCAAACTTTTTCCTCTACTGACAACAGGTGGAGCCCTAGATGAAATCGGAAGGTTCTGGTTGCCTCCCAATAGTGAAACCCAGTGTAACCTGGAACAATGGTCCACAGAACACAGTCTGTGCCCTGTGCAGAGATAAGAGAGCTGCTTTCTCCCCCGGCTTCACCCAGATGTGGCTACTAGAGGGATGAAGACAGACAGGTGTATGCCGCACTGTCATTTCAGACCTGCCCTGAGCAGAGCACTGGCTAACAACTATCTGGAAAAAGCCATCTGAAATTCCTTCCAAGTTCATCAGCCTCCTAACTTGAGTTTTAACAAAATCTGGTAGAATCAAATCTGAATGTGCCAATCCAGCTCTTTTTCCCCAGTGAGTGTGTCACTTAATGGCTCTGAGCCTCAGCTTCCTAACCTCTGAATGGGGGGTAGAAGTCAGGATTCAGTAAATAATGTATGTAAATCATGCTACTAGCACATAGCAGCAGAGAAGGCAATGGCAACCCACTCCAGTACTCTTGCCTGGCAAATCCCATGGACAGAGGAGCCTGGTGGGCTGCCATCTCTGGGGTCGCACAGAGTTGGACACGACTGAAGCGACTTAGCAGCAGCAGCAGCACATTGCAGATGCTCCAGCAAAATGAGTTCTTGCCCTCCCTTCTTAAGTCTTGAGAATCCTGGCAGAGAGACTCTCTATATGAATGAGCAAAAAGCTTATGAACTAAAATATAAGCCCACATTTGGTTCAGCTCCATTGTTGATCTATCTTCATAAAGGTGTCCTGATCAATGAAATCCTCAATCACATGAAGAGTGCAACTCAGCCATCAAACCACAGAAAACTCATTATGTATTCTGCAGTAAGTATTCTGTCTCTATTCAACATCTGTTCAAGTGTATGAGCTCTCTCAGGAGGGGCCTCAACTTCTTCATCATCATTTCCAATTCAGATGTTCAAAATTTTTTAGTGAAATATATAATTCTGGGTCTCAAGGAATTTACAGTCTAATCCCTGATAGCTCAGTTTGTAAAGACTCTGCCTGCAATGCAGGAGACCCCAGTTTGATTCCTGGGTTGGGAAGATCCACTGGAGAAGGGATAGGCTACCCACTCCAGTATTCTTGGGCTTCTCTTGTGGCTCAGCTGGTAAAGAATCCACCTGCAATGCAGGAGAGATGGGTTTGATCCCTGGGTTGGGAAGATCCCCTGGAGAAGGGAAAGGCTACCCACTCCAGTGTTCTGGCCTAGAGAATTCCATGGACTCTATAGTCCATGGGGTCGCAAAGAGTCGGACACAACTGAGCAACTTTGACTTTTTTCACTGACAAAAAAAGTAAGCATATAAACACCCAGCATAGCAGAATAGCAATGTCACACGAGCCAATGAATTAGTGCCTCAGAGAAAGGAAACATCATTTCTGTTCCAAACTAAAATTAGAGGCAAAATAGCAAAGGGAAAGAAGTAGAAAGGTTATAAGAAAAGCTGAGTGTTCAGGACTTGGTGATGGACTGGAATGTGGGTGGAGGACAGTGGTATGGAAGTTAAGCCATAGATGAAGGTGGTGTTTCAAACGCTGATGATTGGAAGGAGGGTAGAACTATTGACAGATGTGGTCATGGTCCAGGTGAATATACTGATTAGACATGCCAGCAGCATCCAAGTAGGAATCTTCAGATGGCAGAGGTGATAGAAAAAAAAAGGGGGAAAGGAAAGCTCCAACTTGAAGTCAGAGTTATATTTGGGTGCAGAAAGGAAAGAGAGTGAGATCTCAGAAAAGACATCCATGTTGGCGCAGCAGCCAGGGAAAAAGAATTCCAGGGATGTACCGTGTACTGAAATGAGTGTCCATGGAGTCAGAGTCCTAACCACTGGACCACCAGGGAGTTCTGCCCAAGTTACTTCATTTCTTTGGGTTTCAGTTTCTTCATCTTTTTAAAGGAAATACTTGTATGTATGTAAATCTCATTACCAAGGAGATGCACAATCAAAACTCATCCTTTCCCTCTCTATTTCTTAAGTCACTGGGGTTATGGGAAATTTAGTTGGATCAGAAATCACCATGGTACTCTACAAGTGCTTGTTACACACCTATTGACTGTAAATTTGTAACAGATAAAAATAAAAAATGTTCCTTTCCAAATCTCTGTAGCATGACACTACTGTGAGTGGCCTGCAGATGGCGCTGGATGTTTACAACGGAATCCTTCCTCCGTATGCGTCCTGCCACATGATGGAATTGTACTTCCAGGAGGGGTGAGTGTCTAAGCGGTGTTTCTCAAAATTAATACCACTGGAAACCAGGTATTATGATCATTTGTGTTATTATTGACTTAAGGGTTGTCTTGTATATTTGGTTGGTTTGGTTTTATATTCGGGGGAAGAATGGTAACCGTATCTTTGCTTAGTCATGACTCCTTTTTTCTTTATTTTCATAAAGACTTTAATTGGGGAATCGCATACAGACACAGTAGATGAGAAATTTGATAGAACCACTCCCCATCAGCGACAGAAATTATGTTTTTTAAAAAAGATTAAGTTATTCTAAGAAGGATGTGGACATTACACTGTTCCCTTGTAAAACATAGGGTAGTAGAAGATATCAAGAAAAAATCGTTTGTTGCTGGTTACAAATAATGTTCTTTCAGTTAAAGACTTCAAACATATCCATGAAACTTATGGTTATTCATATCCACCAGGTAGGATTCTTAAAGTATTCCTCTGCATAGTGTCCACTACTTTGCAATCTGGTGGGGCCCTCCCCAGCTGACCAAGGCTTGGCTGAAGCCCACTAGAAAGGTCACAGTTAGAGAGACCAAATGTCCTAGTTTACCCAGAATTGGAGGGGTTCCCAGAACATATAAGTTTCATTGTTAAAACCGGTAAAGCCCTGGGCAAACCAGAAAGAGTTGGCTACCATAACCAAGGTCATAGCAAAAATTTGTGTCTGCTGTGACAATGGCATTCTTGTTGGGAAGAAGAGACCTCATGGATATTATTGATGGAATAATCACAATGCAAGAAGTGAATTAGAGCAGGGACTCTACAGTTTTATTTCAGGGTTAGCTGGGGAGGTGCATTTTGCTCTCCTCTCAAGACATTCACAATAGCTGCAGTCAGGACCATCTGACTGCAGTTATATAAGGCCCTGTGCTCGGAAGAGCCTATGCTTGGTTTAACAATTCAGTGTTGCCATTTTGAAATTCTTAATAATTTTTAAACAAGGTATCCTGCATTTCTTTTGGCAAATTTTGTAGTCCTGGCTGTAGGTTTCTGGCTACCTGAATTTGTAGAATAGGAAAGTAGCAACACAGGCCTGTTCTCAACCAAAATCTTCACTGCCTACAAAGAAAGTGAGTTCTGAAGCTAGGGAAAAAATATGTTCATTCTTCGTTGAACTTCTAACTGGGTGCCAAGCATAAAGAGATAGAACTAAAATGCGGTCTTAGCAAGCTTTGCTCTCAAATATCTAGAGTCAGAATGGAGAGATAATGCCCATAACATGGAGAAAATCCAAACAGAACCAAAAATAGTAATACAAAGACATGGACATCAAGTGCTCTGTCAATAAAAAGCCCTCCAAAAGACTTCCACTTTGAAGACTGGCTCCAGCCACAGAGTTAATAAATCCAGTGAACATTCCAGAATCAACTCTAGGAATAGGCACTGTCACGTTGGGATATGACAAAAGAAACTACCCACTTTTCTTGGCCTCTCCTCCCTGGTTTCTGCACCCAGTAGTCCTCAGCTTGTGTTTGTTTAGGGTGCTGCAGCATTTTGTCTCACTGAATAGGCTGAATAAATTCATGTTATGAATCAAGTTTGGGGCATTTTTCATCTGAGCGACACTGACCTATAGAGAAAAAAGTAACCAAGGGTCACTCACAGGTAGAAGTCAAATTTGTTATATTGGGATTTTTTAACACTCTAGAGGAGTATCAAAAGTTAAACGTGCTTACTTTTAAATTAAGAGCAAGGAATATCCAAGTTAGCAAATACAGGTATAAAGTATATACCTGCAAATTAGGTGATCCTGAGTGTAAGGTGATCCCACTTTATCCATATTAGAAAATAAAGAGAAAAAGAAAATTTTTAGATTTTTATTTACATTAAACAGACAAACTTTTAAGGCTGTAGATAAGGTAACTAAATATATTTTTTAAATATCCTATTTTTTGGTTAAGTACATAAACTTAAAATCATATATAAAATAACTCACTAAGTTAAAAAATAGTGCTTCTTCTCACTTTCATATTTTATGAAATACTTTCATTCAAATTCTCTGTATGCACTTTAACTTATATCTTACCACACAAGCCTATTTTAAGTCCCCTAAAAATATTTTCCAAATATATTAATTATAAGGGTAGTTTTGGCTGCTGCACAAATGAACCTCAAATCTCAGAGGCTTAACTCAATGGAGATTTCTTTCTCATTCATCTAACAGTCCAATGTAGATGTTCTTGGCCAACAGGAAGTGACTCATGCTTGGTGTGATTCACATGTGGTGATTTGTGAACTAGGGGGTTCCATCTTTTGGACCTACAGTTTTCAAAGGTGCCCTCCTCATCTGCAGAGAGCATGTAGAAAAGAATGAGAGGGTGAAGAAGGCAAACTGCTTATCAAGCACCTCAGCCCAGAAGGAAAATATGTCAGTTCTACATGCTAAAATTAGTCATTTGGTCCCTCATAAGTGCAGGGGAGTCTGGGAAGTGTATTCACTTCTCAGCTGTAACCTTATTTGATGGAAAGAGAATCATGAATTTTGATGAACTATTAGTCCTCTTTGCCATATTACCATGAGATAAAAGGTACTGTCACTGAAAAATTTATACAAGATATATGTACTCATTCATACACTATTAGAGGAGTTTTTAGGAACATATAAGAAAATATTTGTAATTATTACTTTTTATATGGCTTCTTGGGCTTCACAGGTGGTACTGGTGGTAAAGAGCCCACCTGCCAAAGCAGGAGACATAAGAGACGCAGGTTTGATCCCTCGTTCGGGAAGATCCCCTGGAGGAAGGCACAGCAACCCACTCCAGTATTCTTGCCTGGAGAATCCCTATGGACAGAGAAGCCTGGTGGGCTACAATCCATAGGCTCTTAAAGTGTTGGACATGACAGAAGCAGCTTAGCACACATATGGTTTCTTAAAGTGATGCTTTTCAAAAGACTTGCTCGGAACAACATCCAAAAGTTGCAGCTGTGTGATTACTATCCCAAGAAGGATCTTCTCTCCTGTCTCTTTGGCAGGTGACTTCTACAGGGGATCCTGTACTAGCTTTACAAGGTTGGTTTGGGACAGTGGTCCTTCCTTAAGCAATATATTGTTTTATGAATAAAGTAGTGGGAGAGCCCACCTCAACATCAGTAGATGCAAGGACTTAAGTATACACTCACCCTCTCTTTCAGAAGTATCGTTTTTATGTCTTGCTGTGTAGTCAAGCACATTTGTTGTTGTTCATTCGCTAAGTCATGTCTAACTCTTTGTGACCCCATGGACTGTAGCACACCAGGCCTCCCTGTCCCTCACTATCTGCCAGAGATTGCCCAAGTTCATGTCCATTGAATTGGTGATGCCATCCAACCATCTCATCCTCTGACACCCTCTTTTCCTTCTGCCTTCAATATTTCCCAGCATGAGGGTCTTTTCCAATTAGTCAGTTCTTCACATCAGGTGGCCAAAGTGTTGGAGCTTCAGCTTCAGCACCAGTCCTTCCAATGAATATTCAGAGTTGATTTCCTTTAGGATTGACCTGTTTGATCTCCATTCAGTCCAAGGGACTCTCAAGAGTCTTCTCCAACACCACAGTTCAAAAACATCAATTCTTTGGCGTTCTGCCTTACATGACTACTGGAAAGACTATAGCTTTGACTATATGGTCCTTTGATGGCAAAGTGATGCCTTTGCTTTTTGGTTTGTCATAGCTTTCCTTCCAATAAGTAATTGTCTTCTAATTTCATGGCAGCAGTCACCATCCACAGTGATTTTAGAGCCCAAGAAGAGAAAATCTGTCACTGCTCCCACTTTTTCCCGTTCTATTTGCTATGAAGTGATGGGACCGGATGCCATGCTGTTAGTTTTTCTTATATATATTATTCATTTTCATGTTTCTGGCCTGGTTAAGGACAGGAAAGATACATTCATTCAGGGGTAAGACTGAAAGAAATACTGAGAGAGAAAAAAGGAGAAAAAGACAGAGCAAATCAGAAGCATGAAAGGGACAGAATAGGAGAAAGAAACCCCAACACCCCACCTGTGCCCTACTTCTTACCTGAAGGTTCACCAAATCACCCCCAAGTCCCCCAACCATTGTGTCTCAGCTCCTTCTCTAACTCAGCATCCCAGGTCCCACCTCACATGCCCCTGGTCATCTAACAAACCAGCTCTCCCATTTCCACCCTCCCAGTCAGGCCCACCTACCCCAATCCCCCTCTTCCCACAGCTAAACTGGCTAATATCTACTCATTACCATAAATTCTTCCACTAGTCCTTCAACTGACGTGGTACAGACCAGGTAGAAAGAATTTCAATGGCAGGTCAACAGCACAGATGTAACAGAGTTTTTCCCTCTATTCCTTCCACCTTTCTCCACCAGAGAATACTTCGTAGAGATGTACTATCGGAATGAGACGCGATATGAACCACATCCCCTCACGCTACCTGGCTGCACCCCCAGCTGCCCTTTGACAAAGTTTGTTGAGCTGGTTGCCCCTGTTATCTCCCAAGACTGGTCCATGGAGTGTGCCATAAACAACCATAAAGGTACTGAGGACATTATCAATTAGGGTGAAGGCAGAGCGCTGCAGAGAAGGCAGAACATCTTCTTTCCAGATGGATGGTGCTTTGAGAATATAAACTGGCTTTACCCCCATCTTTGAGGGAAATAAGGTTTGGGTGATAACTGTATGTTTCAGAGACCTCAACTTCAGGAAACTCCTATTTCTTCACTGGGCCCTGCCTCTACCTGCCTTAAACCTTGTCAACCTATATAAACTGAGGAAGCAGTAATCAAGCAGAAAGCATTTACTTGGGATCAAAGAATTGGAATTCAGGGAATAAGCATCAGACTGATCTTGGAGAAACAGTAGTGAACAGTCCTGAAGAGAACTTAGTTCCCTGCCCAAGAATTGAACCTCAGTAGCCTGGATGAAAACCAGGAATCCTACCCACTAGACCAACAGGGGCTAGAGGCAAGGGGTGAAATTCCTAGACTCTTCCCCTCTTTTGAAAGCAAGAATGTTTCAAGGAGGCGAAAATTTTTAAACCAGATACAAAGTTTATATTAGCACAACCAATGGGAGAGCACACAGAGAAGTAATTTATGTAAGCGAGAAGCTAGGCAGAAATACACACCCACAGGGAAAGGGTGTGGGAGTCCTCTCTAATAGGAGGAGCACAGTAAAGAGGTGATTTAAATCCCTTATATAAGACAGGTCTTCTGGGCCTTTGTTTACCTTTGGCCAATTATGTTGGGTTTCTTTTTCACACCTGACCAGTCCTAGGACGCTTCCCAAGATGCATGCGCAACTTTCTGCTAAGATGGATCCCACTGCAGAAGCCTGTGAGGATATGTCCAAACTTTTTATGGTGTGATACCCTTCCTTTTTTGACCCCCAAGGAGCCTTGGTGAGCATGTGCTGACACTTTATGTCAGCAGAGCTCAGCTTCTGCCACTAGCTTTGTCCTTGGAGTGTTTAGGTGAGACTAAAGCTTCAGTTTTATTCCACTTGACATACACCACCTGTCCAGTCCAGGGGTGCCAGAGTACAATGGCAGCCGGGGAATCAACCTGAAGAGATGGGCGGTGTCGGCGAGAAATGATGCAGCTTCTCAGTTTTCTTGGACTGTGTAACTTTATTTTAAGCTTAAGATTCTTTTTATACTTTAACAAAAGCATTAGGTCAGAGGTTTGACATTTTCAATTTCCCCTCACCCAGATTTATTGTGGGGAAGGCAATGGCACCCCACCCCAGTACTCTTGCCTGGAAAATCC
>SJYX01007183.1:0-20098 GCA_006410675.1 Oreotragus oreotragus
GCACCGCCCCCCAGGTACGGCTTCGTGGAGTTCGAGGACTCCCGCGACGCCGACGACGCCGTTTACGAGCTGAACGGCAAGGAGCTGTGCGGCGAGCGCGTGATCGTGGAGCACGCCCGCGGCCCGCGCCGGGATCGCGACGGCTACAGCTACGGAAGCCGCAGTGAGTTCCACCCCCGCGCGCTCCGCGTCCATGGGACCCCGGGGGGTGGGCGCAGGCTTAGGCGGGGCGGGGTGGAGCCTCCCAGCCGGGCAGGCGAGGTGGCCGCGGCTGTTTGACTCGGGTGCTCCCGGGGCTCGCTGCCTTCACACCTGCCCGGGGAAGACACGGGACGCCGGAGCGCGGGGACAGGGTGGTGGGTTTTGCCTAGGCAGGGTTTGGGTGTTCGGGGGCGGGGATTGCCAAGTCGGGAGGGAGTGACTTGCTGGGCCCCTGTCAGCACTGTCGTGGGCTCTACCTACGAAGGAAGTGAGGGGCAGCTGTATTTGTTGTATCCCCTCAACTTGGCCTGTCAGTGCATTAGCTAGAGATGTGAATGACTTAGCGTAGAAGTTTGGGACTGGTTGGGGTGGAGGTGGGGGCGGGGCGGGGAATGAGGTGGGGTTTTAAGCGNGTTGTATCCCCTCAACTTGGCCTGTCAGTGCATTAGCTAGAGATGTGAATGACTTAGCGTAGAAGTTTGGGACTGGTTGGGGTGGAGGTGGGGGCGGGGCGGGGAATGAGGTGGGGTTTTAAGCGTAGCTTTTAGCTTTACGAAAATTGACGGGGGCCAAAGAAAATATATAAGTAATGTGGTTTTACACCACAAAGGAGATCTAAATGAGCTTTATGCTGTATATGCACTAGTTGGGGCATGTTATTGGGAGGAGGTGGGAGGGGGTTGGTTATGTTAAATGTTTGATGTTGAAATTGTTGCATGTTGAATTCAAACTTTTTAACAAGTCCTTGATGTTTCAATTTGAAAGTGACCAATGGGGCTGAGGCTGTGTCCACTGAGGCTAAGATGACTGCCTTTCCTGATTGGCCTTGGCTTTTCCATACATTGTGTGACCCTTGCCCTATGACCCTTTGGCTGACCTTACCGGAAGCCATGACGACAGCAGCCTTTTGCCATTAGACGCAGGGTGATGGTGAGGATTCCAAGGGTTAGACAAAACTGGTTAATCTGAACTAGGTGACTGTTACCTTGCGTGTTTTGTGGCCAAACCACCACCAAAAACCTCACACTGTGATGTAAGTACTTAGTGTAACTAGTAAACATTTTTGTAAAATGTAGAAATGCATGTAATCAGTTAAGTTTTATATTTTACAATGTTCTGTAAAATAAAACTTAGCGAGGTAAATTGAATAAAGGAGCAGTCACTCTCTAACAGAATGTAGGAGAAGTTTAGTTGGTTTTAGTCTGTTTTGACTTGCCCTTAATTTAATTTATGGCAAATCATAACTGTATCGAAGGTTTAGCAGTATAATAGCAAAGTCCTACTCCAGTAAATAAAAGTTGTTATGTTTGTACTAACTTTCAAAAACATTATGCATGCCTATCATTGCAAAGCATCTAATTGTTCTCTTCACATGATAAAGGTGGTGGAGGTGGATACAGCAGTCGGAGAACCTCTGGCAGAGACAAATATGGGCCACCTGTACGCACAGAATTCAGACTTATTGTAGAAAATCTTTCTAGTCGTTGCAGTTGGCAAGATTTAAAGGTAAGTGCTATATAATTTGGGATAAAAAGGATTTGACTTAACGTTTAAAGGATAAGTTTTTATATCTGAGAATCAAATACAGCAAATCTTTTTTCTTTAGATTTCTGGGAATGACCAGTCATATTGCTCTTTTAGGATTTCATGAGACAAGCAGGTGAAGTAACCTATGCAGATGCTCACAAAGAACGCACAAATGAAGGTGTCATTGAGTTTCGCTCCTACTCTGACATGAAGCGTGCTTTGGATAAACTGGATGGTACAGAAATCAATGGGAGAAATATTAGACTCATTGAAGATAAACCACGAACAAGCCATAGGCGGTCTTATTCTGGAAGCAGATCTAGGTAATTTATTGAAGGGTATATTTGCTACAAGCAAAATAAAGTTCAAACAGCAGTATTTCAATTACTGCTGAATTGAAATTAGGTCAATTTTTAGTTTCTTTTGTTACTGGCATTGTTGGGTTCTTTTTAAAATATTTTGATACTAGATTTAATTTGTAGTGAGCAATTAAGGAGTTTTATTGTTGGCTTGACTGTATAAATTGTTCATTTGTGTTGAGGTGTTTTGAGATGAAAATTTATTACCACATTTCTTGTTACAGGTCACGATCTAGAAGAAGGTCACGAAGTAGAAGTCGTAGGAGCAGCCGCAGTAGATCTCGAAGTATCTCAAAAAGTCGCTCCCGGTAAGTGGGTTCTTGAGTAAGGAGTTTTATTGTTGGCTTGACTGTATAAATTGTTCATTTGTGTTGAGGTGTTTTGAGATGAAAATTTATTACCACATTTCTTGTTACAGGTCACGATCTAGAAGAAGGTCACGAAGTAGAAGTCGTAGGAGCAGCCGCAGTAGATCTCGAAGTATCTCAAAAAGTCGCTCCCGGTAAGTGGGTTCTTGAGTGTTTTTCTGAATAACTTACTTTGTCTATAGAGTGCTTGTGTGTTCTGGCAAGGTACTGAAAAAAAAAATTTGGCTTTTCTTGTCTAGATCCAGGTCTCGGAGCAAAGGTCGGTCACGGTCTCGTTCCAAAGGCAGGAAGTCTAGATCAAAAAGCAAATCTAAACCCAAGTCTGATCGGGGCTCCCGTTCACACTCTCGGAGCAGATCGAAGGATGAGTATGAGAAATCTCGAAGCAGGTCTCGTTCTCGATCTCGTTCCCCCAAAGAAAATGGAAAAGGTGATATAAAGTCCAAATCTAGATCAAGGAGCCAGTCCCGTTCCAATTCACCCCTACCTGCTCCACCCTCAAAGGCCCGTTCAGTGTCCCCTCCACCAAAAAGAGCTTCAAGATCCCGTTCTAGATCTCGTTCAAAGTCAAGGTCACGATCCAGATCAAGTTCCAGAGATTAACCCAGAACTCTCCATTCTTTGCACACTATTACGGAACACTTTTCCTACTTGCTTAGTCAGTTACTCTTTCATGTTTCTACTTGGCCTCTTCTGCAAGAAGAAACCTCCCAAAACGGGCACACAGAAATTGGATTTGTAGCCAAATTTGATGAAAAAGATGAGGTTCTAAAGAAATGGCATGAAGTCAAAGATCCTCTCCCTTTGTAGAATTAAGATAACTTTGATTTTATAGCTTTTGAGCTAAAATAACTTTTGTAAAGATTAAGCTCATTTAGATTTTTTTTTAAGTATTTCAGCAGGATCTGCTGGAGGGGTTTTGTTATTGTTATATTTGTTTGCTTAATTTTAAATTAACCTTTTCAGGCTTTGAATACTTAAGGCTTTAGAGGGAGAACCCAATTTTCAATTATGTTGGCTTTTTATAAAGCTTGAGTTATGTAAGATTTCAATAAAAGTTTGCTACCAAGATGATTGCCTTACTTGAATAGGTCACTCTTAAATTCCTTGAGATACTGATAATCTATCTGTGGAAAGGATGTAAATTCTACTTATGTGTAAAACAAGGCAAGTCTCAGATGCAATAAGTTTGGATACGTTATTTTGTGCTGTTAATCAAATTTGCCAAAGTCACTTTGGCCCGTTAAACAGGTTTAAGTTAAAAATAAAAAGATTTTGTAGTGGACCTGTTAAACAGTTTTGCCTAAGTTTATAGCTTTTTAAAATGTTCTTTAAACTTAAATTGGTTGAACTCAAAAAAGTAGTTCTAATACTTGGGATCTCATCTAGCCTGGTAATCCCACTTTCTGAAAGTGATCGTTGTACTTAGTGTTTTGTAAGAGTAAGGTTCCGTGATCTTTAATGTTTGTTATGTAAAAATAGAAGTAACCTTTCTTTGATCAGAAATTTAATATGTTATTCAAAATGGAAAAGCAAATACTGTGTTTTCTACTGGAAAACCCTTAATATTAACAGGCACTTAACAGATCATTTGGTAAATCAGTTACCATTTAAAGCAAAATTCTACCTAACAGTCATCCTTCTGTAGTTGGTGGGGTTCTGTGATGATTGGTTAGGTCATCCTTACGAACTTTATGTGGTTGGCTTGGAAAAAACTTAAATGGGATAAAATGGGATAAACCCTAGTACTTCATCATAAAGTGTAATAAATTCTGTGGAAACCAAATTATAATCGGCAAATTTGTAGGAGTTATTGGGTTACAATTAGTCCTTACGTCCGTAAGCCTAGTTAGTTGAATTTGCAGTTTGAGAAATGAATTAACCTTATATGTCTGTTAGGTTCGTTAAGGTAATTTCATTTTAAAAACCATTCATTAATCTTAGTCTGAAAACGGGCTGTAGGTTGTTTGGCTCAGCTTTAACATCTTTCTGGGAGCTGTCCGTGTATAAGATGTCAAGAGCTGGGTAGTGTTAGGGTAGGGTGTGATGGATACCGTCATTTTGAGAAATTTCTGGGCTTCCTGTTAATGAAATCTTAGAGTCTAATCTTAGAAACATAGTGCCCCAAAAGGTTGATGCTTCTTTGACGACCTTATTTTCTTCAATGCTTTTGATATTTTTAAAGACACTCATAAGAAATAGTTTGTTTTCCCATATAGACCCTGGATTTTGAGAGAAAAAACTGGTTATCTGTAATTATAGTTCATTGTTTTACCTGTTTGAAAGAACAGAAGTTGTGACTGTTGCATAAAGAGGCAAATCTGCACTGCCTTTCAAAATGTGTTTAAGGACAAGTTACTTTTAAGAATTGGCTTTGACCAAAGTTATCTTATTTTCAGGGAAAGAACAAAAGCTTTTAAAACCACAGCCTTTTAAAGTGAAGGAGAGGGGAATAGTACAGTATACAATTTGACTTTCTAAAAGTATGCAGCAAGCATCCTTCAACTGGGCTTTCTTATATTATGACATCATATGGTAATAGGCAGGTTTGTCTACTCGTTAGCTGCCACCCTCGCAGGTGGGTAATTGTATAGGTATATGCCTACACCCATAAGAATTTAATAGCAAAGACCAGTTTATTAAAACTCTAGTTCCTATTCCACGCCTGTGGACCCCCATCATTGGACATGCCAAACCACTTTTATATATAAACACTGGCCTACTTAGAGTTGACCAATAAAATGTTTAGTTCCTTGCTAACTTAAGTAGAATCTGAGTCTCTGCAGCTTGCCACATCTTTACCTGTGGCTAGATGGGAGTGTTAAACTGGTAGAGAGCAGACTAGACGTGTGATAATCCGGATCCCCCTTTCTGTTACCTGATAGTGTGTTAACATGCCATAGTGCCTTTATGGCCAGTGCAAGTCCTTCCTGCCCTGGGACTTAATGTGCACTCCTGTGTTGTTACCATCTTTTCTCTTGGTATCTTCTTTCTCCCACTTTGTTAACCTATTTTGTGCTTTATTGCCTCAATAAAATGTTCACTGAGGGAAAGGCTTGATTTGAGTTTATTGTGTATTCCCACTTAGTATCAATTATTTGGCAAATATCTGATATTTGATTTTTTCGAATCGGAGTTGCCATTATCAAGTTCATTTCTTTCCTGACTTGAATATGAGAAAAGGACTTCTCAACTCCTCAGAAACATGAGGTTAGGACCAACATAATAGATGGTTTATCATGGGCTTCCCTTGTGGCTCAGCTGGTAAAGAGAATCCGCCTGCAATGCAGGGGACCTGGGTTCGATCCCTGGGTTGGGAAGATCCGCTGGAGAAGGGAAAGGCTACCCACTCCAGTATTCTGGCCTGGAGAAGTCCATGGATTGCATAGTCCATGAGGTCACAAAGAGGTGGACACTACGGAGTGACTTTGACCATCATCATCGTGTCTGGGGCAAGCCATTAACCTTATTGCGTTGGTGTCATCCACGGTGGTAGGGATAACCCCTCATGGGTTGTGAAGATGAAAGTTTAATACATGAAAAGTACTGAGATTAGCACCATAATAAATAATAGCTGTTACGAAGGACTAAACATGCTAAGTATTTTGTATTCGACTGAGTCTTTAGATTTCACACAAAATTTACCTCATTTTATCTTGTAGCAGTTTGAACATTTTCTGTGGTAATTACCCAGATAAACTAGGAAACTCAATCATCTTTTCCCAAGTGCTCAACGTAATTTCACGTTTATTTACCTTGCTTTCAGGAAATGTTTTCTGACTAGTTTTTGTGATGATATGCAATTTTAGTCTTGGCGAAAATGGAATGTTTTGTAAAGTATCTCTCTTTTAGCATCCCCTTACTAAGGTAGCCTCCCAAGTGGCGCAAGGGGTAAAGAGCCTGCCTGTTAATGCAGGAGGCAAGAGAAACAAGGGTTTGATCCCTGGGTCAGGAAGATCCCCTGGAGTAGGGCATGGCTATCCACTCCAGTATTTTTGCTTGGAGAATCCCTTGAACAGAGGAGCCTGGCGGGCTATAGACTGTAGGGTCACAAAGTCAGATATAACTGAAGCAACTTAGCATGCATGCACTAAGGTAGCTGCTTCTAACACACTGTATTTACCCAGGCTAATCCATTGGTAATGCCTATGTGCTTCAATAAGCAATTCATCCTATGAGTGTGTTCTGCAGCTCACTTAGAATAGTACAGAGATCTGCCACTCTGAAAGGTGTACTACCATGGAATGGCTATGTAAGAATTTTTTTCAATGCCAACTTTTTTAAGGAAGTAATTTTTTGGTTTATATAGCCAATGCTAAGTCGCTTCAGTCGTGTCCGACTCTGTGCGACCCTATGGACAGCAGCCCACCAGGCTCCTTGGTCCACAGGATCAGGCAAGAATACTGGAGTGGGTTGCCATTTCCTTCTCCAAGTATATAACCAATAGTCCTTCAGAAAATGAAAGTATGTATTTTAGAGATCTTAAAACATTTTAACACTTAGTAATTACCAGTTTACACTACAGTTTTTTGGTAAAGCTATGCAGCTTGAGGATCTCAGTTGCCCAGCCAGGGATAAAACCCAAACTCTTGGCACTAAAAGTATGGAGTCCTAACCACTGCACTGCCTGAGGATTCTCTAAATTTTGAGCTTTTTGAAGCAGCAACCACAACTTGAACTTTGTGTCCCTAAAACCATGTATGCTTCCATTAATTGAAAGGATGAGTAGGTGCAGTTGTGTTTTGTAGTTGGTCTTCTAGATCCTAAGTAGCTTGCTTAAAGATTTGCCTGTTTTAAAACAACTTCACACATGGGCCCCGGTGTAGTGATTAACTTGAAGTGAATAGAAAGAAATGGTTCAGAAATCAGAAAGTGAATACAAGTGGGTAATAAACAGTGAATTCCATCCTTGACCCCTTGAAGGAAGTCAGGATTACTATTTTGAGATCATTACTGTGGAAATTATGGTATTTGTAAGGGAATTTGTTAACAGGCAGGATTTAAATCCTTCAGTTCCTAACAGCCCTAAAATGTGTGTGTGTGTGTGTGTGTGTGTGTGTGTGTGTGTGTGTGTGTTTTTAAGCCTATTTCAGATACTTAGTTCCTCTTAGTGAAAAAGCAAGGAAGAAGCCTGAATGAGCAGGCTTCTTTTACAGTTGTTTTGACAAAGTTTCAAACTTAGGGAAAATTTGCACTACATTACAAAGAAATTATATTCCCTTTGCCATTTACCAGTAATACTTCATTTTACTTACACTATTCCTGAGCCATCTGAAAGGTAAGTTAGAGACATCTGTTTTGTTCTTGAAACTTTGTGTATTTCCAGGGATGTTCTCATATTAACTATAGTGTCTTACTTATCAAAACCAGGAAATTAGCCTCGATATAATCTCGTCTTTTCCACTGTGTTTTGTCAGTTGTCCAGTAAGGTCCTTTATATATATTTCCACTGGCCTAGGATCCTTTGCTCCTTTTTGTTATGACTTTAAACTGGAACAAGTCCTCAACCTTTCTTGACCTTGTCATTTTTGAAGAGTAAAGGATGATTATTTCATAGAAGTTTTCTCAATTTGGGGTTTGTCTGATGTCTCCTCATGACTGCATTTTTGGCAGAAATACCACAAGAATGAGATTGTCTTCAGTATATCATATCTAGTGGCACCTTGTAATCATAACCTGAGTCACTTATATAAAGTCACTTTTTCCCTTTATAATCAGTAATTTGTGGGAGATAACTAGAGCCTATTAAATATCTAGTTCCTTTCAAACTGTCACCCACTGTTAACATTTGTTGATTTTCTAAGTTCTGTTAATTGGTATTTCACTGAGGTGGTGCTTTCTGTGTGGGATAGCCTTAAAGGTCATGAGAAAAGAAGGGGTGTTTGATTTTTAAGAGGAAATGGAATCATTTTGGAGCCTGAGAAAGTTGCTGAAGAGAGCTTGAACTACACCAGTTTGTACTTAATGGCTGTGGGAGTAGGACAGTGGTTCTTCTGGCCAAGGGCCAAAAGGAGCTGGAGGTAACTTACATACATGAGAGGACTATGCAATAGAAAGCAAGCTGTGTCCTCAGCTGTAAAAGTGTCTTCTAATACTGTAGGTAGTAAACGCAATTTTCAGAGCATTTGGCACAATCACTTGTGAAATAGTAGCTGCTTTTATTGTAAAATATTACAGGGACTTTGCTGGGGGTCCAGTGATTGAAAAGCCATCTTCCAGTGCGGGGGATGTGAGTTTTATCCTTGGTCAGGGAACTAGGACCCCACAGGCCGTGGGACCCACAAGTCAAAATTAGAGGCCCAGCTCAACCAACAGTGGTTAGGATTCCGTCCTTTCACTGCCAGTTGATGAATCCTACAACCAGGAATACCCAGCGAGGGATCATTTAAATTTGGAGGAGAGGAACTTACGGTGTCCAGTGGTAAGAACCCGCCTGCCAACACAAGGGACACGGCTTCAGTCTCTGGTCCAGGAAGGTTCTACGTGCTGTAAGGCGGCTAAGCCAGCACACTGCAGCAAGAGAAGGCACTGCAGTAAGAAGCCTGTGCACCACAGAGAAGAGTAGCCCCCACTCGGTGCAACCAGGGAAGCCCCACAGGCAGCAGTGACGACCTGGCCCAAGCAAAAATTACAACTACACAGGAGGTGTGAAGGGAAGATAAAAGAGTTTTAGGGATAAGCAAGAGAGAAAAGTTCAGCATCACCATTTTGGATTTCTGACTTCAGAACGAAAGGAGAAGTTTGTATTTTAAGCCATTATGTGGTGGTGGTTCTGCAGCAGTTAAAAACTAATAAGCTTAATTCAGAGGTTCTTTTCCCCCACTGGGTTTTCAGCAGCAGAATGAGACATGAATTCTACCAAATGTGTGGAGAACAAAAGATATTTAGCAGGGTTGGAGTAACAGAAATAGCTGAGCTCTGGCCCACACAGAGACCAATTTTCCTAGTGCTTGCAAATACAAGCTTCAGTTAGAAAGCTAAAATGTAAATTTTGTCAGTCTCAATTCTTTGGAAAGCATACACCCATACACGTTATGTCCAAGGGGAAAGTAGGACCTGAAGGAAAGAAGGACTCATTTGGAACCTTGGACCTCCCCTGCCTTTTCCACCATGGGATCCCCAACTATATAGTCTGGCGGTCAGGGGTCTCCAGTCTTTATACAAGGGATTCAGTTTAAACTCCCAGTACTGCACAGACCCAAGATCCCATCTCCTGTCAATGTGTGTGCGATGAAACCCAAATCCCTGTCCAATAACCACCTCCAGGACGAGAGACGACAGGCCATCCCCTGGTTCCTCTGTTTGCATCTTTGTTTCTGGCTCCTGCTGATTTTTCTTGCAAATTCAGCCATAAATTTACTCTTTTTCCTTCTTGGCTTGCTTGGTCCTTCTGCTTATAATATTTTATCCAGGATTTGGGTGTGTTTATGCTAGAAAGTGTTCCCTATTAGCAAAATGTGCCATACCGTTGGAACCAGAAGTGTTTTCCTATTTATAAAAAGGGTGCATTTTCCTAAAATAAGTGCACTGTCCCAGCGGTGAATTAAAATCTGTAGGAACAGAAAGGTGTGGGCTGCTCACTAGCAATAGTTTTCTCTCTGCTTCTGTTCACCAATATTTCAAAAAATTCGAGGTCCATCCAATCTTGACTACAGACTTTTAACCTTAAATATTCACTGGAAGGACTGATGCTGGAGTTCCAGTGTTTTGGCCATCTGATGAGAAGAGCCAACATTGAAAAAGACACTAATGCTGGGAAAGATTGAGGGCAAGAGGAAGAGGGCGACAGAGGATGAGATGGATGGCATCACCAACTCAACAGACGTGAGTTGGAGCAAACTCCAGAAGATAGTTAAGGACAGGGAAACCTGGCGGGCTGCAGTCCATGGGGTCACAAAGAGTCATAGATGACTTAGCAACTGAACAACGGTCCACTCTTGAGCAGTTAGTTAACTTGGAAATAGTGAAAGCTATTAAAACTTTATTGGGGTTGTCACTTGAGGGAAGAATAGGACTTCATCACTTTCTCTTGAGGGCAGACTGGACCAGCAGAGCAAGCTATGGTTACATTAGAGGTAGAACCTTCCCCAAACACATCTACTTGGAAGAACTCTCCATCCCTGAATGTGTTCAAGGAACCAAGCCCACCAAAAGTATCAAGACCACCAAAATACTGTTAAGGAGCAGAAAATATATTGTCAACTCAGACCTGCATTCTTTGTTTATTGCTACATCCCACTGGCTCAGATTCCATTAGTCTAAAAGATAAATTCCTTACTGAGAAGCTATGTGTGTGTGTGTGGTCCCATCACTTTCTTTTAAACTTCTGAATACCTAAAATAAACCCTTTGGAATCTAGAACAAGCACAGTCTGGGTAAAGATGAAAGGAAAAAAATGAGTGGATGGGGGTGTATGTTGGTGTGTATAAAGAGACTTCCATTGTTATGGCAACCAGCATCCTCAACTGATGCAATTCTGTTCCCAATAATATGCGTTTTAATTAAAATTTGACACTGCAGTGAGGAAGAACACATGTAATGCGTTGGTGTAGCAACCGGAATAAAGTCTGCATAAATTTAAACGAGGATCACAACAATTTGTGGAATTTGCCTACAATTAATTAGGAACCCTTTTCTCCTCTGCACTGGAGGTTGAACCTGGTGGCCTGACGTTTGGCTGTGACCTTAGGCCAGATGGACCTCAATATCCTGTTCTGTAAAGTAAGATTAAGTCACTGTGAGGGAGTGACACAGCTCCAGACTGAACCAGGATCCTTGTTTTCCTCTGCATGCAGTCCATCAGTCAGTCAACGGACATTTACTGAGCACCCACTGAGTGTCCAGCTCTTTACCAGGTGCTAGGGATACACCTAGGTTATCGCGTTTCCTTCCCTTTTAGAACTTGCAGTCTCTTAACCTCTCAATTACACAAATGTACATGAAGTCATAGATGCCATATGTTTAAGAAGTGTTTCCTGCTGTTGCTGCTGCTGCTAAGTCACTTCAGTCGTGTCCGACTCTGTGCGACCCCATAGACAGCAGCCCGCCAGTCTCCCCCGTCCCTGGGATTATCCAGGCAGGAACACTGGAGCGGGTTGCCATTTCCTTCTCCAGTGCGTGAAAGTGAAGTCGCTCAGTCATGTCCGACTCTTCGCGACCCCATGTACTGCAGCCCACCAGGCTCCTCCATCCATGGGACTTTCCAGGCAAAAACCAATAACGGAGATTTGATTAGATTGATGGGCTAACGAAACTGAAGCACAGAGAAGCAACGATTTGCGCAAGACAACACCATCACAGTAACCCATTCAAAAAACAACAAACAAAAACCCTTTGCGGTGAAGTAGGTGATAATCTTTACAAATAGAAAAATGGAGGACCAGGAAGATTAAGTGACGCGCCCCAGGTCACACCACCAGCCAATAGCAATGGGGTCAGGTTATCCAAACTCTGGCGCCGCTGATGCTTTCCTTTAGGCTATGAGGGCCAGGAACGGAACCGCACCTCGCAGAGGGCTCCTTTCTTCTGGTGGCACGGCCCTCCCTTCACACTCCCTGAGATGGTTTTCCGATGTTCTGTGGCTCACCTATCTCAGGTGAGCAGGCGCCGAGGGAAGGCGTTGGACAGCGAAGCGACCTAGCCGGAGTGCGCGCGGGGAGCGCATCCTCGCATTTTGTCACTGATCACTCAGTCCAGTAGCCCGCTAGCCTCTCCCGGCTCCGTGGTCCCCATTGCGTGCAGCTAGCTGTGAGGTAAGGAGTTGGGGACCGGGAGAATCTCGACCCGCCTCGCCCGCGCAGCAGTCTAGCCCCGGGGCTAAAGGACACTAGGCCCACGCAGCCGTGGCCTGGCAGGAGGGCCCCCGGCCCGCGCTCCCCAAACCTGCTCTGTGCGCGGTTTGCGCCCCGCGTCCTGCGGAAAGGCGGGCCCGCCCCCCTGTGCGCGCAGGCGCGCGCCGCGCGGAGCTCGGACCGCAGCTCGGCGCTGGGCGGCCGCACGCGGGCCTTGCAGGTAGGGACCCCGGGGCACGAGGCGCCGCGGCGCCCGGCTCCGCCCCGCAAGGCAGTGCTGGGGCCTGGGGCCCCTGGGCGTTGCTCCTACCGAGCGCGAGGCGGGGTGCACGGGCCTGGGAGGAGGCTCTGGGAGCCGGCGTGCAAGGGGATCTGGGCGGTCGCGGGGCTCGAAGACGAGGCGAGCGCGTCCGCCGTGCTGCTGGTGGAGGCGAACCAGAGGGTGGGGAGGGAGGCGGCTTGGCTTTTAGAGAAATGCAATCAATTAAGAGTTGTTCATTAATAAAAGAGAGGGCGTGGAGGGCGGGGGTTTGGTTTTCTTAGGAAATGGGTCATTTGGCAAACTTTCTCTTTCCTACCGTTAATTTTCAATTTTTATAACGGAAAATTGAATTATTATTATTTTGCCATAAAGGGAAAGAATAAAAAATAATTCCGCCATTTTGGCGTTTTAAAAAGTACCGTTCTGCGGGGCTGGCGGATCGGTGACCGCCCCGCCCGCCGCCGTCTACACCAGTCCGGGAGGACTCGGAAGGCGGGCGGCGGTCCCAACCCTGGACACCGCATCCATCCCTCCCGCGTTCCAGCCGAAGCTGCAGCGGGGGGCGGGGCCGAGGCCCCAAGTTTGAGGCGCTGTTTTGCTGGGGCTTTGAGTGTGTGTCGGGGGTTATCTGTCGGGCGATAGCGCCCCACCCTCCACACCTAGAGTGAGAGCATTTATTGAGCGTCTGTTGTATACGAGGCCTTGATGGGCAAGGGGTAGGGGAAGTCTTGGCAGACAGACCAAGAGAAAATAAACATGGACACATTCACTCAATAAATATTTTTTGAGCATCTGCTATTTGCCAGACACCAATTTGGGTTGGGGATCCAACAATTGTTTTAGGCCGGGTTCCCTGGAAACAAGACTCTGAGAAGGTTTGAGTGGAGATGTATTAGGGTGCCCTTGGTGTTATCACCTGTAGGAGAGGGAAGACAGCAGGGCGGTTGGCGGAGAACGTTGAACTGCTGATGTAGTCTTAACAGAGGCCTCCACCTGTCCCAGAGAAAGTTCTGGAGGGGTGATGGCTCTGCTGAGATACCCTAGACGGAGGCAAAGGGGCAAGGCTTGTATACCTCGGGTCCAGGAGAGGGCACTTGGGCGAGGCAGCTCCCCTGGCTGAGGGCGATTCAGAGAGGAGATGACAGCTGAGGGCTGCCAGTGACAACCTTCACTGTATGCCCTCCTCCTCCAGCCTCTGAGAGACACAGAAGGAGGAAACTACTCTAGCCTCTAGGGCAAGACTGTCCACGCCATTTATGGGTTTCAGAAATCTGTGTTTCTTATGTTATTGACCACTCTTTACTCCACCTCTTTTTCTTTCTTTTTAGAAATATTTATTGTTTTGGTTGCACCAGGTTTTAGTCGCGGCTCGAAGCTGGGGCATGTGAACTCTTTAGCTGCAGCTGGGTGGGATCTGGTTCCCTGACCAGTGCTCGAACCTGGGCCTCCTACATTGGGAGCATGGAGTCTTAGCCACTGGGCCACCAGGGAAGTCCCCACATCTCTCGTTCATTCACTGACAATTTGTGAGTGCAGTCTCTGGATCAAGCTCTTTAATGCTTTCTTCTGTCTCGTGGAAGAGAGACAAGTTAATGCATAGATAGACTGTGGTGGAGTAGAGCACAGCAGAGAGCTGTGTGTTACCTTTGTTTGGGCAGGGGACGTGGATTCTGGGCCTTTCAGAAAAGAGGTATGCCTCAAGCTGGGTCTTGAAGGATGATCAAGAATTTTCCAGACATAAGGATGTGGAAATGGACCAAGCAGAAGAATCAGCACCTGCAGAGGCCACAAAGGTGGTGCTCTGAAGATGTGACCGGACTGCAGGGGGGGAGTGGATGGATTCCTGGTATCTGGCTCAGGCCTGGGAGCCATATCGGATTGGTGGTGCTGCTTTGTGGACCTAGTGGGACAAAGCTTATGAAAATGCTGTGTGAGCTGCAGATTTGGGGGTTGGTAATGGGAGAATCCGGGGAAGGCAATGGCACCCCACCCCAGTACTCTTGCCTGGAAAATCCAATGGACGGAGTAGCCTGGTGGGCTGCAGTCCATGGGGTCGCTAACAGTCGGACAGACTGAGCGACTTCACTTTCACTTTTCTCTTTTATGCATTGGAGAAGGAAATGTCAACCCACTCCAGTATTCTTGCCTGGAGAATCCCAGGGATGGGGGAGCCTGGTGGGCTGCCGTCTATTGGGTCACACAGAGTCGGACACGACTGAAGTGACTTAGCAGCAGCAGTGGAAGAATCCCAGGGACGGGGGAGCCTGGTGAGCTATCGTCTATGGGGTCGCACAGAGTCGGACACGACTGAAGCGACTTAGCAGCAGCAGCAGCAGCAGTGGTAGAGGAGAGGTGCATTCAGATCACAGAGAAAGTAGTTCCCAGGTCTCAGAAAAAACTAACCGTCTAGCTGGGGGAAAACACAGGAACCCACAGCCACATGCAGTGGGTCTCAAACATCACAGGTGCCCTGGAGCCTCTGCCCTCCTGCGTTGGCAAGGACTTGTCTTCTAGAATTATTCTTTCCCCTGCTCTGTCAGTTTCTCCCTCTATAGGCTTGTTTCCATCAGTTACAAACAAGCTATATAGCATCTTCTATTTAAAAAAGCAAAATGGGGGACTTCCCTGGTAGTCCAGTGGGTAAGACTCTGAGCTCCCAATGCAGGGGACCTGGGTTCGATTCCTGGTCAGGGAACTAGATCCCACATGCTGCAACTGAGACTGAAGAGCCTGCATGCCACAACTTAGACCCGGCACAGTCAAATAAATTAATTAATTAAAAATTTTTTAAAATAGTCTTAAAAAAGCAAAATGGAGACGTCCCTGGTGGTCCCAATGCAGGGGACCTGGGTTCCATCTCTGGTCAGGGAACTAGATCCCACATGCTGCAACTAAATAAATAAATATTAAAAAGCAAAACAGGGCTTCCCTGGTGGCTCAGTGGTAAAGAATCTACCTGCCAGTGCAGAAGACAAAGGTTTGATCCCTGGTCTGGAAATATCCCACATGCTGCAGGGCAACTAAACCTGTGCACAACTACTGAGCCAGTGCTCTGGAGCCCCAAAGCCACAACTACTGAAGCTCCCAGAACTAGAGTCTGCTCTGCAGTAAGAGAGGGGAAGCGGCGTTGCAGACCCCCAACACTGCAATGAGAAGCCTGGACTCCGCACCTAGAGTAGCTCACACTCACCATAACTAGAGAAAAGTCCGCAGCAACAAAGACCAAGCCCAGGAGTAGATAAGTAAATAAAATTTTAAAATAAATAAGAAACAAAACCAACATCTCTTCCTTGAGAACTCATCACTCTCCAAATATTATCCCCCACATCAGTGTTCTTTGTATCACAGCTCCTTGAAAGAGCTGTGAGTCTCCACTTCCTTTTCTCCCATCCCCCGACAAGGACCAGTTCTTACTGTCAGTTTCCCCACTAGCATGCAGACTCTATAAAAGAGGCCTTTGTGTCTTCTCTTCACTACAAATTGCATAGAAAAGTGCCTGATGCATACTAGATGCTCAATACTGAACTAATTGATGATTTCTCTCTGGAACCCACTCTGATCGGGTTTTTCAGCTCCTCTGAAATGGTGCTTGTCAAGATTTCTCGTGATCTCCTTAAAGCTAAAACGGTCAGCTCTCAGCCTTCATCTGACTTGATCTGCTAGTGGTATTAACACCATTTGAGCAGTCCCACTTTCTAGAAACTTTCCTCCAGAAGCTCAGATGCTTCTGGATATTCTTTCATCTCATTGCAGGCTCTTTCTCGGTCTCTGGCTAGATCGTCTTCCTCTTCCCAGCCTATTTTGATGAGCTCCAAGGCTCCCACCTTTTTCTTTATACTCAGTTCTATGATTTTTCCTTGCCATCTGTACAGGATGGTTTTTAAATTTACATCTCCAGCCTCCACTTTATCCCTTACTTCTAGAATGTAGGCTTCATAAGAGCACTTTCTCTTGCTTGAGACTATTCCCAAGGCACAAAAGGAGGATGCTGAATCCCGGTTGGTCCACCAGTGTCTGCTGGGAAAAGGACAGAAATTTGAACAGAAGGGAAGTTCTCTCAACCACCTCCCTTAATAGACCTTGAGACAGAATGGAATTCTTTCACGAGTAACCACATTCATTCCTAATGACTGCCAATATTTTGAATAAAAAGATTATTTTAAAGGCCTTAAAATGGTATAACTATGTCAGCTGTGCAAAGCAAAATAATTTGAATTTAGAGAATGCTATTTTATAATTTTTTTTTAAGGGGAAGCAGTAGGGAGAACAAACCATGTGTGTGTGTGCGTGTGTGTGACGCACTCAATAGTGTCCAACTCTTTGGGACCCCACAGACTGCAGCCCACCAGGCTCCTCTGTCCATTGGATTTCCCAGGCAAAAATACTGGAGTGGGTTGCCATTTCCTCCTCCAGGGGATCTTCCTGACCCAGGAATTGAACTCACGTCTTCTGCCTGTTTTCCTCCATTGGCAAGCAGATACTTTACCACTTGAGCCACTTGAGAAGGGGGAATAAACCTTGGGTTTTTGTTTTTGCCACGCTGAGCAGCTTGTGGATCTCAGTTCCCCGACCAGAGATTGAACCTGGGCCCGTGGCAGTGAAAGCGCCGAGTTCTAACCGCTGGAGCACCAGGGAAGTCCCCAGACTTTGGTCTGAATGTTGCCTTAATTAATCAGGTTATATCTCTAAGCCTTTGCCTACTTGAATATTCACTCTCTATATACTATATGGGGCGTCCTGTGTATTTTAGGGAGGAAAAGCTGGAAGATATATCAGTGCACAAGAATGGGAGGAGGGAGGAGTGGAGGTGGGAAAGACAGCAGCCACTACAAGCTGATTTTCCCATTTTTACTGGAGCTGCCAAGCTCCTCAAAATTTCTGTTCAGAGGGAGTAAGTTGGTTTTTGTTGAAGGCCTGCTAGTATCAAGACTTTACATATTTTTTCCATTTAATCTTCATCAGAGCCCTTTGAGATAAATACCATTATCCCCTAAATTTTACACATGAGGAAACTGAGGCTCAAGGAAAGAAAGCTACTTACTCAGAATCACAGACATGTAAGGGGGGGTGGGATCTGAGATTCAAACTGACTTAAGTCTAACTTAAGCCTGCATCTACGTTCATTCCTTTAACCTATATGCCAGAGACCATTGTCAAGCCCTGCTGACACCTTAAAGCAACCAAATATCATTTACTCATACACTGCTTTTTTTTTTTTTTTTGGCTATGCCTCACGGCTTGCAGAATCTTAGTTCCCCAACCAGGGATCTAACACAAGTCCCCAGCAGTGGAAGCACAGGGAATTCCCTATACTGCTTTTTATTAACAAGTTCAAATTAGTGAAATCCAACACAGCACCTGCTGCGTGCCGGCACATTTAAGGAGTTAAGTAAATGATAGGTATTAAGAATATTTGTTATGTCACTAGGTCTTTTTTCCCCATATATTTACATGTTCGACCCTTTATTAAATGTCTCTACTGCCTTTGCTTTATTAAAGCAAAATCTTGCACTGCCTGCATTCTCATACATTACTTCTTTGCTCTTCAGATGATGGGGTTTTTATGTTTTTTGTTTTTGTATATGTGTGTTTGTTTGGTTTTTGGTTTTTTGTTTTTTTTTTTTGCATGTGGGATCTTAGTTCCTCAACCAAGGATCAAACCTGTGCCCCTTACAGTGGAAACTTGGAGTCCTAACCACTGGGCCACCAGAGAAGTCCCCTCAACAGATGTTTGAGTGCCCACTCTTTGCTTGGGATTGGAGGGAGTGGTGGGCAGGAGGCACAAAAGAACACCATCAGGAAAGATCATCTTCCAGGAAAATGACCTGTATGAGTGAAGGAGAATCTGGTACTTGAGGGTTCTGAATCCCCAGAGGGAGAAGGGAATGATTCTACTGGGGGTGGAGGTAGAAGCTGAGAAAGAGGGGAGTTTGGACTTGGCCTGGGCTGTGCCATGAGATAGCTGACTGGACAGAACCTTGGCCCGAGACACACTCTCTGAGACTCCCTAGAGTGTGCACAGCAGTTTACAAAACATCTTCACACGTGCCCATCTTACAGGGACGGGGGAAGATGCAGGGTCTGGCCAGAGCTCTCACCTGGGTGACCTGGATAGAGCCAGGAGCCAAACTTTATGCTGGGCTCCTAAAACACCTTACTCCCCTCATGACTGAGGCTTTTCTTTGAGGGTGGGCAACTCCTCCTCATGGAGGCCCCCTACCCGCCTGATCCCCTTGGGGGCTGTGTTCCATTTGTAGGCCTACAAGGATGGAGGGGCATGCTGAAATGGAGATGCTGAGGACACTGAAGGGACCCTCCACAGGGGAAGTCAGCGTGCAGCTGGTGGCCGGAGATAGCCCGGGCTCCGGCTCTCACCTGCCCACTGCTGCCTTTATCATTCCAGGTGGGCCAAACCAGGGGTCTGGGGGAACAGGAGAATCCGCATCCATGCCCAGGCAGATGTGGGTCCTGGGAAGGAGACGATACTTTTCACCCGCTTCCACACTTGCATGGCAGGGTTGGGGCAAGGTCGTCAGGCTCGCCTGTGTCGTGTCTGTCCATGTATCTGTTCGCAGCCAGCTCGGCCGCCCTGGGTCTGCCCAGCAGTGCCCTGGATGTGTCCTGCTTTCCGCGGGAGCCGATCCACGTGGGCACCCCGGAGCGACCGGCCGGCAGCGTACCTGTCACAGCCACGGTTCTGCCGCAGCTGAGCACGGGGCCGGCGGCCAGCCCCAGCGCCAGCGCCAGCACGGTGCGACTCCTGGAGTGGACCGAGGCCGCGGCCCCGCCTTCGGGGAGTGGCCTGCGGGTCAGTAGCTGTGGGGATTGGTGGGGTCCAGCGAGCCGCCGCTGTGGGGCGGGGCCTGCGGGCCCGGAGGCGGGGCCAGAGGCGGAAGGTGGGGCAACTGGCCGAGAGGGAGGATTCTGGGGGCGGGGCTTGAGGTGAGGGACTCTGGGGGCGGGGCTTGAAGTGCTGCGCTCCCAAGACGAGACAGCTGGGGGGAGTTCTAGGGCCTGTCTTACGGTGAATAAGCCTTGGGGGCGTGGCTTGCACTGAGGCGGCGGGAGGGGGGAACCATGCTGACTGGGGGTGGGTCAAGGGTCAGTCCAGGAGTCGTGCCCCTCTGACCCTTCCGCGCTACAGTTCCGGATAAGCGAGTACGCGCCGCCGAACATGGTGGGAGCAGAGCAAACCCCAAGCCCAGAGCTGCGGCGAGAAGGCGTGGCCGAGTACGAAGATGGCGAGGCCCCAGCGGGGGGTGGCGGCGCGGACCCCCAACAGCCGGGTAGGCGCCCCGGGCCCGGAGCTGGGCCCCTGCGGAGGCTGGGAGAGCCGCGAACTCGCAGGAGAGCCGGAGCCAGAGGCGGGCCCGAGGGGGCGTGGCCCGGGTCCCGGCGGGTGTGGCCCGCGGGCGGGTTGGTCTTGGGGCGGAGAAGGCTCTGGCGAGGGAGACGGGGCTGTCCAGTGGGGGAAGTAGGGAACGGGACCGAGATGGAGGCTCAGTGTGGGCTCCGAGGTGGGCGGAGCCTGAGTGTGGACGTGTTGGGTGGGCGGCCTGAGGTCCCTTTGGTCTCCCCCAGCGGACCTCC
>SJYX01007183.1:21446-45183 GCA_006410675.1 Oreotragus oreotragus
GTCAGCGTGCAGCTGGTGGCCGGAGATAGCCCGGGCTCCGGCTCTCACCTGCCCACTGCTGCCTTTATCATTCCAGGTGGGCCAAACCAGGGGTCTGGGGGAACAGGAGAATCCGCATCCATGCCCAGGCAGATGTGGGTCCTGGGAAGGAGACGATACTTTTCACCCGCTTCCACACTTGCATGGCAGGGTTGGGGCAAGGTCGTCAGGCTCGCCTGTGTCGTGTCTGTCCATGTATCTGTTCGCAGCCAGCTCGGCCGCCCTGGGTCTGCCCAGCAGTGCCCTGGATGTGTCCTGCTTTCCGCGGGAGCCGATCCACGTGGGCACCCCGGAGCGACCGGCCGGCAGCGTACCTGTCACAGCCACGGTTCTGCCGCAGCTGAGCACGGGGCCGGCGGCCAGCCCCAGCGCCAGCGCCAGCACGGTGCGACTCCTGGAGTGGACCGAGGCCGCGGCCCCGCCTTCCGGGAGTGGCCTGCGGGTCAGTAGCTGTGGGGATTGGTGGGGTCCAGCGAGCCGCCGCTGTGGGGCGGGGCCTGCGGGCCCGGAGGCGGGGCCAGAGGCGGAAGGTGGGGCAACTGGCCGAGAGGGAGGATTCTGGGGGCGGGGCTTGAGGTGAGGGACTCTGGGGGCGGGGCTTGAAGTGCTGCGCTCCCAAGACGAGACAGCTGGGGGGAGTTCTAGGGCCTGTCTTACGGTGAATAAGCCTTGGGGGCGTGGCTTGCACTGAGGCGGCGGGAGGGGGGAACCATGCTGACTGGGGGTGGGTCAAGGGTCAGTCCAGGAGTCGTGCCCCTCTGACCCTTCCGCGCTACAGTTCCGGATAAGCGAGTACGCGCCGCCGAACATGGTGGGAGCAGAGCAAACCCCAAGCCCAGAGCTGCGGCGAGAAGGCGTGGCCGAGTACGAAGATGGCGAGGCCCCAGCGGGGGGTGGCGGCGCGGACCCCCAACAGCCGGGTAGGCGCCCCGGGCCCGGAGCTGGGCCCCTGCGGAGGCTGGGAGAGCCGCGAACTCGCAGGAGAGCCGGAGCCAGAGGCGGGCCCGAGGGGGCGTGGCCCGGGTCCCGGCGGGTGTGGCCCGCGGGCGGGTTGGTCTTGGGGCGGAGAAGGCTCTGGCGAGGGAGACGGGGCTGTCCAGTGGGGGAAGTAGGGAACGGGACCGAGATGGAGGCTCAGTGTGGGCTCCGAGGTGGGCGGAGCCTGAGTGTGGACGTGTTGGGTGGGCGGCCTGAGGTCCCTTTGGTCTCCCCCAGCGGACCTCCCCCAGGACCCTCCGGAAGGTCCGCCTCAAGACCCACCAGAGGATGATGGCACCTGCCCGTGCCAGGCTTGTGGGCCTCAGCAAGGCGCTGGTCCAGATCCTAGTTCCTCCAGTGATGGCTGCCCTCAGCGCTTCCAGGAGCGGTAAGCCGGAGGGAATTAAGCCCCATTTCTCTGCCTTTTCCGGCCCCGAGCCCCGCTCCTGTTCCCATCTTTGAGGGCAGGTGGATGGCGCAGGGTGGGTGGTTCCTTCCCTCAGGCTGCCCGTCCCTCAGGTCAGTCATAGTGGAGAACTCCTCAGGCCAGAACAACCGCACCAGCGCTTCCGAGCTCCTCAGGCCCGTGAAGAAGAGGAAGCACAGGGACTATCAGAGCCCATCCGAGGAGGAATCTGAGCCAGAGGCCATGGTAGGAAGCGGACAGCTGGGAGGGCAGGGGGAGGCTGTACCTCAGTTCTCACCAGCCCCTCCATTAATCCAGATGGTGGGGCCGGGCCACAGAAGACACATAATAACTCACTCATCATATTTTGGGGTCCTGTCTGGAGTCAGATCCTATACTTGGTTGCAGGGAAATAAATAAACTACTTTCCTATTTTTCCAGAGCCCCGACCTCAGTCTAATGGCAGGGCTGTCACCTTGACATGACCCAGCACCCAAGTAGGTGTGCAGGCAGATGGAAAGATTCCTCACTGGGGCCCCATCTCTGGGCTAGAGGCCATGGAGCACAGGGCAGGTATTCGTGTCCTCAGTTTCCCCACCTGGGAATGAGAACTGTAATCTGGCTGTGTAAACTAGGGGGTATGAGACTGTGCCCATGTGGTAATGGTAAAGGGTCCCTGCTGGTAGCCTAGAAGAATATCCACCCACTGGGAGCGGAACACCCTGTGACCAGAGAGCCAGGCCTGGGCCAGGAATAGAGAGAGGGGCTTCAGGCCGACTCCCAAAGACAGGAAGCTGGGATCTGTTGCCCTCTCCAGGAGAAGCAAGAAGAAGGAAAGGATCCAGAGGGACAGCCTACCACCAACACCCCAGAAAGTGAGGAATGGAACAGCAGCCAGCCTGGTATGATGGCCTGTGTATATATATTCATGAGCCATGTGTATATGCCTTTGGAGGTGTGAAGCTGGGAGTGCAGGTTACCATTGTGATGGTGTATTGTACATATATAGATGCCCATAAGTTAGCATGTATGTGTGTGTGTGTGAAAGAGAGAGTGTGTTTTTGGTTTGTGCCATGGTATATGTATCTTCTTGAGGCTAATATCATGTGTTTGTTTATCCTCTATTATCCAGCGACTTAGCAGCAACTTAGCGGCCAGTTGTGAGTAGGCCTCATAATATCCAAAGACTTGCACAGACTTTAATGGCACCACATGATATTGCTTCCCTGTGGTGGTGTGGGCAAGTCCATACTGGTCACTGGTCTGACCTTGCTATTTGGGCCTCCATTCTAATCCTTTGGTTTTAAGAAAGATGGAACAAAGATCATTAATAGTCAGCTGTGGCCCTCAGACCTTCTGCATTACCATCTCCACTTTCCATGACAGCAGCCAATTGG
Source organism: Oreotragus oreotragus (assembly GCA_006410675.1). Taxonomy (NCBI): domain Eukaryota; kingdom Metazoa; phylum Chordata; class Mammalia; order Artiodactyla; family Bovidae; genus Oreotragus; species Oreotragus oreotragus. The sequence goes on from SJYX01007183.1 coordinate 24,267, forward strand.
AGCCAAGTAGAGTTTATCGCGCAATCACCCAGAGACTGTGTAGCAATGTCTGTCTGCCTTCCTCAAAACTGAATCTCTTCTGCTAGTCATTATATCCCTGGTCCTTAGCCCAGAGGCTGGTGTGGAGTATACTCTCAATAAATGTTTGTTCAGTGGATGAATAAATGAGTTGTATGTTGGTGTTTCCTCTTGGACCATGGCTTAGTTGCATGAGTCACTGTCTTTCCTGTTCCTTAGAGAGCCAGAGAGTGAGGTCAGTTTTAGGACATCTTTCTCCCTTGATGAACCCATTGCCAGTGAGAGGAGCCCGATCTGTGTCCAGGGCTTCAAACTCTATAGTATTCTATATTCTGCCTATCTTAGCCAAACCATATTTTCATGGCTCTCTTTCTCACACAAGCTGTCACATCAGAAGCTAAAGTCTTAGCTCTCATTAGTTTTTGTCCTCTTTTAATTAATTAATTGGCTGTACCAGGTCTTCGGTGTGGCACGAAAGATCTTTGTGGCATGTGGGCTCTTCAGTTGAGGCATGCGAATTCTTAGTTAAGGCATGTGGGATCTAGTTCCCTCCTCAGGGATCAAACCTGGGCCCCCTGCTTTGGGAGCATGGAGTCTTAGCCACTGGACCACCAGGAAAGTTCTGGTTTATATCCTCTTAAGTCTTAAATAGAGGCAGGAGTTAATATATCTAACTATATTATATATATCTAACTATAGATATATAGATATATTGATTCCACTGCTCTTTCTTATGGGGAAGGCAATGGCACCCCACCCCAGTACTCTTGCCTGGAAAATCCAATGGATGGAGGAGGCTGGTGGGCTGCAGTCCATGGGGTCACTAACAGTCGGACAGACTGAGCAACTTCACTTTCACTTTTCTCTTTCATGCATTGGAGAAGGAAATGGCAACCCACTCCAGTATTCTTGCCTGGAGAATCCCAGGGATGGGGGAGCCTGGTGGGCTGCCGTCTATGGGGTCACACAGAGTCGGACACGACTGAAGTGACTTAGCAGCAGCAGCAGCTCTTTCTTAAGAAAATATATTCTTAAACTAGCATTTTTTCTGCTGGGTCCTGTTGACCAGGTTGAAGTTATCTTTTGATTTGTACATTTCACCATCTCAACTGTGATCGTTAATGTGTGGCATTAGTTTCTGGATATTTTCTCCTTTCTGCCTTTTTCAAGGGAAGAAACCTTGTCAGTAGACAGAAGTTTGCTCTTATGGCTAAAATCTTTTTCCGCTCATTTTGGGAATCTTTTGGCAGAAGAATCTGGGAGTAGGAGTGGGCACGGCAGGGCTGCTCGTGTGTCCTATGTGTGCAGAGAATCTGTGTCTAACGTATCCATTTGTTCTACAGTTAACGCTTTATACATGTTTTTGTAAGAAATAGCTTTCTAATAGCTTTATTGAGTTATAATTCACAAAACATGCAATCTACTCATTTGAGGTATACAATTCAGTGGTTTTTGGTCTATTCATGAAATTGTATAAACATAACCACAATCAATTTTAGAACATTTTCATCACTCCAAAAAGAAACCCTATACCTATTAACTGACATTCCGCCCAAACCACGAATTCCCCTCCAGCCTTAGTCAACCACCAATCTGCCTTCTGTATACATGGATTTGCCTGTTTTAGACACTTCATCTAATGAGATCATATAGCGTGTGGTCCTCTGTGACTGGCTTCTTGCACTTAGCACAGTGTTTTCATAGTTTACGCATGTTGTACCAAGTATCAGTATTTCATTCATTTTTGTTGCTGAATAATATTCCATTGTAGGAAATATCACACTTTATCAACTGGGGGCTGTTATGAACAATGCTGATATGAGCATTGGTGCACAAATTTTGTCCGGCCATAAGTGTTCATTTCTCTTGGGTATATACATAGGAGTGGAATTGCTGGGTGCTATGGTAACCGTATGTTTAGCCTCTTAAGGAACTGCTAGAATGTTTTCCCGGGGAAGGCAATGGCACCCCACCCCAGTACTCTTGCCTGGAAAATCCAACGGATGGAGTAGCCTGGTGGGCTGCAGTCCATGGGGTCGCTAACAGTCGGACAGACTGAGCGACTTCACTTTCACTTTTCTCTTTCATGCATTAGAGAAGGAAATGGCAACCCACTCCAGTGTTCTTGCCTGGAGAATCCCAGGGATGGGGGAGCCTGGTGGGCTGCCGTCTATGGGGTCACACAGAGTCGGACACGACTGAAGTGACTTAGCAGCAGCAGCAGCAGAATGTTTTCCAAAGTGGCCAAACCACCGTATATTCCCACCAGTAGTGTATGAAAGTTCCAGTTTATCCACATTCTCACCAAGACTTGTTATAATTTGTCTTTTTTATTTTTTAAAAGGATTTATTTAGTTGTCCTGACTTTGCAGCATCTGGGATCTAATTCCCTGTCCAGGGATCGAACCCAGGTGCCCTGCGTTGGGAGCACAGAGTCTTAGCCACGGGACCACCAGAGAAGTCCCTCTGTCTTCTTTATTATAACCATCCTAGTGGGTATGAGGAGAAGGCAATGGCAGCCCACCCCAGTACTCCTCCTGGAAAATCCCATGGACATGGACGGAGGAGCCTGGTGGGCTGCGGTCCATGAGGTCTCTAAGAGTCGGACAGGACTGAGCGACTTCACCTTGACTTTTCACTTTCATGCACTGGAGAAGGAAATGGCAACCCACTCCAGTGTTCTTGCCTGGAGAATCCCAGGGACGGGGCAGCCTGGTGGGCTGCCGTCTGTGGGGTCGCACGACTGAAGCAACTTAGCAGCAGCAGCAGCGGCAGCAGTGGGTGTGACGTTCTAGTTCACCGAGGTGGTNCCAGTGTTCTTGCCTGGAGAATCCCAGGGACGGGGCAGCCTGGTGGGCTGCCGTCTGTGGGGTCGCACGACTGAAGCGACTTAGCAGCAGCAGCAGCGGCAGCAGTGGGTGTGACGTTCTAGTTCACCGAGGTGGTTTCTGGCTGTGCTGGGTCTGTTGGCTTTCTTTGGTTGCTGCGAGCAGGGGCTACTCTTCTTTGCACTGCCTGGGCTTCTCATTGCGGTGGTTTCTTGTTTCAGAGCACAGGCTCTGGGCACTAAGACTTGAGTAATTGCAGCTTTCTAGCTCTAGGGAGTATAGGCTTCAGTAGTTGTGGCCCATGCGCTTAGTTGCTCTGGGATATGTGGAATCTCCCCAGATCAGGAATCTAACTGTGTCCCCTGCACTGGCAGGTGGATTCTTAACTGCTACGCCACCAGGGAAACCCTCTGTGTGGTCTCTTCTGTTCTTCCTCCTTGCATGCTTTCCTCTCTTTTTTTCTCTTTTTCCTCTTCTTTCCCAGTGAGCTTAGGTGGTGCTGTGATTCAGTCCTCTGGCTCAGGACTTGTCACACAGCTTTGGCCCTCTGTGGTTGAGACTTTGTAACCTCTGTTCGGTTCAATTCAGTTCAATCGCTCAGTCGTGTCTGACTCTTTCCAACCCCATGAATTGCAGCATGCCAGGCCTCCCTGTCGTCCNTTACATCCATACATGACCACAGGAAAAACCATAGCCTTGACTAGTCGGACCTTTGTTAGCAAAGTAATGTCTCTGCTTTTCAATATACTATCTAGGTTGGTCATAACTAACCTCTGTTAGTGGGCCCATACTCCAGAGTGCCTTTGCTGACAATGGCCTAGGGGTGGGGGCTGGGCAGGGCAGGCAGAATTTGGTGCAGCCTCACCTGAGACTTGAGTCTCGCCTGGGCCCTGTGTGTCTGGCACCTCATGGCTGAGTGTAATCAGAGGGCAGCACGTGATCACAGATAGAGGTTTGTTTTGGAGATAAGGTGGGGTTGGGTTGGGGGAACTGAGGGAGGTCGTATTTAAGAAGCAGCCTAGGACTTTTCTGCTGGCTCTGTTGGTAAAGAATCTGCCTGCAATGCAGAGACGTGGGTTCGATCCCTGGGTCGGGAAGATCCCCTGGAGGAGGAAATGGCAACCCATTCCAGTATTCTTGCCTGGAGAATTCCAGGGACAGTGGAGCCTGGTGGGCTGCAGTCCATGAGGTTGCAACAGTCAGGATAAGGCTTAGCCAACCACCACCTGAAGGGTCAGCCTGTTTGTCTCCTCCCCACAGCCTCAGAGGAGAAGAAACCAGGCTGGTCGTGGGAATCCTACCTTGAGGAGCAGAAGGCCATCGCTGCCCCCATCAGCCTCTTCCAGGATGTGAGTTGGATACTTCTGTGTTAGAAAGAGCTTGTCTCCCAGTCCAGGGACTCACCTCCAAACTCAGGCCTTCTGCTGCTTTCTGTGTCTGACATCCCTCAAAGAACTGGCAGGATGGAAGGGGGACAGACTGATTAGGGACCTAGAGTAGAAAAGGGGTCACTATAAGGGACTTCCTGGGTGGGAAGAAATAGGAGGTGGGACCCAGGCTTACCCATTACTGGACCTGCAGACTTTTGAATTCTGTTGCCTTTTACTTAATTCCACACACTGACTTGGGTAAGACAGAGCCCTGAAGTCCACTTTTCAAGAGACCTGGAGGCTAGCCTATCCTGCTTTGGATCCCTGCACTAAAGTTCCCCAAATAAGTTACCTCTTTGGTAGTGCTAAGCAGGTGGGCCCCTACGGTAGTTTCTTCGCCCCCAGCCCACTAGGCTAGGATAATGCCAGAGGGGAGCTGGATCATCTCCCATCTGTGCTTTAACAGTACCAGACAGTCACTCATAACAAGAATGGCTTCAGACCAGGCATGAAGTTGGAAGGCATCGACCCTCAGCACCCGAGCATGTACTTCATCCTCACTGTGACCGAGGTGAGCTGAGGCTGGCACCCCCATCCTGATGACTCCCCTCGGGATGGACTGAAGGAGTCAGCCAAGGGCACGGAGGGCCTGGATTCAGACAGCACCCAGCCTAATAGGGGGTTGAGGCAGAATATGCAGAAAACTGAAATACAGACAAAAGCAGGAGAAGGGTTGAGATGGCGAGGTTACTGAGGAGCAGCACTCCCAAGGGCAGGGATGGTGGCATGAGTCCAGCAAGGTCCTTATCCTCTTAGGAGCTTACAGTTGTGTGGGCATCAGCCAGATAAACAGTGATACCCCTCAGGGGTGATGACAGTTATATGCAAAGGGGCACTGAAGGGGCAGGAATGGCTTCAGAGGGGAAGAGCCTCCATTGCTGAGTCTTGAGAGGTGAGTACGATGTCCCAGGCACAAGAGGCAAAGTGAGAAAAAGGCACTGGGCCATGGAACACCTTCAAGGGCACCATGTTCAAGGAGCAGCCATTAGCAGGTTGAGGTCTGAGCAGTGAGAGAAGGAAGCTGAAGGAAGGATCCTTGGGGGCCCTGAGCTTTGGTCAGTGCCTTTGGGATCTGTCCAGGGCTCAAAGTGGCTAGAGATTGTCTTAGAATCTTTTGTCTTGTGCCCAGAGCTCAGGGCTCATTAGCACATGAGCTGTGCTCCTGGTAGGATGGGAGGGTGTATGGCAAAGTTCAGGATGCAGGGAAATCTGGGAGTCAGGAGGGGTGAAGGGGGTAACCTTCCGGCAACAGACGCCTGAGACTACCAGGCTGGATGAGGAGCAGTGAGGGAAGGAAATGGTGTCTGCTGGCACTGGAGTCCCTGCGCTTCCCCCTTACGGGGTCAGGTGTGTGGCTACCGCCTACGTCTGCACTTTGATGGGTATTCCGAGTGCCATGACTTCTGGATCAATGCCAATTCCCCTGACATTCACCCGGCTGGCTGGTTCGAGAAGACGGGGCACAAGCTGCAGCCCCCCAAAGGTAAGGCCTGCCTGGGGTGGTTCCAGTGAGGCAGTGAGCCCCCAGGCCCTCCCTCTCCCCTTCCCTGTGGCTCCCCCTTCTCTGTTCCTATTGCACAACCAGCCTTTCTGCGTCCCATCCTGCTATGACTCGGCCTCAGAGCTTCTGCTCTGCCCTTGCCCTTTGAGAGAAGTCCACCCAAGCTGCGTCCTGCTTTGGCAGGGGGGTCCCTGGGCAGGTTCCTGAGGGTTGTGGGGTCCTCAGGCCTGCCTGATTCTGCTGCTTCCGTGTGGGGTGCCCTCGCCACAGCCCAGCCTCTGTCTGCACGGCGCTCTGTTCGTCCCCCCCGAGGGGCCTAGGTTACAAGGAGGAGGAGTTCACCTGGAGCCAATACCTGCGCAGCACAAGAGCCCAGGCTGCCCCCAAGCACCTGTTTGTGAGCCAGAGCCACGTGAGTGCCCCCAGGACAGTCACTGCAGCTGGCCAGGGTACCTGAGTCAGCAGACGAGCACCCACTTATGGGTGCTCTCAGCTCAGTTCTGGTCCTCACTGAACGGGAGGGGCTCCCGGAGCAGCTCCAGGGCCAGAGAGGAAAGCAGTTTTGGATTTCCTCCAGTTTCCCCCCTCCTCCCTACTGCTGAAATCCTCTCCTCCACACATCCCCTCTGAGCCTGGGCACTGAAGTGTCCTCCTTTCTTGCTTGGGTTTCCCTGCAATTCTTGTCGTCAGGTCCAAACCTTTATTCTGGGAGCGGCTTTTTGCATCCTTTTGACCAACACTGAGGCTCTCCCACGTGGTCCCAATGCTCACCTCTTGTCCTTCTCTCTGTTTGAGGCAACTGGCAACTTTATCCCACAGTTAAAGCATCTCCTAATCCCAAACCAGAGGCCTGAGGGATATAGGGAACTCACAGTAAACATGTTATTGTTGTCGCTAAGTCATGTCTGACTCTTTGCTACTGCATAGACTGCAGCCCACCAGGCTCCTATGTCCGTGGGATTTCCCAGGCAAGAATACTGGGGTGGATTGCCACTTCTTTCTCCAGAGGACCATCCTGACCCAGGGATCGAACCCAAGTCTTCTGTGTCTCCTGCATTGGCAAGTGGATTCTTTTACCACTGAGCCACCAGGGAAGCCTAGTAAATATGTTACCATCTGGAAAGTCCTGGGTCCTCGTGGGCCAGGGACTACCCCATATTGTTCAGGCATGGACAGTGCCACCCACCCCAGTCCTGCCCCAGAGACCATCCTTACAGGTGACTGGTGGGCTTCTACCAGCTCTGTGTGACAGGAGATGCAGATTTTAAATCAAACTGTTCAAGTCCCAGCCCCACCATTGACCAGCCTTGTGGTCCTGGGCAAGTCACTTATCTTATAAAACTGGAGACAATGATACCCATCTCCCTAGGGTTGTTGTAAAGACTGAGGGAGGTGATGGCTTTTGGAGTTTATGTCCGACACATGGCAGGTGCCTCCCTGCCCCCTCTCCCCACCCCCTGCCTCACATGTCAGCTCATCTTTCCCTGCCACCCCGTGGTGCACCCAGCTCCCTCAGCTCAAGCTGAGCCAGGCTTGTCTGGGGAGGGGAGGCTTGTGCTCAGCCTGGCAGGCTCTTTGGGTGAGTGAGTGGCCTCCTGTCAGTGAGGCTTCCTCTGAGCATTCCTCGGAGGCCAGAAGTGCCTGAGGGCTCAAGGCTGGGGGGTATGATTCTGCCCTGGAGAGACCCTCTTCCTCAGCCTCTTTCTCCGACCCTCCCCGCCCATGCCCACCCAACAGAAACACAACCCCCAGGGACCCTGTTCCTCTTCCTTTGCCAGTGGGTCCTGGGCCAGCACAAGCCAGCCTGGGCCTTGCCGTGGCAGCCCCTCTTCTTGCCCCCAGAGTCCCCCACCCCTGGGCTTCCAGGTGGGCATGAAGCTGGAGGCTGTGGACCGCATGAACCCGTCCCTTGTCTGCGTGGCCAGTGTGACCGACGTGGTGGACAGCCGCTTCCTGGTGCACTTTGACAACTGGGATGACACTTACGACTACTGGTAGTGGGAGGGCCCAGACTTGGCCCCAGGGGGTGGGGGAAAGGGGCAGGGGAGGGACGGTGGGCATGGGATGCGCCAGGCAGCCCGGCTCAGCCCTGATATTCATATTGCTCGGGGGACAATTGACTGCCCTGTGGATCTCATCTACAGGGGCCCAGCCTTTTTGGCACCAGGGACCAGTTTCGTGGAAAACAATATTTTTAAGGACCGGGGGTGGGGGATGGTTTTGGGATGATTCAAGCACATTACATTTATTGTGTACTTTATTTCTGTTATTATTACATCACCCCCACCTCAGATCACTAGGTGTTAGATCCTGGAGGTTGGGGACCCCTGATCTGCATCATTTAAATTATGATGCCAATTAAATGTTTCATCTAAAAGTACCAAGGTTAAAACAAGCAGACCCCTGTGACCCATGACTTTGAGATATTAAGGCGGTATTAGAGTTTTTAGTTACTGTTGGAATTTTCTGACTCCCTCACCAGTCACCAGTCTGACTCTCCCTCAGAAGTAACATGAGGGTGGGCCCTGTCGCCATGATGTCACAGGACAGCGGGCTCCGGGCCTTGAAGTCTCACCTGAGACAGTGAAGAATTCTTGGGTTTCAGGTGTGATTCCAGCAGCCCCTACATCCACCCGGTGGGCTGGTGCCAGAAGCAAGGAAAGCCCCTCACCCCTCCACAAGGTGACCCTGCAACCTGAGCGCCCCCTCTCTCCCCGGTCCCTTACCAGTACCTCACTAGCTGGGTCTCTAAAGGCAGGCCAAGGGCGCACACGTAGCCGGAGCCTTAGCTTCTTTGCCTGAGAGCTGAGAACCCTTTGATCTTAGGAGAGTCCTGTTAAACCCTGCCTCTGTTGAGGATGAAGGGAAGTTCCTGGTCCAGGGGTTAGGACTCTGCCCTTCCACTGCCAAGGACATGGGTTCAATCCCCGGTCAGGGAACTAAGATCTCACAGCCGGAAAAAAAAAAAAACAAAACAAAAGATGAGCCCTCTCAGTAAAGGGGGAATGCAGAGCAAAGAAAGCGTATCCTTCCCTGGCAGGGTATTATACTGGCACTAGTGATAAAGAGCCCCCCTGCCAGTGCAGGAGACGTCAGAGATGCAAGTTTGATCCCTGGGTCAGGAGGATCTCCTGGAGGGAGGCATAGCAACCCACTCCAGTATTCTTGCCTGGAGAATTTCATGGGCAGAGAAGCCTGATGGGCTTCGGTCCATAGGATCGCAAAGAGCTGGACACGACTGAAGCGACTTAACACTCAGAACATACATTAGGGATTCAGATAAGACGGGCTGGAGCAAGGCAACAGAGCCAAGGAGAGGACTGGGAACCAGGGTTCCCAGATAACCAACTAAATGGCTTGCTTCTCCGGCATGCCTCCCCTTTAGGAACCCCCTGCAAGGAGCAGGCTGTGACACAGGGGGATTTCTGTCCACGGGCTTCTGTCCTTCCCACGCCCCTGGCCCTGCTTGGAGGGGAGGAGCTCCCCAGTACACCCAGCCTAGACATTGCCCTCATCCTCTCCTCCAGACTACCCAGACCCTGACAGCTTCTGTTGGGAGAAATATCTGGAAGAAACTGGAGCCTCCGCTGTACCTGCCTGGGCCTTCAAGGTGGTGAGTGGGCTTTCTCTGCCCCTAGAGCTGAGTTCAGGAAAATGCAGAGCCCTCAGTCAGGCAGGACAGGGCCCCGGCCTCCCACTTTGACCATGGTTTCCCCAAGCACAGCACCTGGGCATCCCTCTTGGGTCCTCAGCTCTGCTGAGCAGGGCCTTGGCCTGAAGACCACTTTCCCCCTGTAGCGACCCCCACACAGCTTCCTGGTCAACATGAAGCTGGAGGCCGTGGACCGCAGGAACCCAGCCCTAATTCGTGTGGCCAGCGTGGAGGATGTGGAGGATCATCGGATAAAGGTGGCTGTGGGCCCCTTGGGCTGGGGGAGTGGACAGGCCGATGGGGCAGGACTTCCGTAGACGGGGCTGAGGTCAAGGGCATGGCATGAGCCAGACTGCAGGGAAGCTGCATGTTGCAGGGAAGGGAGCTCTAAACTTAAGGCCGAAGATCTTGGGTCTCAGTCAGGTCTCATCTGCGACTTAACCTTTGTGAGTCGGGACAAGTCCCATCCCTTCTCTGAGCCTATCAAATAGGCCCACGAATCCTTGTCCTACCTAGGACTGATGGGAGATATGGGAGATGCCAGTAACTTTGGGGCTTCCCTGGTGGCTCAGCAATAAAGAATTCACTTGCAGTGCAGGAGCCACAGGAGACATGGGTTCAATCCCTAGGTCGGGAAGATCCCCTGGAGGAGGGGATGGCAACCCACTCCAGTATTCTTGCCTGAAGAATCCCCATAGACAGAGAATCCTGGTTGGTGGGCTACAGTTCATGGGGTCCCAAAGAGCTGGACATGACTGAAGCAACTTGACATGCATGCATGCCAGTAACTTCATAGGTGGAACCCTTGGGAAGTGTGGTGGTCGAGATGGATTATTGTGAGGTTGGCCCCTTTGTCCTTCCAATTCAGGATCTTGCTTCTGACAGGCCCCAAGGATGGGGAGAGCCTCCTGGAGCCTGGAGGACCTTCTGGCCGAGCTGGGCTCCACAAGGAACCTCCCTGGCCTTTCTTTCCTCCCCAGCTCCACTTTGATGGCTGGAGTCATGCCTATGACTTCTGGATTGATGCTGACCACCCTGATATCCACCCGGCGGGCTGGTGCTCCAAGACGGGACATCCCCTGCAGCCTCCTCTCCGTGTGTACCCCTGGGCACTCTGACCCTTTCCTCCTGATGTCTGATCCTGCCCCTGAGCTCTGGCACCCCCCTTCTATAATACGCCCACAGTAAACCCTGGGGTCCCTCATCCTCCCTACCCTGGGGAGGGTCTCTGCCACACTGAGCAGTGCTTCTGGCCTCCCCAGTTGCTGGGTGGGGAACCTGGAGGTGTGAAGGGCCAGGCTCACTTGGGAGCAGATGCTTCGGAGGTAGCTGTGCCCTGAGAAGTCCTCTCAGTGTCCAGCAGAGCCGCGCAGAGCATGCGTGGTGCTTGCTAAGGCACCGCGGCTCCCTGCATCAGATCCTGCTCCCCGCTGCCAGCAGGGCTTGGAGGTTGCCCGCATCTGTTTCATACGGGGCGTGGATCCTTCTCAACTGTTCTCCAAGCATAGGCAGAGACGGAAAAAATAGTCCCCAAAGTCTTGGGGTTGAAACTGAGAAACAAGAATAACATGAATCTGCCTGATGTAGCTTCTGGGTACAGCTGTGTCCATACCAGCCCCGAGCTGATCGAGGGTGCCCCTCTTTCCAGAGACAGGGTGTGGCCTGCAGGTTTCCGCAGTGTATATGAGAACCAAGCCCCCATTCCCCTGTGAGGGACTGATGTCCATTAGCAGGAAGTGGCATACCAGCCTGGCTCAGGGCCCCTGTACCTGGGAACTGGTTCCTAGTGCTGACCTTCCCTACCTTCCATGTCCCTTCCCCCAGGCCCACCTCCACCCCCCGGACCCCATGCTGACGCTTTTCTGCCTGCCTCTCCAGAACCCAGAGAGCCCAGTGCTGCCTCCCCGACGGACTGTCCCCCTCTCAACTATCGGAGCCTGCCACACACCAGGACCTCCAAGTACAGCTTTCACCACCGGTGAGTGAAGGGCTCCTGCTCAGGGACCCTCAGGCACTGCTCAGAGGGGCCTGCCTTGTACCCACCATGGGTGGCCAACCAGGGTCCACCCGTCTGCTCTCCCAGTGGGGCCAGGCTTGGGAAGAGCGACGTGGGACCAAGCAGCTTCATCTCAAACCTTCTTCTCCAGGAAGTGCCCTACTCCTGGTTGTGATGGCTCTGGCCACGTCACCGGCAAGTTCACAGCTCACCACTGCCTCTCGGGTTGCCCCCTGGCCGAGAGGAACCAGAGCCGGCTGAAGGCAGAGCTGTCGGACACGGAGGCCTCAGCCCGTAAGAGGAACCTCTCGGGCTTCTCCCTAAGGAAGAAGCCTCGCCATCACGGCCGGTGCGGAGGGCAAGGGTGCGGGGCCTCAAGCCCTCCGAGGCCAGAGCAGGCGCTGAGTCCCTGCCATGGGCCCGGCTCCTCTCTCTCCAGGATCGGGCGCCCTCCAAAGTACCGGAAGATCCCACAGGAGGATTTTCCGAGTGAGTCCTGGGTTATTTGTTCCCTGTGTCCTTCACCGTGTTCACCGTGACAGCTTAGCTATTGGTGGGAGGAGTCACCAGGGTTGGGAAGAGTGGGAGAGGCCGGGAGGCAGGTGTTGCGATGCTTGGAGACAGAGAGCAGTGCCGAGGCACAGCGTGGGGCCTTGAACGGCCTCATATGCAGCCCCTTTCTACCTCAGGCCTTGCTGTGAGTCTGCCGGCAAGATGCAGAGCCTCTCTGGGCTCCTGGGCTCCCCCTGTGAGGCCGGATGATGCCCACAGCTCTGCTTTTCTCAGTCTTGGCTTCCTAGGAGGAAAGTCACGGCCATTACTTTCTAGCTATGTGACCCTGAGCAAGTCACAGCTCTGAGCTTCAGTTTTCTCATTTGAAAATATGAATAATACCTGCCTTTCAGCTGTCAGTTACCTGAAATAATAGTGGCTACTACACTATCAAGCACCTGCTTAGGCCAAGTACCATTTCAGGTGCTTTATCTTTACCATCTCGCTGACACTCACAAGTGGTCTGCAATATAGATGTCGTACACCTGGTCACCTTCCATTATAAGGCCATGTTCTGACTGTCAGAGGGCGCTTGCCTGCTGTGTTCATTCCAGAATTATCCTGAGAGCTTGGGAAGTCTTTCCATGGATGAGGCTGTGTTCCAGATTAGACTGGGAGGGACTCACCTGAGTCCTGAGACACTTCAGGGACAGGGTGGGGGACAGCGCCCAGGCCTTTGACCTCTGGGCAGGGCTCCCCTGTTCCATCAGCTGGCTGGCTCTCGCAGAGGGGACACTGGTCCCTCTGGATTTTGTTCCAGAGACTTCTCACGCATCCATGGGTAGGCCTCCTCAGTGTGGGTCTGCTGGAAAACAGCTCCCTGGGGAAAGCTGCCTGCCTGGAGAGCTCAGGACTTGGCTGTGCTCACGGTGCTCATGGGGCCCTCCAGGACCCGTGAGTGTCAGCTCTTGGAAAGAACGAGGAAACCACCATGATTTCCTTACACAACCGCTTCATCTTCTTTTTATTTCTTTTTAAAATTTATTTGGCTGGACCGGGTCTTGGTGGCAGCATGTGAACTCTTAGTTGTGGCATGTGGGATCTAGTTCCCTGACCAGGAATCGAACTCGGGCCTCCTGCATTGAGAGCTCAGAGTCTTAACCACTGGACCACCAGAGAAGTCCCCTCAACCGGTTCGTTTTCAAGCTGGGAAACTGAGGCCCGTGTTAAGTGAGGTACCCAGCATTAAAAAACAAGTTAGTAAGGAACTGATTCCAAGTCCAATTTGTGGTTTCTATTATACTGCATTCCCCCTCTTCCCTGCCCTCACCTTCCCACGGTGCCTATTCAGCACATAGTTGCTAACTTCTAATAATAGTGCTCTGGAGTGAATGTAACCCCTCAAAATGCATATGTTGATACTTAATCCTCAATGTCAGGATATTTGGAGTGGGGCCTTTGGGAGGTGATTAGGTCATGAGGATGGACCCCTCATGAATGGGATTAGTGCCCTCCTAAGAGACCCCTTGCCCCTTCTGCCATGGGAGGACGCAGTGAGGAGATGGCAGCTGGAGGGTCAGGAAGTGGGCTTTCACTACATATAGGTGAAGTCGCTCAGTCGTGTCCGACTCTTTGCGACCCTGTGGACTGTAACCTACTAGGCTTCTCCGTCCATGGGATTCTCCAGGCAAGAATACTGGAGAGGATTGCCATTTCCTTCTCCAGGGGATCTTCCCAACCCAGGGATTGAACCCGGGTCTCCCGCATTGGAGGCAGATGCTTTAACCTCTGAGCCACCAGGGAAGCCAGTCTGCTGGTGCCATGATCTGAGACTTTCAGCTTCTAGAACTATGAGAAACTCATTTCTGTTGTTTTTAAGCCAAAATTTAAAAAAGGAGCTATAATATATGCTTAGCAGTTAGATAAGATACCACCCTGGTGGCTCAAATGGTAAAGAATACGCCTGCAGTGCAGGAGACCCAGGTTCAAGCCCTGGAAAAAGGAATGGCAACCCACTCCAGTATTCTTGCCTGGAAAATCCCGTGGACTAGAGGTCTGGCGGGCTATAGTCCATAAGGTCTCAGAGAGTCAGATAAGACTGAGTAACTCACACGCACGCACGCACGCACACACACACACACACACACACACACTAGATGTTTTGCAGTTAGATGAGATACTACGGGCTGCCTACAGATGCTTCTGTCCTGTGCTCTGGGGAAGAAAGATAAGGAGCTCAGCCCTCGGACTCCTCGCCAGGATACATGGGGCACCAGATAGCGGACTTCGAAGAGGGGCACTGCGGGGACAGGAGGCCAAGTGCTGATGGCATCAGCTGTCACGGGAGATCCAGGCTGTACCCTAAGCAGGTCCTCTGCAGGGCTGACTGGGCTGTGCAGTGGTTGCAAGCTCTGGGGTTGTCCTGAAGGCTGGGGCTCTTCAGAGTGTGGATGGGAGCCTGGGTTTGGGCCATTGAGCAGACAGGTAGCAGGCGGGCAGTTAGAGAAGAACAATCAGTGAGGCTGGAAGCAGGATCCCAGAGGCTCTGAGGATGATTGTGAGGTCCAAGGAGTCAGGGCAACAGACTGAAGTGAAGGGGAGGAACAGAAGGACAGGGCGATGAGCAAGGTGGGCCTTGGAGAAGAGGGCAGCGGGGGGCCACGCGCTTGAGAGTCTGGAATTAGCACCAAGTGAATGGGGTAGAGCCGGCTCTCTTGGACTCTGGGCAGAGGCAGGGCAAGCCCCCTGGGACAGTGGCCACATGGCCCAAGGCCAGCCAAGGCAGGTTAAGTAGGCAGAAGCCAGGTTTGCCAGAGTCCCCAGAAATAGACGAAGTACACAGCTGCCAAGCCTGGCCAAGGAGGAAGCCAGGTAGAGCAGGGTCGCTCACGAAAAGGTAGAGCCGCTTGGAGGCTGGAGGAGGCTCCTGGGGTTCCAGGAGCAGATGAAGCAGAGAGACAGGCAGTGCGGGTGGACGAGTGGATCAGGGGTCAGTCTGGAGGTGCCAGAGTAGGCGGGGGGCTGGCATGCAGGGAATGAACCAGACCCAGCCGGGGACGTAGTGCGAGGAGAGGAACTTAAGGCAGTGGCATCGGCGGGGGGTCGCTTCAGACAGGGCAGGCTGGTTCCCCCCACCCCCACCCCACCGTGGCACGTGGGGATCTTAGTGCTCTGACCAGGGGTCAAATCTATGCCTCCTCTTGTGGAAGCATGGCATCTTAGCCACTGGACGGCCAGGGAAGTCCCCTGGGAAGGCTGACTCTGCTCCTCAAACAGAATCCCCCTGAGGCTGCAACAGTCAGGGCCCAAAAGGACTTAGCAAACGGAGGGCAAACAGGATGGGCATTTGATGTCCAGGCTGAGGGTACGGAACCCACTCCAGGATAACTCCCCGGAGAATCCCATGGACAGAGGAGCCTGGCAGGCTCCAGGCCAGAGGGTCACAAAGAGTCAGACACAACTGAAGCGACTGAGCACACGGCACGCTGAGGTGGCTTGGATGTCAGGATGCAGGGTGTGGATGCAGGGTCTCCAGAGAGAGGTGCTTCCACAATGCTGCTGCAGCTCCGGGAGAAAAGAGCATCCTTGCGGGGCCCAGGTGCTACAGCCTCGGGGGAGGGTGGGATCTTCCTACCTGGTCTGTAACATGAGGGACAAGCGCTTGGTGAGGAGTTGGGGGATCTGGCTCATCCCCTTGGCCCTGCAGTGCTGTCTGAAAGGGGCCACGGTCTGGCACCTCTGCCAGCCAGTCTCCCAGGTGGCCTGGGGATGAGCGGGCTTTGGAGGGAGACAAGTTTGTCCTCCGCCCTGGCCACCAGCTCTGCCTCTGCCTTGCAGCACTGACCACCGACATCACGCACCAGTCCCTCTTCATGTCGGCCCTGTCGGCCCACCCCGACCGGTCGCTGTCCGTGTGCTGGGAGCAGCACTGCAAGCTCCTGCCCGGAGTGGCAGGCATCTCGGCCTCAACAGTCGCCAAGTGGACCATCGATGAGGTGAGGGGCAGGGACCCGTCCCCTTCCTCTGCCCCTCCTTTGCCCTCACTGTGCCCTGGCGGGAGGGCTCAGGAAAGAGCCCCATCAGGTGGAGCCCCATACCACTCCTGACTCATCATCCCTCCAGCTACAGCCTCTCCCAGCTGCCCAGTGGGGCCGCCTGAGCACCATTTGATAGGCCTGTCCTGCGGGGTGGGGAGGGGGGCGTGCCTCTAATCCAGCAGGAGAGACCAGCTCAGCCCAGGGCCTTGGGAGCAAGGGGCCTCACCTTGGGCCCCCAGCGGCACAGAGATTCAGGATCCTCTGGGGGTGCTAAGAAAAATTGCACTGTCAGAGCCCAGGAGGCACCGACGCCAGGCAGGGCCACCTCTTCTCCTGAGCCCTGTGCCCTTGGCAACACGTCTCCTTTGGTTTCCAAGGTCTTTGGCTTCGTTCAGACCCTGACAGGTTGTGAGGACCAAGCGCGGCTCTTCAAGGATGAGGTGGGTGCTCGGTGTAGGGTGGGGACCGAGCAGCGTCACGGTCCTTGAGATGGCAGGGCGTGGGCACCTTCCCCAGCACTGTCCCCAGCTGAGGAGGGCCTCTCTTGTCCCACCTGAGCAGGGCCTCTCTTGTCCCACCTGAGGTCGGGGGGGGACCAGTCACAGTGACCCACGTCTTTGGGGGAAATCTGGTACAGATGACCGTGGACTGGCTTGAGACCCCAGCCCTCTGTGTTCAGACTGTCAGCAGGAAGGGAAGCCATCCCGGAAACACGATTCCATTCACTCCTTTGCTCTCTGTCCAAACTTAGCTTCCCTAGTGGCAGCCAATTAAAATGTATTTTGACTGACACGACTATTGCTATTTACAATGTTACACACACTTAAAATTAAGACCCAAAGAGAAGCAGTGAGTTGTAGACGACAGGCCGCTAGCTTCGTGGGCAGGTGGGTATGAATCCTGGTTCTGCCGGTTAGACTCTTTAGAGTCTGCATCTCCTCATCTGTAAACTGGAGAGAAAATGGGTGTAATGATGACTACCTTGCAGGACCGCGTGAGCGCTGGAATTGATGAGTGGCTCTGGTACCAGAATGTCTAGTGTGAGCATGTCACTGGTGTCTCTATGTAGCCACAGGCCCAGTAGAGGGAGGGCTCAGTCAGTGGTGGTTCTGGCTTGCACTGTGTAGTTGTCCTTCAATAAAGAGCTTTATCATGACTCTCCTAATCTGTAGAGTTTGAAATCGGAAGAGACCTTTTGAGTTTCTTCAGGAATTCCTTCCAAAGACTACATGTACCCCCTTCATCTAAGAGAGTGTAGTCTTAGCTCCCCAAAGATGCCGCCTCCAGCGGAGGTGCCCAAGAGAAAGAAGTCTCCTCTTTCTCAGGAAGCATCTCTTTATCCAGGCCCAGCACGGCCAGTTTCTTCATCGACCCTTGGACGGTGGCCCTCCCAAGTGCCTCTCCATCTGGGTGCTTACCTTCTTGGTTCGTGATCTTCTTATTGGACTGTGTGTGTTCAGAGCTGTGCCCTATGTTTCAGATGCCCTCTGATCAACACAGAACACACTGGGCTGCTGATCCTCTGGGTGTTCATTCCTTTTGTTTTTAAAAAGACTTTGTATGTTTTTAGAGTGGGTTTAGGTTCACAGCAAAATTGAGAGGAAGGTGCAGAGAGTTCCCATGTACCCTCTGCCCCATTATCAGCATCCCCCATGAGAGTGGTCCCCAAGAGAGTGGTTACACCTGATGAGCTGACACCTAGGTTTTTTTAATGGAGGTAAAATATGCGTGAAGTGAGAGGTACACACACATATTTAATTATACTTATCAAAAGTATAATTCTACAGGTTTTGTGAAATATATATACCCTGAACCCAATATGTCAATCAAGATATGAAACATCCATCATACCAGAAAGTTCTTTCTTGACCCCTGTTGTCATCTCTCATAGACAACCACTGTTCTGATTTCTAGCTCCATAGATTAGTTTTATCTGTTCTTGAACTTCATGTTAATAGAATCATACAACACATACTCTTTTGCATTTGTCTCTTTTCAATGTAATGTTTTGGAGGTTCATCTACATTATGTGTAACTAGTAGTCAGCTCCTTTTTATCCTGAGCAGTGCTCTGTTTTATGAATATCCCACAGTTCTCCAGTTAATGGGCATTTGGGTAGTTTTCTTCTTCTCCAGATTTGAACCCTGTATTTTTGTTGGCAAAAGTTCGCACCAGCTTTGTTATAGCCACGTCATACCAGCTTGGAGTTCATGAAAGTCCCCAAGTTGCCCCTTCTGTCAATTGTCTACTATAGTCTAACCAGATCTTCCAGTGTGTTGCTTGTGCTGCTGGAGGGTTCTCTTTTTTGTATTAGCCTTAATGTAAAACTTTACATGTATCCCTATTAAATGATCTCTTGCTGGTTTCATAGTCTCCTTATTCTGTCATGTCTAATGTTAATAAAGCTTCCTATCCTTATACAACTTGTGCTAAGCCTTCTGTCTCCCACCAAGTCTTCTCTGCACGTGTTTAATGAGACAGAGCGGAAGATGTGGCACCCACTAGAGATCTTCCTTTGGGTGACGACAGGTTGTAAATCAATGCTCTTTGAGTTCAGGGGCTTAACCAGCCACAGAATCACCCCAGAGTTTGGTCCTTGGGCTTTCTCCCCTTTTTAGGAGGAGTGGTCTCTCCCTTGAGCATCTACTGTGTATTTCAGTTCAGCATGATCTGTGATGCAAAAAAGCAATGCCAAAGGTGGGCAGTGTGCTGGTAGCCCACCGGCATCCAGGAGAGTCTACCCAGGGTAGATGGGGACCTCTGCAAGGTCTGAGGGTTGCCTTCTCCAGGTCTGGTCTACATCATCTGTCATCCCCAAGGAGGACGCTGCTCCAAGGAATGGGCTTTCTCTGGCTGAACTGATGCTTTGTGGGACATGAGTGAGGATTCATTCTAGGCGGGACAGACCAGCCATTAGAGGAATGCTTCATGAGTGAGAAATTGGATCTGCTCCAATTTCAGATCAGTGGTCTGATGGGCTGCCTGTCCAGCCCTGGTGATCAGCACTGGTGGTCCTAGGGAAAGTCTGCCCAATCCTCTCTTTGTCCCCTTTATGGTACCCGTTGCGTATTTGTTCACCAAATAATTACTGATATCTGTTATGTGCCTGGCCCGGCATAACGTGATTGAGGGCCGATTCCTTAGTCTTTCTGCCTTAGTTTCCTCATCTGTAATACAGGGGTAATACTGATACTGCTTCCGAGAAGTATTGTGAGGATTATTGAATCGGTTAATGCACCAGCAGTGTTTAAGAAGAGTGCTGGGCTCATAAGGAACACCGTAGTCGTGTGGTATTTGCCGTGATGCTTTGGGAGGAACCATAGGAGGCATGGTGCCTCTTCAATAGAGGGGTCCTAGCCTCAGAGGAGGGAGTTCTTCAAGCCAGTGGTGGGATCAGGAGCCCTGTGGCTCTCCTGCCCAGAGGCTGCCCAGCCCAGCCCAGCCCAGCCCCCTGCCAAGAGACAAAGCCCTTGAGCTCACCATCCCCCTCCTTGCCCCACCTCCCTCCCTCCCTCCCTGGCTCTCTTCAAGTCCTCCCCTCCTTAACAGACTTCTCCCTTCCCTGTCTCTACCTGTAACCCCATCCCAGAGAATTAACAATTATCAAACACTTTCGTATTCGCTTCACCTATTTTTAGGTGAAGTAGCTTTAAGTAAATGGAGAAGGAAATGGCAAGCCACTCCAGTACTATTGCTTGGAAAATCCCATGAACAGAAGAGCCTGGTAGGCTACAGTCCATGGGGTCGCAAAGAGTCGGACACGACTGAGCGACTTCACTTCACTTCACTTCAGCTTTAAGTAACTGGTGGACATCATGACCTTTCAGCCCTGAGCCCTTCAGCACACATCTCTTAAAAACTGAAGTCTTTCTCTGCATAACCGCCACCTTGTCATCCCACTGAACAAATGGGCAGTAGCTGCTTTATATACCTTGTATTCTGCTGTATTCGGATTTCCTGCTCCTGCCTGGAATATCTTTTGCAGTTGATGTTATTGAGCCAGGACCCAAGCAAGGTTCACACAATTGATCTGGATCATCACGTCTCTTAAATATCTTCTGTTCTAGAGTAGTGGCCCTCTGTTTGTTTCTTTTTTCACAACACTGAAAACAGTCTTGGTGAATGTGAACTAGACTTGTCTCATTGCTTCCTCGAGGTGTCATTTAACTAATTCCACTCTCCCCTATGTTTCTTATAAACTGGACATCGGGTGCAGAGGCTTGGTTAGATTCAAGTTAAATCTCTCTCTCTTTTCCTCTCTTCCTTCCCAGCTCTGCCCTTCCTTCTCAAAAAGAGCTCACAGGTAACAGGGCAGAGCTTAGCCCACATCATATAGGATTACCCGCCGTGTCTGCTGGTTTACTCTTCACAGCACTGGAATAGACTTGTGGGTTTATATGAGGGCAGCAACAACGGGTTCTTAAAAGCCCCTGTCAGTGAGGATACAGAGTGTTCTGCAAATACACTCTGAAATCCAGACCAGCCAGCTGGAAGAGAGAGAGAGAGACTGTGTGTGTGTGGACACGGGGAGGCCAGTGGATGTCTTTCTTTCCTTCTCTGTCCCCATCGCTGTCTTCCTTTTTTCCTCCCTCTCTTCCTTGTCCTTTTTCCTTCCTCTCCCGCCTTCTGCCACCCCTCCCCACACCTGTCCTTCACGCCCATCTTCTTTCTCCCTCCCACCCCCCACGCATACTCCAACCCTCCTCCTTCCCCTCTCCACTTTCCACCTCCCTCCCTCGACCCCTCAGATGATTGACGGCGAGGCCTTCCTTTTGCTGACACAGGCGGACATTGTGAAGATCATGAGCGTCAAGCTGGGCCCAGCCTTGAAGATCTACAACGCCATTCTCATGTTCAAAACCGCCGACGACACCTTAAAGTGACTGGCTCAGGGCTGGGCTCTCCCTCTGCAGCTGATGCTTCCTTCCCAACTTGAGTTCCTACCATCCCACCTGTGGCCCTG
>SJYX01007183.1:46657-100659 GCA_006410675.1 Oreotragus oreotragus
GGTGGTCCTTCTCTCCGGGGCCACTTCCTGCAAGGCACAGGGGAGCAGAGGAGCCCTGGGGAGGATGGAGTTCTGGAGCTCATCCACCACCAGGCACACCAGTGAGGGTGTGAGCCGGCCGCTGGAGCATTACTGGTGGCGAAGGTTGAAGGTGCCCCACCCACGACGGCCCCACCTCTCCAGCGACCTGTTTCATCACCAAAGGGTCTTTCTCTCAGCAGTTATAAAAGAGTCTGGTAGAACGGGAGTCCTTCAGCCTGAGGCCCTTCACTCTTCGGCGTCTCTCTGTGCTTCCCCCCACCGCCCCGCCGTCTCCTTTCCTCCCTCCAGGAAGCCACCCTGCCGCAAACACACTGATTCAAAGCAGCACGTCCCTGTTTCTCTCTGCTGGCTTTGTTGCCCTCATTCTGCTGTCTGGTTTTCCCAGACATTCCCAGAGGTATGTCTTCATAGCATCACTGAGGGCTGGGGGTGCCTTTCTGTCTCTTGCCCAGCAGTGGGGATTCTGAGCCAGGATGCCTTCTTCGGCGTGCCCAGTTCTGGACCACTCGGTATTTGAATGTCCCCCATGCCCTGTCTGGTTTCCAGCAGAGTGGGTGGTTAGAACCTGTTTGGCTTCTGCAGCAGAGGCTGAGTTTCCCCAGATGTTCCCACACACCCTCTGTGTCAACTGTGGAGAGGGGGCGGGCTGGCCGGCTAGGTAGCCGAGGCCAACCCCCAGGGTACATCAGATAATTCCGGGCCGTGGGCCTGCAGGGTGGTCGGCAGACATGGAGGCTCTCAAAGCAGAGCAGAGCATCCTTCCCTGCCGCCGTGGGTCTCAGCCAGTATATTGCCCAGGAGGTAAGGGCCCCACGCCTGCCAGGCCTTTTGCTGTGGGAATGCCTGCCTGGTATGCACTCTGCCTGGCATGCACCTCCCCTCCATGGTGTCACATTCAACCTGTCTCTTAGATGTCTTGGTTTTGGGAAGTCTTACAATGACTCATAAAAGTGGGAGTTGGGAAGAAGGTGAATTCCTCTAGCTTTGAATTCTCCATGTCCCTTAAGCTTCTCTTACCACCCTCCATCTTGCATTGCCAGCCAGGTACCCGCCATGGCTCTGGGATTTTGACCTTTCTAACCAAGTGTGGCCTCCACTGAGTCCCTGCCAAACCTGCCTCCCAGCCTACAGGGGCAGGGGTCAGAGGCCCTGGAGGACCCGGCCGCACCCATGGAGGTGAGGTGCCACCGCCAGGCTCTTGTGGAGCCAGGGGCCTCCCCTGGACCCCTCATCTCCGCACATGATGCACATGTGCAGGTGTGTGTCAGGCACTCTCAGATGTGCTTGTCAGGTGCAGACATGAGGCCGGTGTGGGAAAATGTCAAGGGCTATTATTATGAAAATATGAAGCTTTATCTTTGGAAATCCCAAAGCTCTGTTGATTTCCTGCCCCCGCCCAAGAGAGGACCCTCTCTCACGGAAGCCTGGGTAGCTGGACCTGGGCAGCCGTTCAGCCCCCTGCTGCACTGCCGCAGGGGTACAGATGGACCTGAGACACCACCTTCCCAGAAAGGCTTGGCCCGGCCCCGCCCTGGGCAGGGGGCTGGGTTTACCAAGGTTGCACGGCGTCCCCTTGCCCAGCAGTAAGGAGGAGCCCGTCTGAGCCTCTGTGTCCTGGTTGCTCGGGTGGCACTGGAACCAACCAGCTCGTGGCCTCGTCTGCTCCTCCGTGAGATTGCAGAGAGAGCTCGCCGACTCTGGCGTAAGAAGACAGCAAGTACACGCAGCCATGCTGTGGGGCCTCTCCACTTCTAAGGGGCACAGCTGGGACAGGTGAGCCACGTGGGCCTGCCCTCCGGTGTCCTAACCCTTGTCTATGGGAAAGACAAGGTGGACCAGAGGCCTTGGAAAAAAGGGCCCCCAGGCCCCCAAACTTTGAGCCTCAGCACTGTCTTACACCAACATCAAACTCTGGAAAGAAACCAAATCATAAAAAAAAAAAGGAGGGGATAAGAAATCTGCCTTCTGTCCACCCCACTGGTTCTTCACCCCCTCCCTTCCCCAAATGAAATCATTACACCATGACCTGGGCACACAGTGAGGGGTGAAGGGAAGGAGTTGGCACCTCTGTCCTGTGCCCTCCGACCTGCTCTCCAGCAGAAAAAAACCACCATACTTTGGCCTTGGCAGCCTCTCCCAGCCCTTGCCCTGGCTTAGGGCAGCCAGACGCTTTCTGTTTAATTTCTGAAGCAGAGAGAATGATCCTAGAGTTGGAAAATGAAGCCTGTTTGCACTTTCATTCACATGCACTTTGGTGGAGTTAACGTTTTTTTGTACTTGCCTCGTGAGAGTGTGCCTGTGTGTGTATGTGTGTGTGTGTGTTTGTGCATGCACGCACACGTGCGTGTTCTTTAAGAGATTCTTCTGGTTAAAGATAAAGTCACTCTGGAGAGAGAAAAATTTACAAATAAAAAGTGGTGTATTTTGTCAGTGTATTGAAACAACATAAATAAACTTGAAGAACAGGATGGTTTGCTGTCAGAGTCTGTTTCCGTTTTCATGGTCAGAGATCCAGAAAGCACAAAATGAATTACTGTTCCATTAATGGAGAGAATAAAGCATTCTTTAAGTCACTCTTGAGAGAGAAAAATTTACAAATAAAAAGTGGTGTATTTTGTCAGTGTATTGAAACAACATAAATAAACTTGAAGAACAGGATGGTTTGCTGTCAGAGTCTGTTTCCGTTTTCATGGTCAGAGATCCAGAAAGCACAAAATGAATTACTGTTCCATTAATGGAGAGAATAAAGCATTCTTTATTGTAACATCATAAAGCTGTTAGAGGTCCTAAAGCATCTGATTTTTATTTTATTTTAAAGAAACAAAGGATAAAGATAGATGGCTGTATTAGTCAACATAAGGTGAAAATGGGAACCCCCTGAGAATAGTGTGAAAATGACCTGATCCTTGACAGTTTATAAATGGTCAAGAGTGGAACATTCAATAAAGCCTCCAGGTTTTCTGGGTATTTTTGTTTGTTTGTTTGCTTTTGGTTTTGCTTTTGTTTGTTTGCTGCGCTGGGCCCCGTTGCTGGGCACGGGCTTTCTCTAGTTGCAGTGCGGGGGCTACTCCCTAGTCGTGGCGCATGGGGCTCTCGTTGCAGCAGCTCCTCCTGTTGAGACCACGGGCCCTGGAGCGCACGGGCCTCTGTAGTTGCGGCTTGCAAATTTAGTCGCTCCGCAGCTTGTGGACTCCTCCCAGAGCAGGGATTGCTGTGTGTACCCCGCGATGGCAGGCAGATTCTCATCCACTGCACCACCAGAGAGTCCCTCCAGTTTTTTTAAGTGACCTCAAATCGAGGGATGGGGAAATGTCAAGATGAGCAGTTAGAATTCGTTAAGGTTCCCAGAAATGGTGTGAGCAGATGCGGAAGTGGCAGAAATGGTCCATCACGTCACGCCGGCAACATCCTGAATTTCTTGTTTCCGCTCCTCTTCCGGACTGCTTGGCTAGAAGAGTGCCAGCCACGGCGCTGCCTAAGAGCCCATCTTTCCCACACTCTAGCCAGGAATTTATCTTACTGAGCAGGTTGGAACCGTGGTGGACTGATGTTCTTTGGCTTCAACCCTTAGGGCTGCTCAGGAAGCAACTGGAATTTGGGGCAGGGGTGGATAACTTTGACTTCCCTTTACCTGCTCTTCAAACCTCCTACCCCATTATTTCACTTTGTCTCAGTAAATATGCTCACCATCTATGTCACAGAGAAAACGGAGGTCATCAGAAGGAATACCCCACCTTCCCGCCACCTTATATGACAGTCCCTTCTTACCTGCATCCATCCTTCCTTCTTTCCTACCTATCACAGTGGAAGAACTGATCCTTCCCTTTGTCTGAAGTTAACCATCTACCAGCCATGTCTGCTATAAAAGGAAAAGAAATGGTATTGAAAGACAAATAAGGACTTTGGGAAATGTCAAATGTGATTGCAGAGATAATTCAGCACAAGGGTTGAAAGATTAAGTTGATATTGTCCCAAAAGTAGAATTTAAAAAGAGATGAAAATGGGGAAGAGTAAGAAAATTAGGAGGAGAAGGGGATGACAGAGGATGAGATGGTTGAATGGCATTACCGATTTGATGGACATGAGTTTGAGCAAGCTCTGGGAGTTGGTGATAGACAGGGAAGCCTGGCATGCTGCAATCCATGGGGTTGCAGAGAGACAGAGATTGAACTGAACTGAACTGAGGAAAATTAGAGGACTAACTAGAAATCCAATATACGACTAATAGAAATGCCATTAAGAGAGAACAGATAAATTATTATAATAAAAAGGAACTTAAAAAAGGAAATTTCACAGAGAGACAAATGGGAACATCCCACTACATGCCCAGGCCAGTGGATGTAAAAGGAATGACACCGACCTATATTATTGTGAGATGTCAGAATAGTGAGAACAAGGAGGAGAGCTAAAAGCTCCCAGAGGAATAAAACAGGTCACATCCAAAGGAACATGAAGTACAATAGCATTGACCTTCTCAATAGCTATGCTGGAAGCAAGAGAAAAGAGAGGAATGTCTTCACAACTTCAAAGAACACTTCTGTGCCCAGTCAAGCTGTCAATCAAATATGAAAGCAGAACATTTTCAAACAGTCAAGGCTTCAAACTTTTACCTCCCATGCACCTTTCCTCAGAAAGCCAGTGGAGCATGTGTTCCATCAAAATGAAAAGAGTAAATCAAAAAAGAGAAAAATCCCAGGGATTCGAAGATATGTCTTTTCAACATAAGAAAATCAATATAATATTCCACGTTACTGGAATGAATGGGAAAGCATATGATCATCTCGATTGATATATTAACAGAAAAGGCATTTGACAAAAATCCAACACCTTT
This sequence comes from Oreotragus oreotragus, assembly GCA_006410675.1. NCBI lineage: Eukaryota > Metazoa > Chordata > Mammalia > Artiodactyla > Bovidae > Oreotragus > Oreotragus oreotragus. Next base: position 51,531 of record SJYX01007183.1, read on the forward strand.
TCACAATAAAAACTGTCAGAAAACTAGAAATAGGAGGAAACTTCCTCAACATGACAAATAAACGGCAAGACAATATTCAAGGAAGACTTAACATTGTTAAAACATCAATACTTGCCTGCAGTGATCTATAGAGTCAGTGTAAACTCTATCAAAATTCCAGTGGATGTTTTTGCAGGAATATATAAGCTGATTGTCATATTTGTAGGAAATTGCAAGTGGCAAAATCTTGAAAAAGAACAAAGTTGGAGGACTCAGACTTTCTGGGTTCAAAACTTACTATAAAGGTAATGTAATCAAAACGGATGATACTGGCTTAAGGGCAGGCATAAAGAACAACTGAACAGAGTCCAGAAATAAATCATACATTCATGGCCAGTTGACTTTTTTTAAAAATCTTTAGCAGTACTGCTCGGCATGTGGGATCCTATTTCCCCTATACCAGCAATTGGTGAAACTGGTGCCTGCCGTATTAGAAGTCTGGCATCTTAACCACTGAACCTCCAGGGACATCCCAGCAGCCAAATGATTTTCTTAAATTTTTGTTTAAAGCCAATTGATTTTTGATGAGTGTCAAGCCTATTCCATGGGGAAGGAACAGGACAGTGAGATTTCCACTTGTGAAAAAGTGAGGTTGGATGCCTATCTTACACTCTATAGAAAATGAACTCCAAATGGATCGATGACCCAAATAGCAGAGCTAAAACCATAAAACCCTTATAAGGAAACATAGAGGTAAATTTTTATGACCTTGGAATTGACAGTGCTTTCTAGATGTGACATCAAAAGTGCAAGCAACAAAAGAAAAATCAGACAAGTTGTACTTCATCAAAATTAAAACCTTTTGGACATTGAATGAAAAAGTTGAAACAACAGCCTACAGAATGGGAAAGCATATGTGCAAATTACATATCTGACAAGAGTTTAATATCTAAAACATATAAATAATTCCTAAAACTAAACAACAAAAAGATAATCCAAATAAAGAATCTCAGAGGACTTGACTGAACATTTCTCCAAAGATAGACAAATGGCTAACACACACAGAGATGTTCAACATCATTAGTATTAGAAAAATGCAAATCAAAACCACAATGGGCTACCATGTCACACCTACCAGGATCACTAAAATAAAGGAAAATAATAATTGTTGGAAAGGATGTGAAGAATCTGCTGGTTGGAATGTAAAATGGTGCAGCCACTGTGAAAAGTTTGGCCCAGTTTGGCTCCTCAAAAAGCTAAATATAGAATTACCATACTACCCAGTGGACTTTTCAGGTGGCGCTAGTGGTAAAGAACCCACCTGCCAATGCACGGGACGTAAGAGAGACAGGGGCTTTGCTCCATGGGTTGGGCAGATCCCCTGGAGGAGGGCGTGGCAGCCCACTCCAGTACTCTTGCCTGGAGAATCCCATGGACAGTTACATGTTCTCTGGCCGGCTATATAGTTCATGGGGTCGCAAAGAGCCAGACATGACTGAAATGAATTAGTACACACACACAGCACATCAGTTCAGTTCAGTTCAGTTCAGTCGCTCAGTCGTGTCTGACTCTTTGCAACCCCATGAATAGCAGCACGCCAGGCCTCCCTGTCCATCACCAACTCCCGGAGTTTACCCAAACTCATGTCTATTGAGTCGGTGATGCCATCCAGCCATCTCATCCTCTGTCGTCCCCTTCTCCTCCTGCCCCCAATCCCTCCCAGCATCAGGGTCTTTTCCAATGAGTCAACTCTTCACATGAGGTGGCCAAAGTATTGGAGTTTCAGCTTTAGCATCAGTCCTTCCAATGAACACCCAGGACTGATCTCCTTTAGAATGGACTGGTTGGATCTCCTTGCAGTCCAAGGGACTGTCAAGAGTCTTCTCCAACACCACAGTTCGCAATTTTACTCCTAAGTATGTATCTAAAATGGAGAAGGAAATGGCAACACCTACTCCAGTACTCTTGCCTGGAAAATTCCATGGGTGGAGGAGCCTCATAGGCTACAATCCATGGGGTCACAAAGAGTCGGACACGACTTCACTTTCACTTTTCAAAATCTAAAAGATTTGGAAACAGATTATTTATATGCCAGTGTTCATTGAAGCATTATTCACCATGTTCAAAAGGTGGAAACAACCCAAAAGTCCATTAATCGATGAATAGGTAGACAAAATGTAGATGAATAGATAGACATGCGTGCATGCTAAGTCACTTTATTCATGTATGACTCTTTTTGACCCTATGAACTCTAGCTCTTCAGGCTCCTCTGTCCATGGGGATTCTCCAGGCAAGGATACTGGAATGGGTTGCCATGCCCTCTTCCAGGGGATCTTCCCTGCCCAGGGATTAAACCCACATCTCTTATGTCTCCTGCATTGACTGGCACCACCTGGGAATCCTCGAATAGATAGACAAAATGTGGTATGTCTATCCATACAGTGGAATATTATTCAACCATTAAATGGACTAAGCAACATGGATGAATCTTGAAAATAATACACTAAGTGAAATAAGCCAGGTACAAAAAGACAAATGTTGTATGATTCCACTTACATGAAATATCTAGAATAGGCAAATTCATAGGACAGAAAGTAGACTGGAGGTTACCAGGGCCTGGTGGAGAGGGAATTGGGAGTTATTGCTTAATGGCCACAGAGCTGTTCTTAGGGGTGATGAAAAAGTTTTGGAAAGAGATACTGATGATGATTGCACAACACTGTGAAAGTACTTGACACTGAATTGTCCACCTCTTAATGATTAAAATGGCAACTTTCATTTACATAGATTTAACCACTGTTTTAAAAGAGGACATCCATAGGATCCAGGAAATAGGACATCCAACAAGGAGAGGGACAAAGAAAGGGCTTCTCTGATGGTTCAGTGGTTAAGATTCCACATTTCCCCTGCAGGGGGCATGGGTTCATCTAAATCATGCTATTTAGGCACGTGGACGTATTAAGATTCTGCATGCCACATGGCACACTCAAAAAAAAAATTTTTTTTAATGTTTAAAAGGAGAAAGACAGAGGCGATTTCCAGAGTGATGGAAAAAGAAGGGCCAGGCTGACAACTGAGTTGTTGTCCAGATGAAAAGAGAAGCGTGAAAATCTCCAGGAAGGATGAGAAAAAAAAAAAAAAACAATGAAATTGGCCGAAAAGTTCGTTCAGGTTTTTCCCTAAGATGTTACAGAAAAACTCGATTGAATTTTTTAGGCTAACCCAATATTACTGTATTAGGAGGCTATTTTCAGCTCTTTCAAAGAGTTTAAGAATTATTTGCATGTGTGTTTGTACAGGTATACAATACATGCAGAGGTATACCTTGACTATTTCAAACAATCAGACGAGACAATGACCAATTAATTTTAGGAAAAGCAGAGGTGAATGTTTGGATGGGCGAGATGGAAATATTGTAAGGAAACCACTTGAGAATTTCTAAAAAATGACAGATGGAGGGAATCTCAGTATAATCATGCTATTTAGACACATGGAAGTATTAATAAATACCAAAGGAGGCTCTGTGACAACCTAGAGGGGTGGGATGGGGTGGGAGGTAGGAGGGAGGTTCAAGAGGGAGGGGACATATGTATACCTATGGCTGATTCATGTTGATGTGTGGCAGAAACCAACACAATATTGTAAAGCAATTATCCTTCAATAAAAAATAAATACATTAAAAAAAATACCAAAGGAAGCAGCTAAAGTGCATTCCTTGTCCATGAGGAAGGAGATGGGGAACAGACCTTTCTCATTATCTGCCTCATAGTCCAGCTCCATTTTAAAAACTCTGTACATTTATCACTTTCTGAAAATCTTTTTTTTCTAAAAGAAAAGTAAGTGGGGCGGGAGCAGGGGGGCCTCATCTCTAGCCTGTGTGTGAACTCTGTTGACCCACGGGTCTTGCACTCAATCCACATGGATAACAGACTTCTCAGTTCTGACCCCTGATTCCCCTCTGCCTGTGGATGAATCTGCAGGTGTGAGAGGGTATATGTAGGTGGGGTTATTGGTGGGAGTTGGGATGGGGCGGGACAGATAAAGCAGGGAAAAGTGGGCCGAGGGATGTCAAGGTGGAGGGAGTATTCACAGAGGTGGATTCCCACTGGTTCAGACTCTTGTTTCCCCTTCTCATCCCTGAGAACAAATCTTTGACCATCACATCCAAGCTACAGAAGCCAGCCAGCTGAAAGAGAGGATACAGGGAGATTGGGAGGGAAAAGAAAAAGGAAAATGAAGGGGGAATGGGGGAATGCTTTACTGCCATGGCCTCAGGGCAGGAGTGGCCTTGGCCATTTTCTGCAGCATCTTTGAGAGGAAAGGGCAAGTTTAAGCACCACCACTGATAGTATATCAGTTGATACAACTTTTTAGAGTAACTTGGTAGGTAGGTCAAAAGGAACCCAGAACTCCCACTTTCAGGAGTTTACCAGAAAGAAACACGTGCCAAGGTCACACAATATTAACAGAGATATTTTCTGCAGCCTCCTTAAAATTACTGTGATTTTGGTTAACAGTCTGACTGTCCATCAGCAAAGGAACAGAGGATGGAAAATAGTAGTGGGGAAATTAATCCCACATTTAGGAGTGTGATACAGTGAGGCATGCAGGATCTTTAGCTCCCCGACAAACCCGTGCTCTCTGCAGGAGAAGTGTGGAGTCCCCGATACAGATGTTTTTAAAATGCTGTATGTGTTGACATGGGCTTCCCAGGTGGTGCTAGTGGTAAAGAACCCACCTGCCAATCCAGGTAGAGAGTTCCATCCCTGGGTGGGCGAGGATCTCCTAGAGAAGGGCATGGCAACCCACTCCGGTATTTGTTCCTGGAGAATCCCATGGACAGAGAAGCCTGGCAGGCTGCAGTCCATGGGGTCGCACAGAATTGGACGTGACTGAAGTGACTTAGCGTGTAGCACGCACATACGTGTTGACACAGAGAGCCGTGTGTGGGGGGAAAAGTGAGTTGCTGAACAATATGAAGATTATGGTGCATTCTGGGGCGGGGGAGATGAGATATGCAGACGAAGGTGTAGGCAAAAGTCTGGAAGAAAAGTCACCTTTGAGTTATAGCAGTTATCTCTGGAAAGGAGATTGAAGATAGGCTGGAGGAGAAGTTTTCACTTTTTATGTCAAGGTCTTCGGTGTGTTGGAATGCTTCCATACTGATTATGCAATACCATCTTGTGGGTTTTTTTTCAAACTGGCTGGAAGAGAGGAGGAGGTTGGCAGAGGAGGAGCAGCTCAGCCCAGGAAAGGGGCAGGACTCTGGTCTCTGCCCTGATTTGCTCGGTGCCCTAGGGCCAGCTGCTGCCCCTCTGGGCCGAAGCCAGGCAGCTGCTGCTGTGTGTGCTGGCAGAGGAGTGAGGCCTGCAGGGCTGTCGAGAGCACATTCACCAGTTTCTAAGGCACTGGAATGACTGGGAAGTTGTTGACGTTTTTAAAATTTTACTTTTGGCTGCCCTGGGTCTTTGTCGCTGTGTGCGAGTTTCTCTAGCTGTGGAGCACAGGTTCCAGGCATTTGGGCTCAGCAGTTGTGGCAAAGGACTTAGTTGCTCCAAAGCATGTGGGATCTTCCCAGACCAGGAATCAAACCAATGTCCCCTGCATTGGCAGGCAGATTCAAGGCCTGTTGACATTTTAATAAAAAAAAAAAAAGAAAAAAGAAAAGGCAGCAAAGGAGGCAGCACGGCAGTCAGACTCTGAGTTCCCTGCTAAGAAGGGGGACACGGGGCAAAGCTTTGCTCACCTGTCCAGCAATCCAGGCTCCACCCCTGCCCTGAGTTAGAACCCTCGGTCTGGGCAGCTACAGATCAAACAGGACAAAGCCTCGGGCAAGCTGAGCCCTGGTTCCTGAGTCTCAATTCTCCAAAGGGCAAGGTGGGGCATGGGTCTCCACTCAGACAGGGTGCTCCTCCCAGGTCGGTGCCCAGGCAGTGCCGGGGCAGGTGAGCTCTGGGTCCAGGATTTGGCTCAACACAAGAGAGTGCCAGGAGTATCAGGGTGTCGGGCTGGCACAGTGGGCAAATGAGCTGCTCCTCCCCAGATGGAGCCACGATTGGGCTAATCAAAGAGGCTGGTGGTCCCCATTAGTGAGAACGGTGCAAAACAAGCACCTTCCTTGGTCAATTTCTCAGGCTCTAAGCAAGAGGGATAGTGACTCTGCTAATGGCATCAGGGAAGGCTGCGTAGAGTCCGCATTTCAGCGGGGCTTGGAGGTGGGGTTGGTGGGGGCAAGATTTCAGAGAATGAAATGTTAACAGCACTAAAGGGACTTCAGAGCTCCTCCCTGTCGGGCCTCATCACAGATTCACACAAGGTTCCGGGAGCTGGAGTCACTTGCCCAAGGTCACACAACGTAAGTTGTGCTGTACCTTTTAAAAGACGGTCCCCAGGGCAGGGCCCGGTGGAGGAGCCAGTGGGCACCGCCAGCATCGTGATTCAGGTCCAGCGCTTAATTAGTAACCGGGAAGCCCGGGAGCCAGTGCCCAGCCAGCAGGGCTGAAGGTTGAACTTCAGCTGGTTTGGGAGCCCGAGGGAGTGGGTGACAGGTCGCTCCTGCCCAGGAAGGTTGGTCGGGCAGTCAGGACTGGGTTGTGGGTCAGAGGGGCCATGCAGAGAGACTGGAAGGCAGAGCTGGGTACAGGGCTGGAGCCCAGGACCTGAGCTGAGTTTTTTTCAGGTGAGTGACTCCACCGTGAGCAGGACACCTGCCTGCTAACGTGTTCGTCTGCCAAAACGGGAAACTAGTTACCTAGCTAATTTCCTTCCTAACTACCGTACTGACTTCCTTTCCTTTCTGACACCCTCCTCCCTCACTCCTTTCCTTCATTTTTTCTTCCTATCACTTCCCTCCCTTCCTTCTTCCCTTCTTTCCTTCCTTCCCTCTCGACTAATTCTCTACGTGTGCTGCCTAATTTTCTTCCTTGCTTTCTTCCAACTAGCTTCATTCCTTCCCTTTTTTAATTAAAAAAATTTTTTAATGTTTGTTTATTTTAATTTCTTGGTGGTGCCATGCAGCATGTGGGAACTTTGTTCCCCAACCAGAGCTTGAACTTGCACCCCCTGCTTTGGAAGCACAGACTCTTAACCACTGGGCCACCAGGGAAGTCCCCCTTCCTTCCTTTTCTAAATCCCTAACTTCTCCCTGAAATTCCAGGCCATGGGCTTTGGCGTCAGACTGGCTGGGTTCAAATCCCAGTTATATCATTTGCTGCCTAGATGTCTGAGTCACATCACTTCACTTCTCTGTGCCTGTTTCCTCCTTTGCAAAACAAGAACGATGATAGTTCTTAACCCATGGCACTGCAGAAACAAAATAAGACCAAAGTGGTATGTAATGTCACTGGCATGTCATTGCAAGGCACTGGGCAAGCAGGCTTATAAATGAGTAAATGACAGTAGTGAAGACAGTGTAGTAACAGGAGTGGGCACGAGGAAGGGAACCCCTAGGGTTCATGGGGTTGGGGGTGGTCCAGTGAAGCTTATGGGAAAGGCTAGTGAGGACAGATGCAAAGGGTTAGTGGAGCAGACCTGATTGGTTGGTTGAGAGACTGTTCCAAAAAGAGGGAACTGTGTGAACACCACCCACCTATTCCCACTGCATCCAACAGGTCCAGGGAGAGACGAGGGCAGGAACATGGAGTGATGGGGCAGAAGGGTGCACGTCTCGGCTGGGGCAAGTTAGAGGAAGAAACAGGCTTGAGGGCTCTCAGAGGAACTTGGAGCACCTCCCGCGAGTTTGCAGGGGGTCTCTGTAGGTCTAAAGAGCTGGGAGAAAATGCTGATGCTCATTCAACCTCTGGCCAGGAAATCAGAAGGCAGTGGTGCAGGAGAGAAAGATGCTGAGAACTGCTCAGGTGTGGGCACTGTCAAGGTGATGGGACAGTGTGGTGGTGGGCAATGAGCCTGTCAAAGTTCCCACTAGGACTTAGTACCCATGTAGTAAATGAACAGCAACACCTTCAGAATTTTTACATAATGGCACAAAGATAAAGAGATAACTAAGATAACCTAACCCCACTGCCACCTTGGGTCATGTCCCTCCAGCCTTTTTTTGGTGGTTATGTGCACTGCGTCTTTATTTTCTTAACAAAGTCGCCTACCATTGTTCACCTACCATTTGGAAACCTGCTTTTTTGCCTTGACATTGTATCACATATATGTTCCCATTTCCATTTACATATGCCAATATGTCATTTTTTAACTGGTTAATTTTCCAAATTATAGATGTACTCTAGTTTATCGTATCAATTCATTCCTCAATTTATTAGTCACATATGTACTGAGCTCCAACCCTATCCCAGGCTCTGATCTGGATGATACAGATTCAGAGTGAATAAGGTAGTCTTTGCCCTTGCAGAGCCAATGTTCAAGTTCAAGACAAAAAATAAACAATCAAAGCATTGTAAGATAAGGTGTCAGATAGTGATGTGTTATAAAGTAAAATATAAAGCAAAAAAATGTGGATGGGGAACTGGTGGGACTGGTGTTGCAGAGTGTTCAACCATTCTGGTTTGCCCAGGATCGTACTGGTTGAAACACTGAAAGTCTCACATCCTGGGAAACCCCTAACCAGGACAATCGGTCATGGAAAGGGCCTCTGGGAGGTGATGTTTGAGCAGAGACCTCTGTGATATGAGTGGAAGGCGATCATGCGGATGTCTGGAGGAAGGGTATTCTAAGCACAGGGAAATGTAAGGGCAAGGGGCAGGGCCAATTACATCTATAGTTTGGAAAATTAACCAGTTAAAAAATGGGCACTCCATGTGTCTGAGGGACAGCAAAGAAGCCAGGCTGGAGCATAGTGAAAGGGAGCGGCTGGAGACCAAGGAGGAGAGGGAGGTGGGAGCCAGGTCATGTGGAATCTCGTAGACTGTGGTAAAGACTGGATTTTAATCCTAAGTTTGGTGGCAAGTACACTGGAGTTTTTGAGCAACGAAGTCACATGATCTGACGTCCAGTTTTAAAGAGTCACTCTGGTTTTTGGTGAAGAAAGTTTGTAGAGGGTCAAGTTAGAAACAGGAACACAGTGGGAAAGTGCGTGCAATAATCCATGCAAGTGATGATGGTGGCTCAGGGCCAGGTGAGTGCAGCAGTGGCGTCTGGATACATTTCGTTTCGTTTATTTATTTAGCATACATTTGCTTTGCAGTGTTGAGTTAGTTTCTGCTGTATGATGAAGTGAATCAGCCATATGCGTACATACATCCCCTCCCTCTTGGACCTCCCTCCTACTACCCCCATCCCACCCATCTGAGTCATCACAGAGCAGCAAGCTGAGCTTCCTGTGCTTTTTTATAGCCCGTTCCCTCTAGGTTTCTGTTTTACACATGGTGGTGTATATATGTCAATCCCAGTCTTCCAATTCATCTCACCCTCCCCTCCCCCCACTGTGTCCACATGACTATTTTCTACATCTGTGTCTCCATTCCGGCTCTGTGTCTCCATTCCGGCTCTACGAATAGGCTCATCTATAGCATTTTTCTAGATCCCACATATATGTGGGATTTCGAAGGTAAAGTCTAAGGTGATTTTATGGTGTAGTGGTGGATTCAAGGGGAAGGTGCAAAGTTTCTGGGATGAATTTCTAGTTGCTGGTTCGAACCTTTGAGTAGGTGGAAGTACCGTTACGGAGATAGACGTCAATGGAGGAGCAGGCTGGGGAGAGTGGAAAGAATGAAAGTCAGGACTTTCGTTTTGGACATGTTAAAAGTGAGGTGCCACTAGGCCTCTAACTGGTGAAGTGTCAGAGAATCCAGAGTCAGGAGTGTATCAGAACTAGAGAGATGAGTTTGGAAATTGTGGTAGTGGACACTTAAATCCGTTAAACTGGTTGCTGTCAACGGGGGAACAAGTATAGAGAAAGGCCGGGCCAGTGTTTCAGGGTAAAAAAGAGGGAATGCAGTGGAAAAGATGGAGAAAAAGCAGCTGGTGAAGTAGGAGGGAAACCAGCAGATTCTAACGCCAAGTGGGAAAAGGGGATCATATCCTCAGGACACTGAATGACTTGAGAACAAAGAATTCATCACTGGCTCTGGCACATGGAGGTTACTGGTCTATTCTTTAGGGTGCATGTTGGGATAACAGCCTCTTTGGAACGGCTCCAAGAGAGGAAAGGAGGAAGGAGTAGCTACTGAGCCCAGACAACTATTCCAAGGAGTTTAACTGCAAAGGGAACATAGAAATGGGAAAGCCTCTCAGGATGTAAGTCCCAGAGAGGGAACTATTACGGTCAGCGAGTATTCTGATGTGCCCTACGCTTGGACCTTGAGGTTACTATTATTTTCATTATTGTTTTCCTGTTCTAAGCAGTGCTCCTAAATGAAGGCTGCATCAGGGTCTTGTCATTGAAAAGAAATGACCTTGTTCTGGGCGTTATGTTTTGTCAACATAATATCCTGCCCATCTGTGTGTTGGTTCAACATTTCCATTTTCTTAAAAAATGAAAGGCTCTGATACTGTTCACTTGGGTTTTTCTTGGATGACTCTCCCCACCTACATCAAAGCCCACAGAAGACCCCCCTCCCCAAAGCCATTGGGCTCAGGCCCCTTTCTGATGAGCCAGCCCCTTGGCCCCAGCTCCACAGATCCCCACACTGTGGTGAATTACAGAGGTCTGAGTGTGGCATGTGGTAGCCACACAGAAAGTTCCAGAAGAGCAGGGGCCATGTCAGGCCCTGTCAACTCCTTCATTCCCCAGAACACCTCGTATAACCTGGAGAGAGGAAGATACCCTGTGAGTACCTGATTATTGCACCAGGACATCATGCACCAGGGTGCCACTTGGCCCCTGCTTCCTGGTGATACCGACCAGAGTTCTTGACCTTCACAATGAATAGAAATTGACCAGAGACCAGGCAAGAAACTCAGACAGGGGCCCCTGTTGCAGCAGGGGGAGCAAGAACAAACAATAGATCCTCTTGCTCGCTCACTCCCTGAGTGGGGGACAAGCTTGTTCCTTGTATGGGTGAGAGTAGGGGTGTGTCTGGGGCTTTCGCGGTAGCTCAGCTGGTAAAGAATACACATGCAATGCAGGAGACCCCAACTCGATTCCTGGGTTGGCCAGATCCCCTGAAGAAAGGATAGGCTACCCACGGCAGTATTCTTGGGCTTCACTGGTGGCTCAGACAATAAAGAATCCACCTGCAATGTGGGAAACCTGGATTTGATCCCTGGGTTGGGAAGATCCCCTGGAGGAGGGCACGGCAACCCACTCCAGTACTCTTGCCTGGAGAATCCCCATGAACAGAGGAGCCTGGTGGGCTACAGTCCATGGAGTTGCAAAGAATTATATATAACAGGGCAACTACACACAGCACAGGGGTGTGTCCAAGGGTCTTGCGGAAAGAGTAGCTTTAGGTATCTTGCCCCCATCCTTAAGTGGTATTGAGTGAAGGAGGCATGCACAGTACCCTGGTTTTGCTCCAGGCTCCTCAAAAGTGGCAGTTGGATTTTTTGGTCTCTTTGTATCCTTTGGGTTCAGAAATTTGCCCCATCTGCCCATGCACACAGTTATTTTTAGCCCCATGCAGTTTCTTTGTATTTTGCTGCTAGAGGAGAGGTGTGTCCAGGTGCAAGGATTGCAGCACTGCAGCAAAGAGTGCCAGGTCCCAGCCCTGCTCTGGAGACAGCAGTCAGAACCTGGAGGGCCGTCAGGAAGGACCCCAAAGTCCAAGTGTTCAGCAAAGACCAAGGCCAGGCTGATTGAACCAGACACCCAGGCCCTGAAGCACCTGCAGGTTCTTGGGAGCCAAAGTGTTCCCAGGTCTCTGAACTTCATCTTCAGCCCCAGATGGCCTGCAGTGGGCCTGCGTAGGCCCCAGGGAACATACCTCCTCCCAGATAGGCCCCCTACACACACACACAGACACACACACATACAGATTTACTGATAAACACCAATGTGAACACAGATCCACAAAGACCACTGTCACACATATGTATTCATAGACACACACACATGCACACAACATGTTAACATGTATAGAGGTACACACTGCCGTGTCCACACACTACACTACACAGAGACTCATTGAAGCACATCGACACACAGACCAGTCACCAATGTACAGACGCACCGACAAAATCACACAATCACACTGATGCACAAATGCCATGTGCATCACACAAGGTATTGCACAAATCACACTGGCAAAATCACACAAAATCACACAGTCACACTGATGCACAAATACCTTGACACTCAGGGACACACTGATACACCAGATAGACAGACACACATCTCTGCATGAAACACCTGCACACACCCCCACACCCCACTCACTCACGTGCATTCCAACCAGCCCCAGGATCGCCCCGGCTCTCCTGCAGCTGTCGCTCATGCCCTTCTACCCACACCCCCCAGGGGGAGGCGATGTCCCCGAGGGAACAGAGGACTTCGGTCCTTTCTTAAGCCCTGCTGGCTCCCGCGTGACATCAACAGCTCCCTCGCCGCGGCCGGGAGTTCCAAGCTGGGTGCTGGGGCCGGGCCGGCGCCAGGCACAGACACTTCGGCCCTTGTTGGGAGAACAGAGAGGGCTTCTTGTTCGCTGTCCACCCTCCGGCTCCCACCGCGGCTTCTCCCAGCAGCCTCTCCGCAGGCTGTGCAGGTACGTGGGGCCAGGGAGGCAAGGGCCCAGCAGAGGGGCTGTCAGGGCCCGGCCAGAAGGGGTGTGGGCTGCAGGAGCGCGGACTTGGGGCCCTGGCTGAAGCCAGGCTGCGCTCCATATCTGGCTCTGCAGCTCTCCTTCTCAGGGCTCCGTGCGGCTGGGCCTCCCCGAGCAGCCTGGACAGAGAAAATTCCCTCGCTTCCCCTGTGATCACTTTCTCAGCTCCCGAGAAGACCAGGGGGTGGTTGCCCCAGGGCCCCCTTGTAAAGGTGGGTGGTCTCTACGGCAGCCCGGGCCCCACCGCAGACCAAACCTGTTATCTCAGGAGGCGCAGTCCCCAGCAGTCCCCAGGAGCAATCTCAGTTTCTGCTCTTGACTTTCCAGTCTAGGGTGGGGCTGTGGGGTCCTGGGCCTGCCGAGCCAGGACCTGGACATATAAGCGTCCTTCACCTGCTCCTAGCCGCACAGACCGCTGTTCACACTCTCCACTGTTTCATCTCAAACAGACACAGCCAGGGGCTTCCCAGCTGGCATTAGTGGTAAAGAACCCGCCTGCCAATGCGGGAGATGTGAATTCGATCCCCGGGTCAGGAAGATCCCCTGGAGGAGGGCATGGCAACCCACTCCAGTATTCTTGCCTGGAGAATCCCATGGACAGAGGAGCCTGGAGGGCTACATACAGTCCATAGGGTCGCAAAGAGCCGGACACGACTGAAGTGTCTTAGCTCACTTGCTCATGGGTCAGTTCATGATTCTGGCCCAAGGTCCCCAGGGCAGCTGCCCCTCCAAGGACATTAGGCAGAAGTCCTTGTGGCTGAGACATGACAGTCAACACAGCGCCCAACCCAGGGCTCTCTCTAGCTATCCAGGGTGGCAACATGCCTGTATGGGGTCCAGGGGAGCTCAGCCTGCCCCTCACAAGCTGTGGGACCCTAGGCAAGTCCCTTTCGAGGCCTCAGGCTCCCCACCTCTGAAATGGGAGGAAGAGTCCAGACTTTATGCCCTGCAAGACTCCTTCCAGTCTTGGCCTTTCCAGACATCAGAGCGGCCGTGGCCATCCTCAGTGCTTGAAAAGACTCAGCCTGGGAAGGGCCACCCCTGACCGTTCTCCCTCCTTCCCTCCTGAGATGTCTGACTGGAGAGACTGGGCCCGGAGGACATTATTTCTTGTCCCAGGCAGGGATTGCTGGCCTAGAGCAGGTGCAGGGAGTCGGGCGGGGGAGGACAGAGCAGCGGTGCCTAACACCCTAGATAGGCGACACTAATTCCCCAGCAGCAGCTCCCTCATCCTGCTCCTCCTTGCGTTCCCAGAGCGTGCCTCATCATTGCTACTGCATGGACTCGAGCCCAGCTGGGACCCCCAGTCCGCAGGTAGGTGGGTCTTGGTTCCCCCAGTCACCACCAGGGGGCTCCCTTCCTCCCAAAGGCGAGGAAACCCAGGGAGGTCCTCATCAGCCAGGTGAATGGTCCCAGGACTGGGGCGCCCACTGGGATCACTGTGAGCTCATGGAATCAGGCCATTTGCAGGGTAAAGAGAAAAGACACTTGAGCAAGAGCTTCAAGAAGTAAGTGAGGTGGAAAAATTATGGGATTGGCCCCGAGGTCACCTGTATTATTGTGCCGGGGGGCTGCCTCTAAGTCCTCCGACGGCTCTTCTCTGGGTCTCAGTTTTCTCACCTTCACATTTGGTACAACAACAGCCAGCGGCCTCCCAAGGCTATCGTGAGAAGCAGGTGAGATGTGGATGGTTGGGTGGGTTGGTAGATGGATGGAAATAAGGAAGGGAGAAAGAGACGCAGGAAAGAAGGCAGGCAGCCTAGCAGAGATGTTGGGAAAGGGAGCAGGGCTTGGGCCAGGGGAAGGGAGGAGGCCAAGGAGTCAGGACCCTCTGATCTTAATCACCTCTTTCTTTAAATATCTTTAGCCCCCAAGGGCCAACGGGAATATCAACCTGGGGCCTTCTGCCAACCCAAAGTGAGTTCCAGTCTCTCAATCCCTTTCTTCCCTGGCTTCTCGCCTTGGGAATACAACCCAAGTTCTCTAATTCAGCATCAAGACCCTCTGCCATCTGAGCCCAGGACCAGCCCCCAGCTTTATCTCCCACTAATTCCCCAGCCTCTTCTCATGCTGAGCCCTGTGGCTGGACTATCCCCCCAAAGCCTGCATTATTAGCAGCCCCCCACCCTCCAGGTGCTTCTCTGTCTTTGGAGGCCAGAGTGCTTGCCTTCTATGCACTTGTGTTTGGTTTTTCCCGCTTCTTGCCTGTTGTTTACACCATTGTGAGATCCCCAGAGGCAGAGGCCAGTCTGAGAAGACCCTCTTGGCTGGAAAAACATGGCCTTCTCCAGCTTCAAAGTTAAAGAAAAGCCCTGATTTGAACTAATGTACCCTGTTTCCCAAGCTGGCAAATGCTGACCCGTGTTCCTTCCTCTTGCCCCAGTGCCCGGCCCACGGACTTTGACTTCCTCAAAGTCATTGGCAAAGGAAATTATGGGAAGGTGAGTGACCTGTGAGCATGGGAGACCTGGGTTTCCCTCCTTTCCAGCCCCTTCCACCCCTTGCTGTCACTCGCGTGTGCAAAGTGGCAGCTTACAACCTGCAGAATCGTGGGCACACGGCTGGAACTGGAGGTCTGCACCACCATCAAGAAACCCAAAGCCCAGAGGAGTAGTCACCTGCGGGTTCTGCATTTGTCCTCCCGCTCAGGTCCTACTCGCCAAGCACAAGTCCGACGGGATGTTCTACGCAGTGAAGGTGCTGCAGAAAAAGTCCATCTTAAAGAAGAAAGAGGTACCAGGGCTTGGGCCAGGCATCTCCTCTCCTGCCTCTTGACCCCCAGCCTCAGGTGGCTCCCAATAATGGGTCCAACTCTGAGCACAGAGGTGGTCGAGCGCAGGGGGACTGGGTGGGATGCTGGCCCCTCTTCAGGAAGACAGGCTAACTGCCTTGCCTGGAGGGCCTGCAGGTGGCCCCATCCCGGCCCTCTGCCTTCCCCTGAAGATCCAGGGCTCCATGGCGAACCAGTCTTCAGCCCTGTCAGTGCCAGCCTCCCCACCTGTGCAATGTGGGGGTCACACTTCAGGCTCGCCAAAGGCCCTTCAGGCCACAGCCTTCTGGGAATTCTAGATGCTTCCACTGACTTGAGTCTCTCTAACGCCAACTCCATAAGAAGGACAGAGCAGGCCCCGAGGAAGGACGGACTGTCAAGTCAGAGGACTCAGTAGAGGGAGCTAAGGTTAAAAAGGAGCTCACGGGCCAGGTCTTGCTGAAGGAGGCAGCCTTGAAGATAGGCTTTTGATGATCTGAAAAGAGGGTGTCCCGGCAGGGGAACAGGAACAGAGGCCTGGATGTGCATAGTGCCTGCCTTCATTTCTCTGAGAGTTCGTCCTTGGAACTCATCTGTTCAGTCATCTTGCAGCTTTGTTGAGGCTTCCCCGGTGGCTCAGATGGTAAAGAATCTGCCTGCAGTGTAGGAGCCCGGGTTCAATCCCTGGGTTGGGAAGATCCTGTGGAGAAGGGAATGGCAACCCACTCCGGTATTCTTGCCTGGAGAATTCCATGGACAGAGGCGCCCGAGGGGACTACAGTCCATGGGGTTTGGTTGAAGAATCGGACAAGACTGAGCAACTAACACTTTCACTTTGTGAGGGGGGCAGGGAATTTGAACCCAGGGCTGGAGCTGCACCCAGCTGCACTGGCGGGGGATGAGGCAGAGCACGCAGAGCCTTGAATGCTAGGCAAGGCCCCCCCCGGGCTTGGCTCCAAGGGCAATGAGGAGCCGTGGTGGGGACTTGAGTAGGGTGGGCGCGTGGGTGGTAACGCGATCCATGTGTGTGTGTGTGCGTGCGTGTATGCGCGTGCGCATGTGTGTGTGCGTGCATGTGCGTGCGCATGTGTGTGTGTGTGTGTGTTCGTGACTCCGCAGCAGAGCCACATCATGGCAGAGCGCAGCGTGCTCTTGAAGAACGTGCGCCACCCCTTCCTCGTGGGCCTGCGCTACTCCTTCCAGACACCCGAGAAGCTCTACTTCGTGCTGGACTATGTCAACGGGGGAGAGGTGGGTGACCCGGAGCTCTCCATCCCATATGCCCATGGTGCACCAGGTTCTGGAATGATCTCCCCTCATCCTTACCACAGACCCATTTTGCAGCTGAAGAGACCGAGGCTCGGGGAGGTAGCTCACTGGCTTAAGGCTACCCTGCATGCACTTGGCAGAGCCAGGATTTGAAGGCAGGTCTGTCTGACTCCCAGCCAAAGCTGTCCAGAATCCCGTCAGTGGACCTGGGAAAGGTCAAAGTTAGAGGAGCTCTGTGGTCAGTAGTTCTGATTTCACCCATTTTACACCATAGACCACTGCATGGGAGTCAGCAGTCCTTGTGCTTGTGATCTGGGGCCGCCTGGTGACCCAGAAGCACAGCTGGGAAAAGCTGGGCTCCCTCCTCCGTCTCTCTGAGCAAGATGGCCCTTCTGAGTGACCCCAGATTTAACCTGTGTGACCTCATGCTCTTTAGCCTGATGCCAAGAGGGAAGTTTTGTGTCCTCCATCCCTAAATTCCCTGGTGGAGGTGTGAAGGACTTTTCTTTGCCAGTAAAATAGACCGAAGCAACTGGCCCAGGGGCAGGTCTAACCTGGGCTCAGTTCGACCATCATAATCATTTTATCGTGTGGGTTAGAGGAAAAGCACATGACCCACCCGGGTTAAAATCACAGCTCTGCCAATTATAGTCCGTGACATGGGCAAGTCACCTGGCTGCTCTGACACTTCCAGTTTCCTTTTCCACGAAACTGGCCTCCTACTTGAAACCTGGAAGGTAGTCAGGAGGATAAAAGAAAAGTAGAGATGTATTCGGAGAAGGCGATGGCACCCCACTCCAGTACTCTTGCCTGGAAAATCCCATGGACGGAGGAGCCTGGTAGGCTGCAGTCCATGGGGTCACGAAGAGTTGGACATGACTGAGCGACTTCACTTTCACTTTTCACGTTCATGCATTGGAGAAGAAAATGGCCACCCACTCCAGTGTTCTTGCCTGGAGAATCCCGGCCTGGTGGGCTGCTGTCTATGGGGTCGCACAGAGTCAGACACGACTGAAGCAACTTAGCTAGCAAGCAAGCGAGCAAGAGATATATTAGGCTGCGGCTGGGGCCTGGTACACAGTAGGACCTCCATTCTTGTTAATTCACCTTTCCTGCTGACACTTTGCTAGCTCTGTAGGGCAGGGGCCGGCATGCCTTTCCTTGTATGAGGGTGTTGCAGCTTAGAGAGGGGGTGACTTGCCCAGGTGCCTCCAACCCTGCATCTGAGGAGCTGGAGTCCCCCAGGAACCCACTCACATGCCTCCTCCCCCTCCAGCTTTTCTTCCACCTGCAGCGGGAGCGCCGGTTTCTGGAGCCCCGGGCCCGGTTCTACGCCGCCGAGGTGGCCAGCGCCATTGGCTACCTGCACTCCCTCAACATCATTTATAGGTGAGGCCTGCCTGTGGCTCAGAGCCAAGCCTGGCCCTTCTGCCAGGGGATGTGTGGATCCCTAGATCCTGATGAAATCCTGGTGAACTTGGTCCTCTGCCTGAGGAGAAGGGCCGGCATGGCTTCAACATCACAGCGCCCTTTTCTTTCAATGTTTGCAGGGACCTGAAACCGGAAAACATTCTCTTGGACTGCCAGGTTGGTGTGTGTGTGTGTGTGTGTGTGTGCGTATGCGTGCGCACACATAGTTGCACATTTGTGCTGTGTGCCCATGAGTATATGTGTATGTGCATGCATTGTGCATGTGCGCATATGGCTAGGGACGCATTCAGGTGTATGTGTGCGTGTGTGGCTATGACTGTGTACATGCATGTAAATGTCTGTTGTGTGTTCATGGATGTACATGTACTCGTGTGTTCATGAATGTGTATATAAGGCCTGTGGTGGGGCAGGGGTACTGTTATACAGAGGCTCAAGGATTTTGCAGTCCTTCCATGTCTTAGAATGAGTTCCCTGGAAATAGACTCTGAAATGGAGTGTAGGGTGCAGAAGGTTATTAGGGAACACTCTCAAGAGCTTCACATTTAAGGGGCGAGGGGCAGGTTTGGGCGGAGGAAGCAGCACACCTGCTCTGCGGTTGCAAGTGAGACCTCAGCTGGCCTCCAGGGGTGGGTTGCACCCCAGCGGGGATGGCTTTCTAGAACTCTTCCAAACTGAGGCAGAATGCGTGTGTCTGTGCCACTGTACTGACCAGTCATCAGATGGGGATTGCCCCTTGAGAGGGGCATGACTTTGGATGAGGGCAATGGTCCAGCATGGGGGATGGGCAGGACAGCTCCTAAAGAGGGGATCTGGGCAGAGCCTGGCAGTATCCACTCACATCACGACCTCCACCAGCTACTCTCTCACCCAGCCACAAAGTGTGTTTGCTCTCTGGGTCCGTCCTCTGTTAAGGGGGCTGCTGCCACCAGGCCCCTCCAGCAGGGACATTCTGGAACTGCTGGGTGTGGACGTGAGTCTGTAATGAGCTGGGGCAGACAGTGTGATGCCATCTCCCCACCCCTGTGCTGTTGTTGGCATCCAGGTTAGAAGCACGGAGTGAGTGGAGCCTCCAGCTTGGGCTTGTGCCAGGGACACAGACCCCACGGCCATGCCCTGGGTGTGGCATCTGGGCTTTAGGGTTAGACCTGGTCATCCCTTTGGCTCAGATCACCTCTCATGCCTGCCCTCCCTCCTCCACAGGGACACGTGGTGTTGACAGACTTTGGCCTCTGCAAGGAGGGTGTGGAGCCCGAGGAGACCACATCCACGTTCTGTGGTACCCCCGAGGTAAGCTGAACCTCCTGGGAGAGCGGAGGCAGGAAGTGGGTGAGGCCATGGCTCCTGACCAGAGCCCCCAGCTTACAGCAGAGGGGCTCACTCCTTCCCCCAAACACTTCCACTGAGCTGACTGCACACAGAGCCTTGGTTTCCTCATCTGCGTCATGGGCGGACCAGCTCTGGGGGCTTCTGGGACCTGGCTTGTGAACCCCTGCAACAGTGCTGTCTAACAGAAATAGAAACAGAAATGCAAATCATATATGCAGTTTTAAAATTTCCAGCAATCCACACTCAAAAAGAAAAAGATGAAATCAATTTTAATGATGTATTTTATTAAACCCAACATATAAAAAATAGTGGGTTTCCCAGCGGGCTTAGTGGTAAAGAATCCACCTGCCAATGCAGGAGATGCCAGTTCGAACCCTGGGTCAGGAAGATCCCCTGGAGGAGGAAATGGAAACCCACTCCAGTACACTTGCCTGGAAAATCCCATGGGCAGAGGAGCCTGGTGGGCTAAAGTCCGTGGGACAGCAAGAGTCAGACACGATATTGAAGAGCTTTTGTCCTCCAATAATTGTATTTTGTTCTGTACTTCTCAATATTGTACAATTGTAATCTTTGATGGTTAAAAAAAACAACACCAAAAAAAAAAAAAAAAAAAAACCCAGCACGCCAGACTTCCCTAGTGGTCCAGTGGCCAAGACTCTGGGCTCCCAAAACAGTGGGCATGGGTTCGATCCCTGGTTAGGGAACTAGATCCCTTAGGGAACTAAGACCCAATGCAGCCCCCAAAAAAGCAGTATGTTAAAAAAAAGTCAGACATGACTTAGCAACTAAACCACAGCAATACAAAATAGTATCATGTCAATATACAGTCAATATAAAATTTTTGAAATACTTTGTTTTATTTTTTCTAACTAAGTCTTTGATCCGGTGTGTGATTTACACTTACTGTCCCTCTCAGCTTAGCTCAGCCACATTTCAAATGTTTGGTAGTCACACGTGGCTAGTAGTTACTGTGCTAGATAGCACTGCCCTGCAGGGTGAAGTCCATGTGCAATAGGAGGCCCTGGCCTGACCTGGCAGTTAAGATCAAGTGTAAAGATACCGATCTCCCTCCTTCTTCCAGCCACTAAGAGCCTGGGGTTTAAAATTTGTGAATCTCAGCAATCATTCATACTTGTCTCTTTGTCCTGCCAAGGCCTCCCTGCAACTTTGGGGTTAAAAGCCATTCCTTAAACTTATACCAGCGTTGAACCTTGGACCTTGATCCCAAAGGGGTTTCCAGCTGCTTAGACAGATGTCTGGGTGGGGGGTGGGGGTCTGAGGCTGCAGGGCTGGCGAGTCCTCTCGAGCTGGCATGGCCCAAGACTTTAGCTTTTGTTTTTTTTTTTTTCCATATGCTTAAGAATCTGGGTCTCAGATTTCAGCTGAGCCTCCTCTGTTTTGTTTTAGGAGAGCCGGTGGACCGATCACCTCTCTAACCAGGAGTAGTTTTCTTTTAGGAGAGCCGGTGGACAGATAATCTCTCTAACCAGCAGTAGTTTTCTGTGTTTGGGTCTGGGAGGGTGTTCGCTGGACAGAGCTGGCCTCCCAAAGCCCTGCCAGCCCAACCATCCCTTCCTTAGCTACTGCCAGGAGCAGGTGGGTCATGTAGGAGACATGTGGCTCTAACAGGTCATCTCTTGCATGACTCAGGCACTGCCATGGTGCCAGGGAGCACAGACAAGAGATACCACAGTTGCTCACTTGTTTACAGTTGTTTAAGGGCCAACACATATATTAGCAGGTGTCTTTTTTATGCGGAGAAGGCAATGGCACCCCACTCCAGTACTCTTGTCTGGAAAATCCCATGGACGGAGGAGCCTGGTGGGCTTCAGTCCATGGGGTCACTAAGTCGGACATGACTGAGCAACTTCACTTTCATTTTTTACCTTCATGCATTGGAGAAGGAAATGGCAACCCACTCCAGTGTTCTTGCCTGGAGAATCCCAGGGATGGGGGAGCCCGATGGGCTGCCGTCTCGGGTCACACTGAGTCGGACACGACTGAAGTGACTTAGCAGCAGGTGTCTTTTTATGTGTGTGTGGCTGCGCTGCTTCTTTGTTGCAGCATATGGGCTTTGTCTAGTTGCAGCGAGGGGGCTTCTCTTGCTGCAGCGTGCAGGCTCAGTTGCCCTGCAGCATGTAGGATCTTAGTTCCCCCACCAGGGATCAAACCTGTGTCCTCTGCATTGGAAGGAGAACTTTTAGCCATTGGACCATCAAGAAAGTTCCTCGCCTGTGTCCTTAACACAGCCCTTAGGGAGAGATTCTGCAGTTCCATTATGTGGGATAAGGACACCAAAATTCTTGGAGGTTCAACGACCTGCCTGGGATCACACATTCAGTGGGACTCAGTTCAGTTCAGTTCAATTCAGTCGCTCAGTCGTGTCCGACTCTTTGCAACCCCATGAACTGGAGCACGCCAGGCCTCCCTGTCCATCACCAACTCCTGGAGTCCACCCAAACTCATGTCCATCGAGTCAGTGATGCCATCCAACCATTTCATCCTCTGTCGTCCCCTTCTCTCCTGCCCTCAATCTTTCCCAGCATCAGGGTCTTTTCAAATGAGCCAGCTCTTCACATCAGGTGGCCAAAGTATTGGAGTTTCACCTTCAACATCAGTCCTTCCGATGGACACCCAGGACTATTCTCCTTTAGGATGGACTGGTTGGATCTCCTTGCAGTCCAAGGGACTCTCAAGAGTCTTCTCCAACACCACAGTTCAAATTCTTCAGTGCTCAGCTTTCTTTATAGTCCAACTCTCACATCCATACATGACCACTGGAAAAACCATAGCCTTGACTAGACGGACCTTTATTGGCAAAGTGATGTCTCTGCTTTTTAATATGGTGTCTGGGTTGGTCATGACTTTCCTTCCAAGGAGTAAGCGTCTTTTAATTTCATGAGACTAGGTCTGGATAACTCCCTGCCCCTCTCCACACCCATGCAGTCTCTCAGCGTGGCTTGCT
Source organism: Oreotragus oreotragus (assembly GCA_006410675.1). NCBI lineage: Eukaryota > Metazoa > Chordata > Mammalia > Artiodactyla > Bovidae > Oreotragus > Oreotragus oreotragus. The sequence continues at coordinate 73,915 of SJYX01007183.1, forward strand.
CTGTTGCTGAGGCTTCTTTCCTTGGTGGTAGAGACCCCAGCCTAAGAGGTTCCCAAGCCCTTGCGTCTGCAGGAAGCACAGTTCTGCCTAAGGTTCTCTACTTGTGCGAGGTGCAGATACATAGCATGTATTCAGCTGTCAGTAGGAGCTCAAATGCCACCCCCTCTTTCCTGACTCCTTTCCATCCCTCCGTTACTAAGGTTACCTGTGCAAATATGGGCCACACTGACTTACACTTCAGCGGTGAGTCTTCCAACTGCCCTGTGAGTATCCCCAGGGCTTTCCTAGTTCCAAGCCATCACTTGGATGCTTTTGAGCAAACTAAAGGCGCTCCCTTTGGGCAGACTAATTAGAAAACGTTTCCCGTTTATTTATTTTGTATTTTATTTTATTTGTGGCTGCTGCTCATTACTGCGCATGGGCTTTCTCTAGTTGCAACAAGGAGGGGCTACTCTTCGTTGCGGTGCTTGGGCTTCTCATTGGGGTGATTTCTCTTGTTGCAGAGCCCTGGCCCTAGGGCACATGGGCTCACTAGTTGCGGCATACAGTCTTAGTTGCCCTGTGGCATCTTAGTTCCTGGACCAGGGATTGAACCTGTGTCCTCTGCACTGGCAGGTGAATTCTTAATCACTGGATCACCAGGGAAGCCCCAAGTTTTCCCTTTAAACATATGTGAGTTGCTGGATGGGGATTCCTAAGTGCAGCTAGTGGTAAAGAACCTGCCTGCCAAGGCAGGAGACATAAGAGATGTGGTTTGATCCCTCGGTCAGGAAGATCTCCTGGAGGAGGGCATGGTAACCCACTCCAGTACTCTTGCCTGGAGAATCCCGTGAACAGAGGAGCCTGGCGGGCTACAGTCCATAGGGTCGCAAAGAGTCAGACATGACTGAAGCAGCTTAGCACACACGCACACAAGTTGCCAGATACAGTCTGGTACTAGAGTTGTGGTTTGGTGAGTTGATCACAGCCAGGCTTGCAACCCCCTTTACCCCTCTGGCTGGTGCTTTTGTGTGGTGCACAACATATACATCTGTACAGGGCAGTCCAGCCAGATTTCTTCTATGTCCTCAGCACACTGGCAAAGGGTCCTGCACAAAGCAGGTCTTTGATGAACTGATGCTGAATGAACACATGCAGCTAAGTAAATATCACAGCAGAATCAGCTTCTGGTGATCTTTTTCTCCAAGTACCTTGTTTACAAACGGGGAGAAGGAAGCTGAGTGTCTTTCAAATAAGTGTGTTTTCTCTCAACAGTACTTGGCTCCAGAAGTGCTCCGTAAGGAGCCTTACGATCGGGCAGTGGATTGGTGGTGCCTGGGAGCGGTGCTCTACGAGATGCTACACGGCCTGGTGAGTGGGGCAGAGCTGATTCTGGAAGAGATGGGGGATGGATCTCTCCCTTGTGTGGCCTCCTCAGGCTCCTCAAGGAGTTGAATGAGCCACCTCTTCTCTACAGGAGCCTTACGATCGGGCAGTGGATTGGTGGTGCCTGGGAGCGGTGCTCTACGAGATGCTACACGGCCTGGTGAGTGGGGCAGAGCTGATTCTGGAAGAGATGGGGGATGGATCTCTCCCTTGTGTGGCCTCCTCAGGCTCCTCAAGGAGTTGAATGAGCCACCTCTTCTCTACAAGCTCAAAAAGGGGCGATGCAAACATGGATACAAGGATAAAGTTTTTTTTTTTTTTCAATAAAGTCAGTTCCACACTTTATAATATACTATCTCATGTGTTACTCCTTTGGTGCCTCAAAACAGCCTTTGGACGCGGGCACTGCAGGAAATGGGGTTGTTCTTATTTTACTAAGAGGGAAACTGAGGCTCAAAGAGGTCACAGCCCTAGGAGGTGGTAGAACTAGGCCCTGGATCCAATCCTAGACTGCCTGCGCTTATCGTCTGAAAAATGACAACATGTCTCATAACCGTTATATGAGGCTGGAATAAAATGATGATGAGAAATTGTTAACTTTGGAAAGTGCAAAGTTGGTGCACAAGCTTGATTAAGAGACGTGGGATAGAGGGGTCACCTGGAGAGGTCCACAAGCCTCATGCTGGAGGGGAGAGGCTTCTCGGCCTTCCCAGCAGCCTCTCCACTGTGCTGGACGCTCAGAGGTCTCTGTGTCTCTCCACTCTGCCACGTGAGCCATGGCATAAGACACAAGTCTGGCTGAATCCTTCCAGCTGCACCCCCGCTTTGCTCCAAGTGTCTCTGAGAACTGTGCCCACTTTAGCACGGATGATCCTCCCATCTCTCTGCCTCTCTCTCACCAGCCGCCCTTCTACAGCCAAGACGTATCCCAGATGTACGAGAACATTCTGCACCAGCCGCTACGGATTCCTGGGGGCCGGACGGTGGCTGCCTGCGACCTCCTGCAAGCCCTGCTCCACAAAGACCAGAGGCAGCGGCTGGGCTCCAAAACAGACTTTGTAGGTGACCTGCCAGCAGAGCGTTGGGCTCTCAGCCTCCTGCTGAGGCAGCCCGGAAGCAGTGTCACGCATCGAGCAGTTCCCCAAAGCCAGGCGCTGCTAATTCACCTGTTCAGAGATTCACAGCTGCTGCTGTTTATTGCCTTCAATCTAACACTTCTAGTCAACCAATATTTATGGAGCACCTATTATGTGCTGGGCTTTGAGCTAAATGCTAGGGATTTGTTAGACTGGGTCTCTGCCCTCAAGTTTATGAGGGAAAGGCAGACAAGCAAACATAAATTATTACAGAATGTGACTATGCTAAGAGGCCAGACAAGAATTCAGGCAAGGCTTTGTTGGGACTTGTGCGGTAGGATGAGGGAGCAGAAATAAGTAATACGTGCCCTTGTTGGCTCTCCAAGAAGGGCGGACTGATTCGTTATGTGGGGTGAGGGTAAGGGCAGATCTGGGGGTCAGGCAGGAGAAGTGGCTTAGGTGGCCTGCCCACCCCCTTGGTGGAGTTGTGTGCAGGGTTTATGCACGGTACCCTGCTTTTTCTCCCAGCACCCCAGAAGGGGCAGTTGGTTTTTGGCCTTTTTGAATCTTACGGCTCCTAATTTGTCCCAATTGCGCACGCGTGCAGTTCTTTTTCATCCCTTATAGTTTCTTTGTATTCTGTTGCTGGATGAGACATTTCTCTGGGTATTTGTCTAATTGCAAGTACAAACACTCCGGTAAAGGGTCCCAGGTTCCAGCCTGTTTCAGAAAGACATGAACAATGAATAGAGATAGACAATAATGGGGGAAGTTCACACTGGCGTGGTCAGGGAGGTCCTCTATGAGGAGGTGACAATTGAGCTGAGATTTGAAGGATGGGAAAGAACTGGGAGGAGGCAACCCAGACACAGGGCACAGCGTGTGCAAAAGTCCTGCAGGAGGAGCAAGGCGGAGAGAGATAATTAGAAGATCGATTAATCAGCATATGCTGAGCAGGAGAGTGGAGGCCCCAGGTTAAGTTTTGACAAATTCCTCTGTCTTCTGTAGAGAGCAAACTAAATTGCTTTTCACAAATATCTGAGCACTTCCCCCTTGCCAGGACCCAGGCTGGACATCTGAACAGAGAGATGAAGAATTCACAGTCTGTTCTCCACATAAGTTCATGGCTTTTTTAAAAAAACATTAGAGCAAAATTTTAAAGATAATCATACATTCTCTACTCAACAAAAGATCATTTGGATTTATAAGAAGATCACAGTACTTTTCTCCATAGAAGTTTTTTCTTCTAGTGTAGTAGTTGCGATTGCGTGAACTGTGAGACAGACTGCCTGGATTCAGATCCTTTCTCCACCAAGCACTAGGTGCAGGATAAATGGCTTAACCTCTCTTTGTTGTTGTTTAGTTGATAAGTCACATTCAAGTCTTTTGCAACCCCAGAGAATGTAGCCTGCCAGGCTCCTCTGTCCATGGAATTTTCCTAAGCAAGAATACTGGAGTGTGTGGCCATTCCCTTCTCTAGAGGATCTCTCACGTCTCCTTCTTGGCAGGCAGATTCTTTACTGTTTGAGCCCCCTGGGAAGCCCCTGCTTTCTTCTTCCCATCTATAATAACAGCACCCAGTTTGTAGCTCTTACGAAGGTCAAATAATATAAGCAAATACTTAGGCTAGTGCCTGCCATGTAGAAAGTGCTTTTTAAGTGTACAAACTATCCTATATGCCAGATACCATGAAGTTTAACATTTAAGGCTTTTGCCTACCCACCCCTTGACAGTTTAAAGAAAAGGCTTTCATGAAGACAGGTCCCTCCTTCCCAGAGGAAATTTGCATCTTAAAAAAATGTGATTTCTAAAATAAGATATACTTTCCCATAGATCAAGATTCAAAGGATATTCAGAAAAAGTCCCTTCAGCTGCCTAGTTTTTAAAATTTTGAGGCAACAAATGTTACCAGTTTTGTGGGTATTCTTCTAAAAATAGTTTGGATCTGGCTTGTTAACAATTTCCCGGGGGATTCAGATACACAGAGTTAGAGAACCATTTTTTGAGAGACATAGAGAGAGGGAGGGCTCTGCTGGAAAAGGTGAAGTTTTTGTCAACATTAGTTTGGATTAGGAAAGCAGCAATGATGAATCATGCCCAAGGCTGAATCCTTAATTCTGGATCTTTACGAAACTGCAGCTTTTCTTGGGGCTTTGCTTCTTAAATCTTCCTTAAGTGAGTTGATTTGGTCTATTTTTCTGTCTAGAATTCTGGAAGAGGGATCTCCCTGGTGGCCCAATGGTTGGGACTTCCTCTTCCAATGCAGGGAATGTGGCTCAGTCTCTGGCTGGGGAGCTGACATCCCACATGCCTTGCAGCCAAAACAACCAAAACATAAAACAGAAGTAATATTATAATAAAGTCAATAAAGACTTTTTTAAAAAGAGTATTAAAAAAAAAAAAAGAATTCTGGAAGAGTCAGGATGCACTGAGAGAGTGGAGTAAGATTCCCCAGGACCCTCCAACACCAGTTTCTGATGTCTTGTTCACTGACAAACCTCTACAGCCTAGTATGGTACAGGGTAGGTGCTCAATAAATAGCTGTGGAATAAACAGATGCTACAGGGAAAAGATCTGGGCTTGAGATAATGGCTAAGGGGTGAGGTCTTATTGCAGACACTCCTTTGTTCCAGGAAACCAGCCGTAATGGCAAGTTACCTTCCTAGTAAAGATTTTAGGGCTAGACAACCGGTTGCCAATAGAGTTGGATCTCTGCGGCATGTGGGGTGGGGTGGGAGTGCCAATGGAGAGGACTGCTACTGATCACCTTCTTCCCACAGCTTGAGATAAAGAGCCATGTATTCTTCAGCCCCATAAACTGGGATGACTTGTACCACAAGAGGCTGACTCCACCCTTCAACCCAAATGTGGTAAGAGGCCATCACGTTCTGGCTTCTGGGTTCCCAGGATTGGTGGAAGCTTGGAGGGTACCTGGGGAGGGTATCCTGGCCTGGGCTTTTCCTACAGATGGGAGAACCGAGAGCCCAAGAAGCTCAGTGATTTGTTCAAGCCTACCCTGTATAAGCCAGAGGCAGAATCGGGTCCGGAACCCGGAAGTCCTGACTGCCAGTTCAGCTCTGTATGAGGAGCCAGGTTGCCTCCCTTTACTTTCAATACCAATAACCCTCATCGCAAAGCACTTTACAGCTTTTAAAGTGTTCTGTGTCATGGAGCACACCCAGACAGAGCCGAGTCCTGTGACGATTTTTTCCCTTATGTTTAGCTTTCTTCCTGCTAATAAAAATGACATGTATTTATTGTAGAAAGTGTGTAAAACAGAGACATTTAAATGGTCATGGACAGGGACTTCCTTGGCAGTCCACTGGTTAAGACTTTGCTTCCGCTGCAGCAGGCACAGGTCTGATCCCTGGTCAGGGAACTTAAGATCCTGCGTGCTGCATAGCACGACCAAGAAATAAAATAAATTTAAAGCATTAAGGAGAAAAAGCGTATTATCTCACCAACCAAGAGAAAGCACGCATCACTGGCATGTTTCTTTCAGATATTTTTTTGTTTTTTTTTTTATGTAGGTCATAGTTCATACACAGATACAGATATCATCTCCCCTAACATAGATCATAATTCATGTATGTAGATAGATCTCATCTCCTCCGTTTTTGCTAAAACTATGTCATTTTCCTAAGTCACACGAGACTATGATTTTAAGTGGCTGTATATTTCAACCCTATGTTGGTAACATAATTTATTCCACCATGTTCCTAATGGTGAACTTTAGGTGATTACCATTTTTCTTTATCATAATGGATTAATGAATATCCTTAAGTTCATGTCTTCATCCAGTTATTTTTTAATTAAATTTTTTATTGGAGTATAGTTGATTTACAGTGTTAGGCTAGTTTCTGCTGTAAAGTGAAACAGTCATACATATACATAGATCCACTCTCTTCTAGACTCCATTCCCATTTAGGTCATTACAGAGCACTGAATAAAGTCCCCTGGGCTATACAGTCTTATTAGCTGGACTTCCCTGGTGGCTCAGACGGTAAAGTGTCTGTCTACAATGCGAGAGACCTGGGTTCGATCCCTGGGTTGGGAAGAATCCCTGGAGAAGGAAATGGCAACCCACTCCAGTACTGTTGCCTAGAAAATCCCATGGACGGAGGACCCTGATGTCCATGGGGTCCCAGAGAGTCGGACATGACTGAGCAACTTCACTTCACTCTCTTATTAGTTGTCTTTCATGTAATAGTGTGTATATGTCAATCCCAGTCTCCTGATTTATCCCTCCCCATTCCCCCGGTAACAAGTTTGTTTTCTATGTCTGTGAGTTGGTTTCTGTTTTGTAAATAAGTTCATTTCTATCTTATTTTAGATTCCACATATAAATGGTACCATTTATTTGTCTTTCTGACTTCACTCAGTATGACAGTCTCTAGGTCCATCCACATTGCTGCAAATTGTCCAGAGTTCTGATTATTTCAAGATGGATTCCAGATGGGGAATTACCAAGTCAAAGAATGTGAATATATTTTCTTTTTTATTGTTGAGGTAGAGTTAGTTGGGGGTTCCCTCATAGCTTGGTCGGTAAAGAATCTGCCTGCAATGCAGGAATCCCAGGTTCGATTCCTGGGTTGGGAAGATCCTCTAGAGAAGGACATGGCAACCCACTCCAATGTTCTTGTCTGGAGAATCCCATGGACAGAGGAGCCTGGCGGGCTACAGTCCATGGGGCCACAAGAGTTAGACACAACTTAGCAACTAAACCACCACCAGCACCACAGTCAGCTGACTTACGGTATTATCTCCAGGTGTACAGCACAGTAACTCGATGTCTGTACATATTATACTCCATACAGAGTTAGGATGAACTGGTCACCATGTTCCCTATGCTGCCCATTACACCCTTGTAACCTATTTGATACCTAGTGGTTTGTGCGTCTTAACCCCCTTCACCTGTTTTGCCCTTCCTCCCGCCCCTCTCCTCTCTGGTAACCACGTTTGTTCTCTGAATCTGTTGTGCACCTTTTTTAGGCTCTTCATTCATACTTTCTTCACGTCACGGTCTACCAGCAGCACACGGAGGGCTGATGTAGAGCAGGCAGGGGACCAGGCAGGTAGAGGAACTGGTAAATGGTTAACGGGCCTTGTGGAATATGATGACCAGTGTAAATGCAGGAGAAAAATGACAGTTCAAGAAGGATGGCCCTGGGGCACTCAGCGGGGAGACCTAACAGCTCTCTCAGGGCTCTGGGCTCCTTTGGCAGCTCTGACCCAGTGTTCTGTTCTCATCATTGGCTTATATTCACAGGCAGGACCTGCTGACTTGAAACACTTTGACCCAGAGTTCACTCAGGAAGCTGTGTCAAAGTCCATTGGCTGCACTCCTGACACCATGGCGAGCAGCTCTGGGGCCTCGAGTGCCTTCCTGGGATTCTCCTATGCGCCGGAGGATGATGCCATCTTGGACTGCTAGAAGAGAAGCTCCCATGAAACCACCAAAGCCAGCTTGAAATCTGTAAGGAATTACCTTCAGCTGTTAGTCACAGAAGCCCAAAGTAACAATGACTTAAATAAGATTTCCCCCAGCACATAAATGAAGGATGGTGTTAGGTGATCCAGGGCTGGTACGACAGGTCATCAGAGGCTTTCTGTATTTCCGTTCTGTCATTCTTGGCAAGTGGCTTCTACTATTAGGATTATTATATTATCCTAAGATGGTACTGGAGCTCTAGCCACTGTTTCTGGGTCCTGGGCAGGAAAAAAATGGAGGAAAGAGCAAAAGGGCACCTTTACAGTTTCCAGAGAAGCCCCACCCAATGACTTCTGCTTGCATCTCACTAGCCAGCCACCTTACCTGCATTGGAGGATGGGATATATGTCCAGTTAACTGGGCACATGACTCCCCACAATAATGCAGGGGTTCTGACACTAAGGGAGAAGGGAAAATGTTGGGTAGGCAACCAGCACCTCTTAACCAGAGGATCTCTTGGTGTTTGGATTTTGATCTCAATGTGTAAAATGACCAAGGTGTAACAACCCTATAAGGTATCACCCAACATCCACTTTTTTCCCTATGTCAATGATGTTTTTCTTTGGATGGGTGGTATCGCGCATTTATTAGGTTTGTCTGCCTGACATCTGAACCCCGGCCTATAGTCAGGGAATCTATTTTATGAGCCATGATGGGAGGCAATTCGCTTCCTCCAGTTAACCGTAGCTGGAAGACACTAACTTTCTCAGCCTCCCCTGGAGCTCAGGCCAGGCATGTGGCCTCAGGATGCACCTGTTATCAAATTTTTGGCTCAAGGAAGGAACTGGGAGCTCTCTTTCATGTGGTTGCTGTGATAACAAAACCCACAAAACTGGGTTCCTGGTGTAGAAGTGGCAACGATGCTCTTACGGGCAGTACCAGCTTCCTTATCACATCCGTACTGCATTGTCATCCCTGGGAATCCTGGTTTCTCCCTCTCCAGTTTGCCCAATGATTTTGAGAGCTTCTGATACTGTTAATCACTTCTTTTTTTTGCTTAATCCATTTTTGACCAGAGATATGTTGGTATATCTTTTGTCACCTGCGTGTTATTAACAGGAGACGTATCAGTATCAGTTACAAAACAAATCGCCAGCCACAGGTGTTAGTTTCTGCAAAAATCCTGTGGTCAATAGAGTTAACTGGTCAAAGTCAGCTTCAGAACACCTGCCTACTCTGATCCAGTTTCTGTGCTAGACTTTTTCATGTCTGTTACCAGATTTCATCCAAATGACCCTAAGGTAGGAATCTCCTTTTTACCCATGAAGAAACAAGAGAAGCTGTACCTTTCCTAGAGGTCACAGAGCTAATAAGGGCCAGAGTTGGGACTCTGGGGCTCTCACATGTAACCTTTGTGCTGGTCTGCCTCTCACTCTGGCTGTTAGGTCCAAGCAGCTGCTGCTGCTGCTAAGTTGCTTCAGTCGTGTCGACTCTGTGTGACCCCACAGACGGCAGCCCACCAGGCTCCCCCGTCCCTGGGATTCTCCAAGCAAGAACACTGGAGTGGGCTGCCATTTCCTTCTCCAATGCATGAAAGTGAAAAATGAAAGTGAAGTCGCTCAGTAGTGTCCGACTCTTCGCGACCCCATGGACTGCAGCCTACCAGGCTCCTCCGTCCATGGGATTTTCCAGGCAAGAGTACTGGAGGGGGTTGCCATTCCCTTCTCTGAGGTCCAAGCAGAGTAACTGTCAAAATCTCTAAGCAGAGCCAAGCCAGGAACTGGCTGGAAGAAGCTAGGTAATGGGAAACAGGGTCTTCCAAGAGGAGGCATTCAATTGGGTGCTCATGGTCTGAGCCTGGCTGCCAAGTTAATTCTCTGTTCCCTTTTCTGTCTCAGATGGAAAAGAATCCGCCTGCAATGCAGATCTGGGTTTGACCCCTGGGTTGGGAAGATCCATGGAGAAGGGAACGGCTACCCACTCCAGTATTCTTGCCTGGAGAATTCCATGGACAGAGGAGCCTAGCGGGTACAGTCCATGGGGTTGCAGAGGGTCAGGCAGGACCGAGCACCTAACACGTTTTACACCCCTCTACCTCATATGCCTCTGTATGCTTGTCAAGTCTAGGGCCATAGGGAGCCCAGGCAGGGTCTATACAGGCCTAGTGATTAGCCATTTCTAAAAGCAATTCTGACCGGACAGAATGTGAGCATGTAACACACGAGTCCAGGACACCCCGCACTTGTTTGATGGATTTTATACTGCCTTATTTCGGTGAAGAAATCTTTTCACCATAGTTCATTACCTGCTTCAGGGTGGTCTTATTAGCCGGGGACAAGAGGAGAATTTTCATTCTTTTCAACATCAGTGTGTGCTAGTGATTTTATTGGCTTTTCCTTTTAACTCAGTCCCACTCTTTGCCTTACATTTTTGTTTGCCCAGCGCCCTGCCCCAGGAATTATGGAGGATGAAGCTGGAAGACCATGGAAAACACATCGATGACATCACAATGAGCTACTGGGGATCAAATCTGGGTCAAGGAGAGCTAGTTGCCCTTTGACATGGGCTGAGAATTCCGAAAGAAACATTCTGATTTGATTTCCATCTGAATAGTGTCGCTAAAAGACAAGTGTGGAACGTGATGAAAGAGAGGCCAAAATTCCCCCAATTTCCCAGAGCAAAAAGCGAGAGTGCTAATCATCAGAAATGGAAATAGTACTGTCAAAGTACACAACTTGCTATGAGTTGTGAAACACACAAAGGTTCTATCTGTTCTAAGACTGTAAAATCACAAAATGTTCACAGGGGAGAAAATAAAAATGAAAAATTATGAATATTCATTAAAAACGAATATCTGTTTAATATCAGATTTGTTCACACCTGTTTATTGAGCACATTCAGAGCTTCATATGCATTATCTACCATATGCATTACATCAGCATTTAGAAATTATTAATCTCACTTTACAGATAAACACACACTCAGAGATAGGAAGCGACTTGCCCAAGGTCACCTAGCTGTACAAGGCACAGCCAGGAACTCAACTTGGTAGCAGCTGATTGATTCTCCGGCCCTTGCTCTCTCTACAGTCTCCAGTAGTGGGTGCAGTTCTTTGGGCAGGTACTTTTTTGGTTTTCTAGCAAACACTAACTGCAAACAGGATTTACACAATTTTGTACCAAAAGACAGCATCCTCGGGAAGAGAAATCACAAGCACCCTTTCTCTACTCTTTAACTTTGCAGGGATAGTAGTTGTGAAAAGGCAACAAGAGTGTGTGTGTGTGTGTTTTAAAACCCTAAAACTCTGTACCTGCTGAAGACTGTAACAAAAATCTTTAAGTCTCTGCATTCATCAGTTTGAGCCAGCGAGACAGGTGTATTACACACGCATCCATGCTCTCTCAGGGCAGCCACTAAGTGCTCCCCTGGAGAAGCCTGGCCCGTTTGTGGTTACCACCCTCTAGTTTCTCATTTTCGCGACGGCTCTTTCCAAACGCAATTCCTTCTACTCAAAAGCTCTTCTCCAGCCCTGGCCTTAATGATATATTCTTTTTTCTCTTCTCTGCTCAACGAGAATGCCTGTCTACCCAGCTTCAGCCCCTCACAGCTCCTTCAAAATGGTCTATATTTTTTATTTTTAAATTTGTTCTGGCTGCAGAGGGTCTTAGTTTCCGCCAATGGGGACCTTTCATTGCAGCTTGCAGGCTCAGTTGCTGCCTGGCATGTGCGAACTTAGCTCCCCTACCAGGGATCAAACCTGCCTCCCCTCCCTTGCAAGGAGGATTCTTAACCAATGGATCACTAGAGAAGTCCTATATGTTTTATTTTTTTGGTTGGATTGACAAGGTCCAACGTCCCTAAAGGATCACCGCTCCATCCTGAGCCTGGCACTGTGGCGCTCATAGATGCGGGGCTTATCAAACAGAAAGAATTAAGTCGTATTCCCGTTCTCACCATTAAACCTGCCCGCCCTGCACCTGGATGTCCTCTCCGGCCTCCCAGGAGGCCGAAACTCTCCTATAAAACAGCGCCAACCCTCCAGTCCCGCGTTCCCAGTACCGCGGCCCTTACTGAAGACCGCTAGAGCAAACCTCCGCCCTCCGGCGGGCCGCCGCTCTGCGCCTGCGCCCTTGGGATCTGGGCGAGGCTTTCCGCACTCCCCGCCGGAAGACTCCACTAGACTCGTCCCTCCGGGTGGAGCGAAGTTTCGGCCCTTGGTGGGAGGGCGGGGGTCTCTCATTTTTCAGTTCAGTTCAGTCGCTCAGTCGTGTCCGACTCTTTGCAACCCCATGGACTGCAGCACGCCAGGCCTCCCTGTCCATCACTAACTCCCGAAGTTTACTCAAACTCGTGTCCATTGAGTCGGTGATGCCATCCAACCCTCTCATCCTCTGTCGTCCCCTTTCGATCTTTCCCAGCATCAGGGTCTTTTCAAACGAGTCAGTTCTTTGCATCAGGTGGCCAACGTATTGGAGTTTCAGCTTCAGCATCAGTCCTTCCAGTGAACATTCAGGACTGATTTCCTTTAGGATTGACTGGTTGGATCTCCTTGCAGTCCAAGGGACTTTCAAAGAGTCTTCTTCACGACCACAGTTCAAAAGCATCAATTCTTCGGCGCTCAGCTTCCTTTATGGTCTTTCACTCACATCCATACGTGACTACTGGAAAAACCATAGCTTTGATTAGACGGACCTTTGTTGGCAAAGTGATGTCTCTGCTTTTTAATATGCTGTCTAGGTTGGTCATAATTTTCCTTCCAAGGAGCAAGCGTCTTTTAATTTCATGGCTGCAGTCACCATCTGCAGTGATTTTGGAGTCCCCCAAAAGAAGTCTGTGATTGTTTCTACTGTTTCCCCATCTATTTGCCATGAAGTGATGGAACCAGATGCCTTGATCTTAGTCATTTTATAAGCCCTTATTGAAACTAGATATTAAAGGAGAAATTCCAATGAGTTTGTCTTTGGCCTAAAGTTAATCCACGTTCTGTCTGGATTTACCCGCTATCCAAAATAATGGTACAGTCCCACGTAAGCCCCACCCCTGCCCACCCGGACTCTGCCTCCTAGAAGAGTTAGTCGTAGCGGCGCCTTCCGCCAGGTCGTTGGCACGTCGCTCCGGAGGTGGGGCCACGCCTTCCCAGCGGGCAGTTTCCCGATCGCCGTTGCTAAGCGGCCGTTACCTGGCCGCGCGGTGCTGGGCCGCGGCGGTTGCAGACGGTGGTCACCCGGCCTCAGGTAAGGCGGATTCCTGCTGCGGTGGGCCGGCCAGGGCCCTGAGGCGGCCTGGGAGTTGGCGAGGGCCTCGGCCAGGTGTCCTCGAGGATGCTGGGCATATCCTACGAATAATGGAGGTCCACTAGGGTCCAGTACTCTTGCCTGGAAAATCCCTTGGGCGAAGGAGCCTGGTGGGCTGCAGACGATGGGGTCGCGAAGAGTCGAACACGACTGAGCGACTTCCCTTTCACTCTTCACTTTCATGCATTGGAGAAGGAAATGGCAGCCCACTCCAGTGTTCTTGCCTGGAGAATCCCAGGGACAGGGGAGCCTGGTGGGCTGCCGTCTATGGGGTCGCACAGAGTCGGACACGACTGAAGCGACTCAGCAGCAGCAGCAGGGTAAAGTAAACAAGGAGCGCAGATAGAGGCCCGGATCCCAGCCCTCAGACGGGGCTCAAATCTGACTCGCCTCCTGCTGGAAGGTTTTTGGTCCTCAGAGTCGGACACGACTGAAGTGACTTAGCAGTAGCACTAAGTGGGAAGGAGCATTGCATGAAACCGGAACATCCTAGTCCCATCCCCTTTTCCCAGGAATCCTGCTCTTAGGACTTTGTTCTAGGACAAAAATAGTGACAGAAGCAGAAATATGTAAATTGCAGTAGGCCAGAAATAGAAAAGATGCTTATGAATATTGAGTTTATTATGGCAGCCATGCAACCACTAAGGTAATCAGAAGGCAGGATATAATGTTTGTACACACTGAAAATAAGCATGGGCGTGGATAAATAGAACATGAAAAGATCATGGGTTTTTTTAACCTGTCACAATCAAAGTTCAGCTTGAAGAATGAAGATGTGGGACTAGCCAGGAAAATTCTAAAAATTCTGAGTAATTTAGAGGGACTAGCTTTTATCAGCAGCACCAAATATTATAACATACCTATTATAAAACTATAGTAATTAAAATAGATGAGACTGAGCAGGAACTTGCAGATAGATTATATAGAATATATAATAAAATTCAATTTTTAGGGATTTAGTATATAGGCAAGGTGGTATTTTAAATCAGCATTGAAAAGATAGTGTCAGGCAGCTTTTTAGTAATTAAAACAATAGCAAAAGTAATTTTAAACACCAAAATAAATTCCAAATGGACTAAAGTTTAAATCTTAAAAATTATAACATCGTAAAAGTACTAGAAGAAAGCATTGTGAGATGTATTTATAACTTTAGCATGGCAAAAACTCTTCTAAATGCATCGTGCAATTCAGAAGCCAAAAAGGAAAATGTTAATACTTTTGATTCTATTAAATTTAAAACTGTCCCTATAGCCAGAATTCATCCAAGCTAAACCAAAAAAGCTACCAGTAACTAAGTCTAAAAACAAACTTCTGAAAATATTTGTTTCATGACCAACTAAAAAGTATTAAACATAATAGAAAAGTGATCTGAGTATGTGAACAAGAAAATCAGAAGAAATACAAGTGGCTAATACAGTGAAAGATGGTCTTCTTACTAATTTCAGAGTGCAGATTAAAACAATAAGTTTTTTTTTTTTTTTGCCTATCTTATTTGCAAAGATGAAAAAGTTAAAAAGAGTGGTGTGGAAACAGAAATGTGTTAGTGGAAGTTAAAATGAGTAGTTTTTTGTAGGGCAATTTAGAAATAATTTACGTAGCCATTCAACCGGGGAAGGCAGTGGCACCCCACCCCAGTACTCTTGCCTGGAAAATCCCATGGACAGAGTAGCCTGGTGGGCTGCAGTCCATGGGGTCACTAACAGTCGGACAGACTGAGCGACTTCACTTTCACTTTTCTCTTTCATGCATTGGAGAAGGAAATGGCAGCCCACTCCAGTGTTCTTGCCTGGAGAATCCCAGGGACGNGTCCAACGTCCCTAAAGGATCACCGCTCCATCCTGAGCCTGGCACTGTGGCGCTCATAGATGCGGGGCTTATCAAACAGAAAGAATTAAGTCGTATTCCCGTTCTCACCATTAAACCTGCCCGCCCTGCACCTGGATGTCCTCTCCGGCCTCCCAGGAGGCCGAAACTCTCCTATAAAACAGCGCCAACCCTCCAGTCCCGCGTTCCCAGTACCGCGGCCCTTACTGAAGACCGCTAGAGCAAACCTCCGCCCTCCGGCGGGCCGCCGCTCTGCGCCTGCGCCCTTGGGATCTGGACGAGGCTTTCCGCACTCCCCGCCGGAAGACTCCACTAGACTCGTCCCTCCGGGTGGAGCGAAGTTTCGGCCCTTGGTGGGAGGGCGGGGGTCTCTCATTTTTCAGTTCAGTTCAGTCGCTCAGTCGTGTCCGACTCTTTGCAACCCCATGGACTGCAGCACGCCAGGCCTCCCTGTCCATCACTAACTCCCGAAGTTTACTCAAACTCGTGTCCATTGAGTCGGTGGTGCCATCCAACCCTCTCATCCTCTGTCGTCCCCTTTCGATCTTTCCCAGCATCAGGGTCTTTTCAAACGAGTCAGTTCTTTGCATCAGGTGGCCAACGTATTGGAGTTTCAGCTTCAGCATCAGTCCTTCCAGTGAACATTCAGGACTGATTTCCTTTAGGATTGACTGGTTGGATCTCCTTGCAGTCCAAGGGACTTTCAAAGAGTCTTCTTCACGACCACAGTTCAAAAGCATCAATTCTTCGGCGCTCAGCTTCCTTTATGGTCTTTCACTCACATCCATACGTGACTACTGGAAAAACCATAGCTTTGATTAGACGGACCTTTGTTGGCAAAGTGATGTCTCTGCTTTTTAATATGCTGTCTAGGTTGGTCATAATTTTCCTTCCAAGGAGCAAGCGTCTTTTAATTTCATGGCTGCAGTCACCATCTGCAGTGATTTTGGAGTCCCCCAAAAGAAGTCTGTGATTGTTTCTACTGTTTCCCCATCTATTTGCCATGAAGTGATGGAACCAGATGCCTTGATCTTAGTCATCTTATAAGCCCTTATTGAAACTAGATATTAAAGGAGAAATTCCAATGAGTTTGTCTTTGGCCTAAAGTTAATCCACGTTCTGTCTGGATTTACCCGCTATCCAAAATAATGGTACAGTCCCACGTAAGCCCCACCCCTGCCCACCCGGACTCTGCCTCCTAGAAGAGTTAGTCGTAGCGGCGCCTTCCGCCAGGTCGTTGGCACGTCGCTCCGGAGGTGGGGCCACGCCTTCCCAGCGGGCAGTTTCCCGATCGCCGTTGCTAAGCGGCCGTTACCTGGCCGCGCGGTGCTGGGCCGCGGCGGTTGCAGACGGTGGTCACCCGGCCTCAGGTAAGGCGGATTCCTGCTGCGGTGGGCCGGCCAGGGCCCTGAGGCGGCCTGGGAGTTGGCGAGGGCCTCGGCCAGGTGTCCTCGAGGATGCTGGGCATATCCTACGAATAATGGAGGTCCACTAGGGTCCAGTACTCTTGCCTGGAAAATCCCTTGGGCGAAGGAGCCTGGTGGGCTGCAGACGATGGGGTCGCGAAGAGTCGAACACGACTGAGCGACTTCCCTTTCACTCTTCACTTTCATGCATTGGAGAAGGAAATGGCAGCCCACTCCAGTGTTCTTGCCTGGAGAATCCCAGGGACAGGGGAGCCTGGTGGGCTGCCGTCTATGGGGTCGCACAGAGTCGGACACGACTGAAGCGACTCAGCAGCAGCAGCAGGGTAAAGTAAACAAGGAGCGCAGATAGAGGCCCGGATCCCAGCCCTCAGACGGGGCTCAAATCTGACTCGCCTCCTGCTGGAAGGTTTTTGGTCCTCAGAGTCGGACACGACTGAAGTGACTTAGCAGTAGCACTAAGTGGGAAGGAGCATTGCATGAAACCGGAACATCCTAGTCCCATCCCCTTTTCCCAGGAATCCTGCTCTTAGGACTTTGTTCTAGGACAAAAATAGTGACAGAAGCAGAAATATGTAAATTGCAGTAGGCCAGAAATAGAAAAGATGCTTATGAATATTGAGTTTATTATGGCAGCCATGCAACCACTAAGGTAATCAGAAGGCAGGATATAATGTTTGTACACACTGAAAATAAGCATGGGCGTGGATAAATAGAACATGAAAAGATCATGGGTTTTTTTAACCTGTCACAATCAAAGTTCAGCTTGAAGAATGAAGATGTGGGACTAGCCAGGAAAATTCTAAAAATTCTGAGTAATTTAGAGGGACTAGCTTTTATCAGCAGCACCAAATATTATAACATACCTATTATAAAACTATAGTAATTAAAATAGATGAGACTGAGCAGGAACTTGCAGATAGATTATATAGAATATATAATAAAATTCAATTTTTAGGGATTTAGTATATAGGCAAGGTGGTATTTTAAATCAGCATTGAAAAGATAGTGTCAGGCAGCTTTTTAGTAATTAAAACAATAGCAAAAGTAATTTTAAACACCAAAATAAATTCCAAATGGACTAAAGTTTAAATCTTAAAAATTATAACATCGTAAAAGTACTAGAAGAAAGCATTGTGAGATGTATTTATAACTTTAGCATGGCAAAAACTCTTCTAAATGCATCGTGCAATTCAGAAGCCAAAAAGGAAAATGTTAATACTTTTGATTCTATTAAATTTAAAACTGTCCCTATAGCCAGAATTCATCCAAGCTAAACCAAAAAAGCTACCAGTAACTAAGTCTAAAAACAAACTTCTGAAAATATTTGTTTCATGACCAACTAAAAAGTATTAAACATAATAGAAAAGTGATCTGAGTATGTGAACAAGAAAATCAGAAGAAATACAAGTGGCTAATACAGTGAAAGATGGTCTTCTTACTAATTTCAGAGTGCAGATTAAAACAATAAGTTTTTTTTTTTTTTTGCCTATCTTATTTGCAAAGATGAAAAAGTTAAAAAGAGTGGTGTGGAAACAGAAATGTGTTAGTGGAAGTTAAAATGAGTAGTTTTTTGTAGGGCAATTTAGAAATAATTTACGTAGCCATTCAACCGGGGAAGGCAGTGGCACCCCACCCCAGTACTCTTGCCTGGAAAATCCCATGGACAGAGTAGCCTGGTGGGCTGCAGTCCATGGGGTCACTAACAGTCGGACAGACTGAGCGACTTCACTTTCACTTTTCTCTTTCATGCATTGGAGAAGGAAATGGCAGCCCACTCCAGTGTTCTTGCCTGGAGAATCCCAGGGACGAGGGAACCTGGTGGGCTGCCGTCTATGGGGTCGCACAGAGTCGGACACGACTGAAGTGACTTAGCAGCAGCAGCAGCCATTCAACAGGAATTTATTCTGAAGATATGCAAAGTACGCCAAAATGTCATGTTCAGTGATGTTCTTAGTACTGTTTTACTAGCAAAAAATTGGGGAAAAAAACAGATGTTCATTGGTATCTGACTGATGCCATACATTTTGGTACATCCATAAAATGGAATACTGTGCAGCACTTAAAAAAAAAGTGATATATAGTGACATGGAAAGATGTGAAAGATACAGGTTAAATGAAAAAAGTGTGTTGCAGAATAGTGCATATGGTTCTATTTTGTAAATAAAACTGTAAAAGTAACTGTATGTGTAAAAAGAATTTAGAAAACTATACGTCACGTTTAACAGTAGTTAAGGGTGAGAAATCAGGTTGGAAATATGGTTCCCCATGTGGCAGGGTGATGGCAGGGCAGGGCCATGAGAGTGAGATGGTAGGAAACCTAGGGTTTTTGCCTTGGGTTTCTGCAGCCATGATTATTTCACTTTTAGCCTTTGGGAATTGTAGGTAAGTTGCAGCTGTAATCCCTTTCTTAATGAATTATAGGAAATAGACATTTATTCCTTTTATGATCTTTCTTTTGGAATATTGTTTATTGTTTCCCTTTTTCTGTCCCTTCTTTTTCCCATAAGGAGGTGACCATGGAAAAAGAGCTTCGGAGCACCATTCTTTTCAATGCATACAAAAAGGAAGTCTTCACCACCAGCAATGGCTATAAATCTATGCAGAAAAGACTTCGCAGTCATTGGAAAATTCAGAGGTGACCGAGTATATTGTTTTCCCTTCTAAGCAGTAAAACCAGCTTACTGGTAATACTGGGAAGTATCCATCTTATATAAGAATGGCTTTTGAGGTGGGAAGGGTTCCACTAAACATTGTTCAGAATTATTAAACCATCTCTTTTGAAAATTGGCAATTAGCATATTATTAAGTTGTCCCCCCAAATTATAAGCAAAAACTTATTCTAATTATCCATATATGCGTTTTTCAGAGGTTAAAGGCTTTCTTCATATTTTAACTCAGGTCAGTACTTCAGTTTAGGAAAAGGAAAAACCAAAAATATCTCTGAGTGTGTATGTATGGTTTTTCTTAATGGGTAAGGATATGTAGTCATGTGAGCTAATGGTAGAACTGATTGAATTAGTAGTTGGGGGGGCTTCTTTATGCTCTGCTGCTGCTAAGTCACTTCAGTCGTGTCCGACTCTGTGACCCCATAGACGGCAGCCCACCAGGCTCCCCCATCCCTGGGATTCTCCAGGCAAGAATACTGGAGTGGGTTGCCATTTCCTTCTCCAATGCATGAAAGAGAAAAGTGAAAGTGAAGTCGCTCAGTCTGTCCGACTGTTAGCGACCCCATGGACTGCAGCCCACCAGGCTACTCTGTCCATTGGATTTTCCAGGCAAGAGTAGTGGGGTGGGGTGCCATTGTCTTCCCCGAAAGTAGAAGCAGCCTTATCAAATAGTTATGAAAAAAGAATTGATTTGACGATGACTTGGCAGTTCCTTTGTCTAGCTACTCCAACAGTGCCTATGGGAGTTCTGTGGCAAAGCAGCCCTTTAGAATGGATCCATCTTCCTGCCCAAGCTAAAAAAATTTGTGGCTTCTTATCTCGGTCTCATTGCCACATTAATACTGCTGCTGCTGCTGCTGCTAAGTCACTTCAGTCGTGTCCGACTCTGTGCGACCCCATAGACGGCAGCCCACCAGGCTCCCCCATCCCTGGGATTCTCCAGGCAAGAATACTGGAGTGGGTTGCCATTTCCTTCTCCAATGCATGAAAGAGAAAAGTGAAAGTGAAGTCGCTCAGTCTGTCCGACTGTTAGCGACCCCATGGACTGCAGCCCACCAGGCTCCTCCGTCCATGGGATTTTCCAGGCAAGAGTACTGGGGTGGGGTGCCATTGCCTTCCCCGCTTTATGCTCTAGTATCGTCTAATCTAATATAATATACCTATAATCTTGGCTTATAGGTATATTTGAACAGAGGCTGATGACTCTGGGGCAGGCCTATTAGGAGTCTCACTTTTGAGAGAGAAGCTAGACTAGGTACCTCTAAGTCCTTCATCTCTGGGCCTCTGTAGCCTCTGATTCCATACAGTTTAGATGCTAAAATAACTCATAAATTGGTGTAAATCATGGATCTGACACTTGCTTTTAAAATCATATTTCTAGCTTAAAAGATGAAATCACACCTGAGAAGCTCATTGGGGTGAAACTATGGATTACAGCTGGGCCGAGGGAAAAATTTACTGCAGCTGAGGTAAGAAATATTCATAAGGAAGACTGGTAGTGAGATAGCTAGGAGAATGGGCTCTGGAATCTTGAACCTCAATTCCTCTTCACCACTTACCTATGAGGCCTCCAGGTGGTCACTGCATCTCTCTCTCCATCATGGAGTTGTGATGATTCATGCAGCACGACAGGTATGGTATGGTGTGGCTGTGGTGTGGCTGAGTTTTTGCCTGAAAAGTGCCAGACACACAGTGCAGGCGAGTTCAGTATCAGCCATACCTCTTTGCCTTATTTTTGCTTTAAAAATAGGAAATTCCATTTAAAATTAAACTATTTCTTTAAGCTATTTTTAAACTGTTTCATGGCTAGACAAAGAATGAGAAGTGTGAAACCCAAACATAAATGACAAGTGAAGATGTAAAGAAATTGGACCCCTTGTGTACCACTGGTGGAGAGGTGAAATGGTGTGGCCACTATGGAAAATGGGATGGTGGTTCCTAAAAAAAATGACAAACGGAATTCTGTGATTCAGCAATCCCGCTTCTGGGATACATGCAGAGAACTGAAAGCAGGATCTCAAAGAGGTGTTTGTATGCCCACGTTCATCGAGAGCACTGTTCCCAGCAGCCAAAAGGCAGAAGCAGCCCAGGCGTCCACCAGCAGTTGAATGGATAGACAACATGGGATCTGTGTGGCAGTGACTTGTGATCTTCCTTTAGCTAGTACTTTCCCACTTTTGCTGTCCAGATAGTCAACTGTGAAACTGTGGCTTCAGTTTGAGTATTTCGGAGCTTTATGCTAATGACAAATATGGAAATCCTATTGATACATAGTAAGTTTTATGTTTTCTTAATATAAACTTTAAGTGCCTTTACAAATTGGAAGTGTTTCTTTTTCAGCTAGCTAAGATCTTATTCACAGTGTTTTTGACAAAGGTCTTTGGCATAAATTTATAGATTGTTTTTTTTTTCTTTGTGTAGTTTGAAATCCTAAAGAAATACCTTGATGGTGGTGGAGACATCCTTGTGATGCTAGGAGAGGGTGGGGAATCCAGATTTGATACCAACATTAACTTTCTCCTAGAAGAATATGGAATCATGATTAATAATGGTAATTATTATTACTATCTTATTAGAGGCAGTAACTTCCTATTTATTATTTATATCATAGTCCTCTGGGCCTAATAGTACAATGGAGAAAGCCCTTGGCTGTGAGGGCGCATGGCCCTGCATTCTGACCTCCCCGCAGTCTGCTTTTTGGTGCTTAGCTTCTTCCATGTATGAAATGAGAGTGATTGGAATACAGTTCCAGGACTCCTTTCAGGTCAAAATTTATACGTGTCTGTAATATCAAACTTACTTCTAAGATGCACCACCTTCTCTTTTCTCCCTAAAGATGCTGTGGTTAGAAATGTGTATTATAAGTATTTCCATCCTAAAGAAGCTCTGGTTTCCAATGGAGTCTTGAATAGGTAAGCATATCAAAAGTGGAAATGACTTTGCCAATGACTCTCCTCTTTCCTCTGTGACTCTTCCCTTCCATCTTCTCACACACTGTTCTCTCCAGCCCTTTTCCTTTCTTGCCTTTTTGTTTTATTTTATTAAATGATAGTTTATTGTATTATGTCACTTCTCATCCATCAAATAATATTACTCCCATCTTTTGAAACCTGACTTCACATCACCTTTTGACAGAATATATTCAGTTTCAAGTAACAGAAAACTCTGTTCAAATGGGATTAACCAACAGGGAGATTTTATTGATTCATGTAATTGAAAAGCTGAGAAGTTGGGGTGGGCTTTGGATATGGACCGAGAGAAAGATTCATGATGTCATCAGGACTCCAGTCCCATTTCTCTGCAGTTCTCTTGGCTCTGCTTTCCTGTGTGTGTGGACTGAATCCTTCTAACAGTTCTCAAATTGGTATTTTCGTGCTACGTGAGTTAGGGCAACAGTGCAGGCCTTGGTTCCAACCTGCTTAGCAAAAGTAGACCTGAGGTGTGGTCTCTTTGAGCTGACCTAGGCCAGGGCTCATTTTGAACTGGTCACTGTGGCAGAGGGCATCGAAGGCCCTGGGTCATATTCACCTCTGGAACCAAAGATGAAACTCGTTTTTTTCTCATCCACTGAATCCTAAACCATAAGAGCGTTGAGAAAGCAGGAACTGAGTGCATGAGGGGCAACATCAAGGACCCTCTGGTCCCCGTATCCAGAACAGTTCATTCCACACCTTAACTTGCCAGGCACGTAGGATCTGAAGATCCAGAGTCTAGAATACTAGGTGAGAATGTGGGTCTAACACATATTTGAGCCCTTTCCTCAGGATTCAAGAAAGCAACTAACTAACTTTTGCAAACTTCCCAGAAGGTATAGAAGTAGGAGTGCCTTTAATTTTTTTAAGAATTGTATTTTGACTGCGCAGTTCTTGTAACTGATTAGAAGGTATACTAATGAATGGAATCCCTACATTTTGTTGTTGTTGTTTACTAGATTTTAATTTGTTTTTCTTCAAGGGAGATGAGCCGAGCTGCAGGGAAGGCCGTGCCTGGGATTCTTGATGAGGAGAGCGGTGGAAACAACGCCCAGTGAGTGTGTTCCCCGCGGCCACCTGAAGAGCGCAGAGTTGTCCTTTGGAGAGTTTCCTTTTTCAAAACGAAAACGTTTTCGTTCTTGATTACAAAAGTAGTTCTCGTCAAAAAACCAGTTTGATCAGTCCGAAAGGAAGAAAATAGAAGTCCTCCACTCTAAATCCATGCCCTTCTCCCCAAAGATAATCCTTCTAAACAACATTTAGATTAAAAAAATTTTTTTCATATATAAAAATAGGGATAGGTACTTTATCCTTTTAATAATGACTAGATTAAGTTGGATGTATCCTAATCTAACCAGTCTCCTCTTACTGGGCGTTTAAGTAATTTTATAATATCTTGCATTAATAATACCACCTAACATTTAATGAGCACTTACTGTGTCGTAGGCATGGCACGTATTATTACTTCAGTTAATCATCACAGCAGCCTCTAAGGTTATTGACGAGTTAACAGACGGTGTACTTGTCCAGGCTCGCTTGACTAGTGTCAGAACTGAGTTTCGACGCTAGGCAGTCTGCTCCGAGGCAGACTCTTAACTTCTTTTCCTTATTTTTATTATACACAGTTTGATGATGTTGTTCAGTTGCCAAGTCGTGTCCACCTCTTTGTGACCCCATGGACTGCAGCATGCCAGGCTTCCCTGTCTTCCACCATTTTATATTAATTGTCATAAATAACAAAGCACAAAGTGAACATCTTTGTAGGTACAGTTTTTGAGCAAATCAAAAAACCAGTTTGATCAGTCCGAAAGGAAGAAAATAGAAGTCCTCCACTCTAAATCCATGCCCTTCTCCCCAAAGATAATCCTTCTAAACAACATTTAGATTAAAAAAATTTTTTTCATATATAAAAATAGGGATAGGTACTTTATCCTTTTAATAATGACTAGATTAAGTTGGATGTATCCTAATCTAACCAGTCTCCTCTTACTGGGCGTTTAAGTAATTTTATAATATCTTGCATTAATAATACCACCTAACATTTAATGAGCACTTACTGTGTCGTAGGCATGGCACGTATTATTACTTCAGTTAATCATCACAGCAGCCTCTAAGGTTATTGACGAGTTAACAGACGGTGTACTTGTCCAGGCTCGCTTGACTAGTGTCAGAACTGAGTTTCGACGCTAGGCAGTCTGCTCCGAGGCAGACTCTTAACTTCTTTTCCTTATTTTTATTATACACAGTTTGATGATGTTGTTCAGTTGCCAAGTCGTGTCCACCTCTTTGTGACCCCATGGACTGCAGCATGCCAGGCTTCCCTGTCTTCCACCATTTTATATTAATTGTCATAAATAACAAAGCACAAAGTGAACATCTTTGTAGGTACAGTTTTTGAGCACTTATGCTAGTATCTTAGTAGGCCAGATTCTTGGTGTTTAAATTTCAGGGTCACAGATCTTCCAGCTGATGCATTGCCAAATTTGGTGCATTGCCAAGTCACTTTCCAGGCATGTGTAGCGTTCATGGTCCCTACGAACATGCCCTTTCCTCTCTTGCCAGCACAGAATATTCTCCTGAGAAATGATACCACTTTATTTTCAGTTGTAGTTCTTTGATTATGAGTAGTTTGGCTTTTAAAGTTTATTGACTGATTGTGTTTATCCTGTGAATTTCCTATTCACTGCTTTAGGTCTGTTTTTCCGTTGAGGTTCATTTAGAAGACCTCTATGTGCTGCAAGTATTTTTCCCAGTTTATCATTTTACTTTGGGATATTTTGTCCCATAAAAGTTGAATGTTTTTATATCATTAATGCATATTACAAACCTCTAGTAGTTAAAATACTGTGATACTAATTCCAAACTAGTGAAAAATAAAAAATTAGACCCTAAAGGTTATTTTATAGTAAAAGTGACATTTCAGATTATTGGGGAATGAATGGTATAATTTTGGCTAAAATGTTTTCACTTGAAAAAGCATTTCTATTTTCACGCCACATCTCAAAATGTATTTCAAATGGGTTTAATTTTTAAATATTAAAAATCAGACCACAGCAGTACTGAAAGAAACTATAAGTGAATGTTTTATAATCTTAGAGTTAAAAAAAAAAAACCTTTCTTAGAATGAAACCACAGTAAAGTCATAAAGGGTAAAAATAAGTAGCAACATATAAGTTAACATTTTTGGACATTTAAGAATCACAATCTGATTCTGGGTAAAGAAATGAAAGAACTGTGGACTTGGATTTAGAAGGATTTACAAGTTTCCAATGTCATGCCTTCCTTGCCCGGTGGCCCAGGGCAAAGTAACTCTGAGCGTTAGTTGCTATACCTGCGTGATGGGGACGATATGAATCTGAGAGAGCTGTTGGGAAACCCCAGCGAGGCATACCTGTGGGAGTGCTTGTGAGGTGTGAGGCATGTACCTTACCTGCTGTCCCAGTCTCACTTCTTCAGTCGTCGTAGTGAAGGGCAGGTGGCAGGTTGTTCCTTTCCTGGGTACCTCGGAAGCAGAACTGTGTCTTGAGAAGCTCTGAGGTGCGGATAAGCAGCCCCGCTTCGTGCTTTGAAATCTCGTAGCTGTTGCAGTCCCAGGCTGCCCTTTAGACCCGTGTATTTCATCCCTTCTCTTTTTCCTTCTCTTACTCTGCTGTAGTCACACTGACTTAGTTTGAATTCCTTAAGTATGCCAAGCTCTCTCTCACCTTAGGACCTTTACATATCTGCTTCCTCTTCCAGGAATACACTTGCCCAGTTAATCTCACTCATTCACACGTGTTAGGAGAAGTCCTGTATTAGTTTTGGGGGTTGGTGTTTAGTTTTAACACTTAAAGTCTCATCAAAATGTCAGTCTGATTGATTTCTTAGTAATAATAAAAGAAATAGAGGCATATAAATAGCTTGACAGTTTTCATCTTATAACCGACCATTCTCTTTGCTTTCTTAAGAATTATCTCCCTTGAGTGCACTTGGGAAGCTGTGGGAAAGGATGGGCCCTGACGTACTCAAAACTGTTTCTCCCTTTTCTTCCTCCTTGGCAACCGCTCACTTCCTTCCGCTCCTGCTCTGGAAATCCTGCCTGCAGCCCCCTTACTGGGATACTGTTAGGGTAGGGGTAGAAGGAAGAGAATGGGCAACGTGGGGCAGGTACCTCTTCTCAACCACGATGAGACACAGAAGTCATAGCTGTAGATGAGACTTTAGCGAAGGAACAGGGAAGACTGACACAAGACGGAAATAATTGAAAACTTAAGCTGAAAAGAATGGTCTACATGCAGCTCTTCCTGGGTATTCCCTCTGCCCGTTCCTCCCACCTCCTGCCCCAGTTTCTAATTATATGCTTTGCTTTTAAGATTCCTGTTTCTCTCCATTCTGAGAACACTTCTTTCAAACAAATACTTTGGAGAGCTCCTTTCTTTGTGGCTGTGAAGCGCCTTTTGTTTTCTTGGCTGCATTGCATGCAAGATGCTAGTGCCCCAACCAGGGATAGAACCCACACCCTGAATTGGAAACGCAGAATTTTAACCACTGGACCACCAGGGAAATTCCTCCATTTTTCTTTCACTGAAGCCCTAGTTCCTCCTTCAGGGCCTGGCCTTACCCAGATGTGCACCCTACCCTTAGCCCCTCAGTCCCACACCTTTTCCAGGAGTACATTGCCCAACTACTGATTCACTCTGGGTACTCATAG
>SJYX01007183.1:100750-143776 GCA_006410675.1 Oreotragus oreotragus
TAAAGGGTAAAAATAAGTAGCAACATATAAGTTAACATTTTTGGACATTTAAGAATCACAATCTGATTCTGGGTAAAGAAATGAAAGAACTGTGGACTTGGATTTAGAAGGATTTACAAGTTTCCAATGTCATGCCTTCCTTGCCCGGTGGCCCAGGGCAAAGTAACTCTGAGCGTTAGTTGCTATACCTGCGTGATGGGGACGATATGAATCTGAGAGAGCTGTTGGGAAACCCCAGCGAGGCATACCTGTGGGAGTGCTTGTGAGGTGTGAGGCATGTACCTTACCTGCTGTCCCAGTCTCACTTCTTCAGTCGTCGTAGTGAAGGGCAGGTGGCAGGTTGCTCCTTTCCTGGGTACCTCGGAAGCAGAACTGTGTCTTGAGAGGCTCTGAGGTGCGGATAAGCAGCCCCGCTTCGTGCGTGCTTTGAAACCTCGTAGCTTTTGGCGTCCCAGGCTGCCCTTTAGACCCGTGTATTTCATCCCTTCTCTTTTTCCTTCTCTTACTCTGCTGTAGTCACGCTGACTTAGTTTGAATTCCTTAAGTATGCTAAGCTCTCTCACCTTAGGACCTTTACATATCTGCTTCCTCTTCCAGGAATACACTTGCCCAGTTAATCTCACTCATTCACACGTGTTAGGAGAAGTTCTGTATTAGTTTTGGGGATTGGTGTTTAGTTTTAACACTTAAAGTCTCATCAAAATGTCAGTCTGATTGATTTCTTAGTAATAATAAAAGAAATAGAGGCATATAAATAGCTTGACAGTTTTCATCTTACAACCGACCATTCTCTTTGCTTTCTTAAGAATTATCTCCCTTGAGTGCACTTGGGAAGCTGTGGGAAAGGATGGGCCCTGACGTACTCAAAACTGTTTCTCCCTTTTCTTCCTCCTTGGCAACCGCTCACTTCCTTCCGCTCCTGCTCTGGAAATCCTGCCTGCAGCCCCCTTACTGGGATACTGTTAGGGTAGGGGTAGAAGGAAGAGAATGGGCAACGTGGGGCAGGTACCTCTTCTCAACCACGATGAGACACAGAAGTCATAGCTGTAGATGAGACTTTAGCGAAGGAACAGGGAAGACTGACACAAGACGGAAATAATTGAAAACTTAAGCTGAAAAGAATGGTCTTCATGCAGCTCTTCCTGGGTATTCCCTCTGCCCGTTCCTCCCACCTCCTGCCCCAGTTTCTAATTATATGCTTTGCTTTTAAGATTCCTGTTTCTCTCCATTCTGAGAACACTTCTTTCAAACAAATACTTTGGAGAGCTCCTTTCTTTTGTGGCTGTGAAGCGCCTTTTGTTTTCTTGGCCGCATTGCATGCAAGATGCTAGTGCCCCAACCAGGGATAGAACCCACACCCTGAATTGGAAACGCAGAATTTTAACCACTGGACCACCAGGGAAATTCCTCCATTTTTCTTTCACTGAAGCCCTAGTTCCTCCTTCAGGGCCTGGCCTTACCCAGATGTGCACCCTACCCTTAGCCCCTCAGTCCCACACCTTTTCCAGGAGTACATTGCCCAACTACTGATTCACTCTGGGTACTCATAGTCTTTGCTAGAACAGTGTAGAGTAGAGGGGGTACTCCAAGACTGGTCTGTGTAGAAGTGTCCAGCATGAGATAAATATACGCCTGTGTTCGTATAAGCCCTCAGCCGCTCCACACCCCTCCAGTGGCAGACATTCGTACCTGGCGATAACACCAGTCAGGTTTATGAGGGGAGAAAACTGTGTCTGAGACATGGTTCCCCAGAGCAGGCTTATGTGTAGTTCTGGTTCAGTTCTTAGATGAAGCCTCCTCTTCTTCCACTTCTTCCATAGGGACTACTTTATTTCTTTCCGTTATAATCATTTATGCATACAGCTGTACATTTTTCATTTATATTCACATTTCTTAAAATGCTTCATTAAACTTAGAGCTAGAGTTATACTGATTTTGAGTTAATAAACCAAAGCTTATAGAAGATTTTGATCATAACTTTCTCAAGAAACACTGAGATTATCTTGAAAAACTTTTTTACTAAACGCCTTGAACGTTTCTTTTTTCCAGGGCTCTCACCTTCGTCTATCCTTTTGGTGCCACGTTGAGTGTCACGAAACCCGCCGTGGCTGTTCTGTCCACAGGCTCTGTCTGTTTCCCGCTTAACAGACCCATCCTGGCTTTCTATCACTCGAAGGTACCGCCTTTCTTAGATATGGGCGCATATGTAATTTTTGTTACTGAAATTGTGAACACTACTTTACTGCTTCTATAGGGGTTTCATATATTGTCTGTCTCTTTTTGGGGGTGTGGGGTAGGGGGGGAGTGGAGCGCTGCACCGCTATGTGGGATCTGAGTTCCCCAACCGGGAACTGAACCCATGCCCCTGCAGTAGAGCCTAACTCTGGTCCACCAGGAAATGCCTATATTTTCTCACTGGTCTTCACAATAGTCCTGTGAAGTAGAATTTTACTGAATTACATTTTACTTATGGGGAAACAGTGGTCAGTGCTGGAGCCAAGACCTAAGCCTAGCTCTTACTGTGAATCCAGAGCTTTTCCAGCGCAGCATGGGACCAGCTGTAGCACAGCTGCCTCTGACTGCCAGCTCTCACCCTCAGCGTGGCAGAATCCACTTAGAGGAAGGCTGATTTCGCAAACGACACCACAGAGTTGTGCTGCTTGCATTGTAGTGCATCCCAGGAAAACATTCCAGGAGACCAGCTGTTCTCTTCTCCTCCTAGGGTACCTGCAAGTTACCAGTTCAGGTGGCTTGAGAGGGCATCGTCGTCGTCCTCATCACCCCATGTATCCACTGCCTTTTAACTCATGTCTTTTGAGCCCACCTTCATCTGTCTACCAAGACATGGAATTCACCAGTGACCGGCCAGTTTTTGTCCAGAGACCCACATGTCTGTAGTTTAGCAGGATCCTATTTTTCTTTATGGGACCTAGGTATTACTGTTCCTTCTCATACTTAAAATTTCTGACATCATTTTATTAGGAAGTAAATAAATGTCTATGCTGTGCTTGAAAGATGATATTTAGACAAAATTGGTATAGCTGTTATGGCAGTCTCTCCTAAGCAGAGAGAAATATTGTTTTAGAATTAAAGTGTTATTAAATGATTCAAGATGCGGAAATGATCAGTTTACATGAAATGTCTATTCAGAGACACACAAGTCATGAGACACCATCTTAAGGAGCCCCTGGTATTATATGTAATACCAGAGCTTTGGTTTTTTTAACCAGGCCCAGAGATGTTACCTGGCTTAATCAGTGAACTTGTATGGAGTATCTGGTGGGTATACCGTTCTATGCTGTGTGTGGCGTTTCCTCTGGAACTCATGAGATTATCGTCTGTTCATTGCCTAGCTATTTAAAGCCCATTTTCTCCTAATAGGCTTTCAGTCCTGCCTTGTAAACACAGTCTTTCAGAGAGGTTGCTGCCTGTCACTCTTGTTGGTGAGATGAGGCAGTGATCCCAGGGAGGAGCTCCACCTGGATCCATGAGCAGGGTCAGGCCAGCACTGGAGGGTTTTACCTCCTTGCCCCGGGCCGTTGCCTTCACTGGGCTCATCACAAGACTTTCTAGGTCTTCAGTTTACTGGGACAGGCTCATTAACACTGAGGGAGCAAATGGTCCTTGAGTAAACATATGCCTGTTTAATTGGAACAAGTTATAGACAGATGCTGGAAAAGGCCACTGAAGACAATGGTATAATCTGTCAGGACAGAATAAAAGGATTAAAGAACACTCTACAGTCTATTTGAAATAAATGAAGTAGGAAAAAGAAAACACAGTGGACCCGTGAACAGTGTGGGGGTTAGAGGTGCCGATCGTCTGCGTGGTGGAAAGTCGTGTGTGACAGAGCCAGGCCTCCACCTGTGCAGTCTGCTTCTGGGAATTCAGTTGACCAAGGGCTGCGTTGTACAGTGGTATTTACTGTTGAAAAAGTTCACTTGTAAGTGAAACCATGCAGCTGAAACCCATGTTCATTCAAAGGTCAACTGTATATTAAGGAAAAGATAAATCTGTGAATAGAGGTTTATGTATTTACTTAGCCTGTGGGGATTCAAATCACAACCCAGTTCATCCAGTCATTTCCCCATTCTTTCTGTAGAATTCCACCCAATTAATTTCCTAGTCCCAGTAACCGATCTGTTTGCAGTGGTTATGGTGTAGAAATCATTTTATTTTTCCTGTGAAACATTTGCTTTTCATGTGGGACCTTTTGGAGTTTGTTTTGCAAATTTTGTTTTATCTACAAAATTTGTGTATTTGTCTCCCAACATCTGTGGCTTAGGCGTAACTCTTTTTCAGTACCTTTACAACTGTGTCTTCCCTGTATGTGACTTTGCTAGAAAGTCTGATTTCATTTTGTATTTTTAATTCTGTACTCTTTTTTTTCTTACAACAAAATAATATATACTCGGTATTTTAAATACAGCTATGGAAGGATTTCCCTGGTGGTTCAGTGGTTAAGAATCTGCCCTCCAATGCAAGGGATGTGGGTTTGATCCCTGGTGAGGGAACTAAGATCCCACATGCTATGGGGCAGTGAAGCCCGCCTGATCCAGAGCTCATGCGCCACACAGAAGACCGAGCGCAGCCACAGGATACACACAGAGCTGGAGGGAAACATGCTGCCTCGCGCGCTGTTCGGGGGCCGGCCAGGTGGACATCGTGGTCGTTTTCTCCCACTTGTGCTGGTGCTGTATTTTTATTTGCCGCACAGTCTAAGCTCTCTACACTTGATGGTATACTTTTCCCAAGTTGGTGAAAATGCTTTCTAATATATAACTTAACAACTGGGAGGTTCCATCGTTCTTAACCGTATTTCTGGGTGAACGTTTGGATTTATTTCTAATCTTCTGTAATTATTACTGTAAAGGTGTGCAGAGCGTTTGGTGTATTTCATGCTGCTTTTGTTGGCAGTTTCAGCACCATGTCAGAGACTGTCACTGAAACCTGGCCAACGGTTTAGAGTCACTTTTTCTTACTTATTAATCTTATAAGGAAAAACACTTTTTTTTTTAAATTACTAATCTTAAAGTTTTTTATTATTAGCTAGTCATTTTTTGTGTAAATTTTTCATGCTTGTGGGTTAGTTTTCTGTCTCTTAAACACTTTTTTGGGTACTCATAAAATGTCTAAATCTTGACAGATTTTCAATTTGTCTTTTTTATTTCCCTTTAAGATTATGATTTCCATTTATAATTTCCCTAACAGTGGGAAAATACGAATCTACATTACTTTCTGTTAAAGCCACATAGGGTACAGAAGTGGTGTCTGAATGGAGAGGCAGGTTGGACTATAGTGTTGTCATAATTGACGTTTCTAGACCATTACGATGCCCATGTAAATCGACACATGTTAGTGTAGAAGACATTTGCTCACATGTTGTGATGATAAGTGTTTGGTGACTAGCATGCACATCCTTTTGGGGATCTGAATCGCTGACCCTGCTTTGTCATCAACAGAACCAAGGTGGGAAACTGGCAGTGCTTGGCTCATGTCACATGTTCAGTGACCAATATTTGGATAAAGAAGAAAATAGCAAAATCATGGTAAGCTCTTTTCTTTTGTCATACGAATGAATACTGTATATGATTTTCATCGCATTTAAAAAATGTACTGCTGAGTTCCTCTATTCATTTAAAACCAGCTCTTCAGAGCCCATTATATTCCAGGCACTAAGGACACAAAGGTGAGTCAGGCATAGTCTCTGCTCTGCAGAAGTGTGCAGGACATTGAGAGAGACTGTGAGAGATGAGAGAGGTCAGTGCAGAGGGATGTGGTGCGTCTCTAAACTTGCCGCCTGGGCTGGGAGCCTCCCTGGGGAAGCAGGGAGGAGCAAGGCCAGCCAGGGCCTTGTGTGTAGAGCCTTGGAACTCAAACTCTCTTTGAAAAGCCACGGTGAGCCCTTGTAGAGTGTCCAGCAGCTTTGGGCATAGTCAGGTCTTTGGGTGTGGAAGAGAGAACGGAGAGGGAAACATATGGGCAAGGAGGGACAAGGACCTGAGTGAATGCAGGGAAGGGGTGAGTGGGGGAGGGACTGGCAGCATGAGGAAACCGTGATGGGGCTGGCCGCTGACCGAGGTGGGAAATGAGGAAAGGCATGGCAGGTGTGAGGGAACGTGTCCTGGGAAGCGTGGCAGGGTGCTGGCCAGAGCTGGA
Source organism: Oreotragus oreotragus (assembly GCA_006410675.1). Lineage (NCBI taxonomy): Eukaryota > Metazoa > Chordata > Mammalia > Artiodactyla > Bovidae > Oreotragus > Oreotragus oreotragus. The sequence goes on from SJYX01007183.1 coordinate 106,910, forward strand.
CTTTGGCGTGATGCTGGTGACTTACTCACCAGAGGGAGAAGGTCCCTTTGAACTTTCTCATTAATGAAACACATTCCTTCAGCCTTAAGGATTGTTGTTGTATTGAGAGATTGATTGAAGATCTTGTTTCTATGGAATCCACGTGAAGTCCCATTGTCTTTAGTCACGTTCTGGGGGCATCTTGCTGTATTCTACTTTTTAAGTCCAAACTGTCATCAGCACATTATACAGGGGTTGTTTCAGAATTGTGAACATGTTTTAATAGATTTGGGCTTGTGGTTAAAGGCTTGAATGCCCTAAGATAAATGGTAAGTTTCTAAGAATAGAAATGGCACTGGAGTGAGAAAGACAGGCAGGGGTGACTGCCCTTTTTCAAGTCACTGCTGTCTAGTCTCTTTCCTGTCATCATTTTCCTTGATTGTTAAATTCTCTAGTCCTGCCTACAACTTTCTCAAATACACTGTGTAATTCTGTGTTTAATTTTTTAAATTTAGGATGTTGTTTTCCGGTGGCTCACAACAGAAGACATCCACCTAAACCAGATTGATGCTGAGGACCCAGAGGTAGGAGGTTGTAGATTACTTAAAAACTTTGAAATGAAAAATGGGTCCAGCTTCTCAGCACCACTTCTAACAGTTCCAAAAACGTATCTATCTCTTACCTTATCTGTGACACAGATAGCAAGAAATGATGCTTTCTGGCAAGACAAAGCCTATGCTGTTAAAAAAAAAATCAGTAAATTATTAGTCATAGAATTCAGTGGAGTGGGAGCCTCTGTCTCTATACGTAGTAACTGGAACTTAACGTATGCTCTCTGGCTGAACCTTTCAGGATCAGTATCTGTAGAGAAATACGTCTTCACAACTATAAAAGTAGTTTTTCATAAAGAAACAAAGATCATCAGAATTTAAGTTTTAAACTCCATTTGGTTGCCTTTAGGAAGAACGGTCCTAAAGGCATTATGATAATACTTCATCAGACATGGGAGAGTGGAAAGACCAGCACTGGAGGGACTTCCCTAGTAGTCTGGTGGCTAAGACTCTGTGCTCCCATCGCAGGGGGCCTGGGTTCAGTCCACGGTCAGGGAACTAGACCCCACATGCCACAAAAGAAGTTTCCTCGTGTGGAACTAAGACCCAGTGGAGCCAAATAAATATTAAAAAAAAAAAAAAAAAGACCGGCACTGGACTGGAAACCAGTAGCTACACTCTCGGTCCCGCCCAACCATGAGCCTTGAAACGGTAAGCAGGTTATTTCCGACCTTTCCTCATCTTCATTTTCTCATTAGTTTTGGGGCTGCTAGTACCTATCTCACAGGGTAATTATGAGAATCATATAATAAGTGAATCAACATAAATTTACTTGTTAAAGTGTATAAAAGGGCTATACATCTATCAAGACTTTTAAAAAAAACCTCTTGTATTTGTTATATATTAATACCAGGCCCTATATATCATATCAGCTTAGTTCAGTTCAGTCGCTCAGTCGTGTCCGACTCTTTGCGACCCCGTGAATCGCAGCACGCCAGGCCTCCCTGTTCATCACCATCTCCCGGAGTTCACACAGACTCATGTCCATCGAGTCCGTGATGCCATCCAGCCATCTCATCCTCGGTCGTCCCCTTCTCCTCCTGCCCCTAATCCCTCCCAGCATCAGAGTCTTTTCCAATGAGTCAACTCTTCGCATGAGGTGGCCAAAGTACTGGAGTTTCAGCTTTAGCATCATTCCTTCCAAAGAAATCCCAGGGTTGATCTCCTTCAGAATGGACTGGTTGGATCTCCTTGCAGTCCAAGGGACTCTCAAGAGTCTTCTCCAACACCACAGTTCAAAAGCATCGATTCTTCGGCGCTCAGCTTTCTTCACAGTCCAACTTTCACATCCATACATGACCACAGGAAAAACCATAGCCTTGACTAGGCGGACCTTAGTCGGCAAAGTAATGTCTCTGCTTTTGAATATACTATCCAGGTTGGTCATAACTTTTCTTCCAAGGAGTAAGCGTCTTTTAATTTCATGGCTGCAGTCACCATCTGCAGTGATTTTGGAGCCCAAAAAAATAAAGTCTGACACTGTTTCCACTGTTTCCCCATCTATTTCCCATGAAGTGATGGGACCGGATGCCATGATCTTCGTTTTCTGAATGTTGAGCTTTAAGCCAACTTTTTCGCTCTCCTCCTTCACTTTCATCAAGAGGCTTTTTAGCTCCTCCTCACTTTCTGCCATAAGGGTGGTGTCATCAGCATATCTGAGGTTATTGATATTTCTCCCGGCAATCTTGATTCCAGCTTGTGTTTCTTCCAGTCCAGCGTTTCTCATGATGTACTCTGCATATAAGTTAAATAAGCAGGGAGACAATATACAGCCTTGACGTACTCCTTTTCCTATTTGGAACCAGTCTGTTGTTCCATGTCCAGTTCTAACTGTTGCTTCCTGACCTGCATACAGATTTCTCAAGAGGCAGGTTAGGTGGTCTGGTATTCCCATCTCTTTCAGAATTTTCCACAGTTTATTGTGATCCACACAGTCAAAGGCTTTGGCATAGTCAATAAAGCAGAAATAGATGTTTTTCTGGAACTCTCTTGCTTTTTCCATGATCCAGCGGATGTTGGCAATTTGATCTCTGGTTCCTCTGCCTGTTCTAAAACCAGCTTGAACATCAGGGAGTTCACGGTTCACATATTGCTGAAGCCTGGCTTGGAGAATTTTGAGCATTACTTTACTAGCGTGTGAGATGAGTGCAATTGTGCGGTAGTTTGAGCATTCTTTGGCATTGCCTTTCTTTGGAATTGGAATGAAAACTGACCTTTTCCAGTCCTGTGGCCACTGCTGAGTTTTCCAAATTTGCTGGCATATTGAGTGCAGCACTTTCACAGCATCATCTTCCAGGATTTGAAACAGCTCAACGGGAATTCCATCACCTCCACTAGCTTTGTTCTTAGTGATGCTTTCTAAGGCCCACTTGACTTCACATTCCAAGATGTCTGGCTCTAGATTAGTGATCACATCCTCATGATTATCTGGGTCGTGAAGATCTTTTCTGTACAGTTCTTCTGTGTATTCTTGCCACCTCTTCTTAATATCTTCTGCTTCTGTTAGGTCCATACCATTTCTATCCTTTATCGAGCCCATCTTTGCATGAAATGTTCCCTTGGTATCTCCAATTCTCTTGAAGAGATCTCTAGTCTTTCCCATTCTGTTGTTTTCCTCTATCTCTTTGCATTGATTGCTGAAGAAGGCTTTCTTATCTCTTCTTGCTATTCTTTGGAACTCTGCATTCAGATGCTTATATCTTTTCTTTTCTCCTTTGCTTTTCGCCTCTCTTCTTTTCAGTGCTATTTGTAAGGCTTCTCCAGACAGCCATTTTGCTTTTTTGCATTTCTTTTCCATGGGGATGGTCTTGATCCCTGTCTCCTGTACAATGTCACGAACCTCATTCCATAGTTCATCAGGAACTCTGTCTATCAGATCTAGGCCCTTAAATCTATTTCTCACTTCCACTGTATAATCATAAGGGATTTGATTTAGGTCATACCTGAATGGTCTAGCGGTTTTCCCTACTTTCTTCAATTTAAGTCTGAATTTGGAAATAAGGAGTTCATGATCTGAGCCACAGTCAGCTCCTGGTCTTGTTTTTGTTGACTGTATAGAGCTTCTCCATCTTTGGCTGCAAAGAATATAATCAATCTGATTTCGGTGTTGACCATCTGGTGATGTCCATGTGTAGAGTCTTCTCTTGTGTTGCTGGAAGAGGGTGTTTGCTATGACCAGTGCATTTTCTTGGCAAAACTCTATTAGTCTTTGCCCTGCTTCATTCCGCATTCCAAGGCCAAATTTGCCTGTTACTCCAGGTGTTTCTTGACTTCCTACTTTAGCATTCCAGTCCCCTATAATGAAAAGGACATCTTTTTTGGGTGTTAGTTCTACAAGGTCTTGTAGGTCTTCATAAAACCGTTCAACTTCAGCTTCTTCAGCATTACTGGTTGGGGCATAGACTTGGATAACTGTGATATTGAATGGTTTGCCTTGGAAACGAACAGAGATCATTCTGTCGTTTTTGAGATTGCATCCAAGTACTGCATTTCGGACTCTTTTGTTGACCATGATGGCTACTCCATTTCTTCTGAGGGATTCCTGCCCGCAGTAGTAGATATAATGGTCATCTGAGTTAAATTCACCCATTCCAGTCCATTTTAGTTCGCTGATTCCTAGAATGTCGACGTTCACCCTTGCCATCTCTTGTTTGACCACTTCCAATTTGCCTTGATTCATGGACCTGACATTCCAGGTTCCTATGCAATATTGTTCTTTACAGCATCGGATCTTGCTTCTATCACCAGTCACATGCACAACTGGGTATTGTTTTTGCTTTGGCTCCATCCCTTCATTCTTTCTGGAGTTATTTCTCCACTGATCTCCAGTAGCATATTGGGCACCTAACGACCTGGGGAGATTCTCTTTTGATATCCTATCATTTTGCCTTTTCATACTGTTCATGGGGTTCTCAAGGCAAGAATACTGAAGTGGCTTGCCATTCCCTTCTCCAGTGGACCACGTTCTGTCAGACCTCTCCACCATGACCCGCCCGCCTTGGGTTGCCCTGCAGGCATGGCTTGGTTTCATTGAGTTAGACAAGGCCCTGGTCCTAGTGTGATTAGATTGACTAGTTTTCTGTGAGTATGGTTTCAGTGTGTCTGCCCTCTGATGCTCTCTTGCAACACCTACCATCTTACTTGGGTTTCTCTTACCTTGGGCGTGGGTTGTCTCTTCACGGCTGCTCCTTACCTTGGACGAGGGGTATCTGCTTACCGCCGCAGTTCCTGGCCTTCAACGTGGGACAGCTCCTCTAGGCCCTCCTGCGCCTGCGCAGCCACCCTCCTCGGTTGCTCCTCCCAGCTGCCGCCCCTGGCCTCGGGCTCAGGCTCAGGATGGCTCTCAGGGTCACTGCCCCTGGCCTCGGGCTCGGGGTGGCTCCTCAGGGTCACCGCCTGTGGCCTTGGGTGCGAGGTGGCTTCTCCCGGTCGCCCCTGACCTTGGACGCGGGATGTCTCCTCTCGGCCGCCGCCCCTGACCTCGGACACAGGGTAGCTCCTCTCGGCCGTCGCAGCCTGGCATCTAGGCCGCTGCCCCTGACCTCGAACGTAGGCTGGCTCCTCTCGGCCGCGCTCAGTGCGCCGGCCGGCTCTTGCAGCCGCCCGCGCTTAGTATATGCTGCTGCTGCTGCTAAGTCGCTTCAGTCGTGTCCGACTATGTGCGACCCCATAGATGGCAGCCCACCAGGCTGCCCCATCCCTGGGATTCTCCAGGCAAGAATACTGGAGTGGGTTGCCATTTCCTTCTCCAATGCACTTAGTATATACTTTCACATAAATCATTCTGTTTAAACCGCACTACCGCCCTGGGAAGTAGATGGTCTTATTGTGTTTTTATCAATGAAACTGAAATTCTGCAAGACTGCAATATGCCCAAAGAGCCAGCAGTTACAGAGCGGGGAACCAAACCCAGGGCTCCTGACTCAAAAGTGTACTCCTTCTTCATTTACCTCTGTGTTAACTGCTGACCTGTCAGGAAAATGATTTTTTGGCTATAGGTAGCACAAGGTGGCCAGAGAAGGCAATGGCACCCCACTCCAGTACTCTTGCCTGGAAAATCCCATGGACGGGGGAGCCTGGTAGACTGCAGTCCATGGGGTCGCTAGGAGTCGGACATGACTGAGCAACTTCATTTTCACTTTTCTCTTTCATGCATCAGAGAAGGAAGTGGCACCCCACTCCAGTGTTCTTGCCTGGAGAGTCCCAGGGACGGGGGAGCCTGGTGGGCTGCCGTCTATGGGGTCGCACACAGGGTCGGACAGGACTGAAGCGACTTGGCAAGCAGCACAAGGTAGCCAGAAACCATCACCAACAGCCTGTGCCCTCGGCTGAGGACTGACTTGGCTGGGAAACCTCGGGCTGACTCAGGTTGGGAAACATGAGAGCCTCACGTCTAAAATATCCCTTCACATGCAAACGTGAAGTGTGGGGCTGTTGTGCTTAAATTTCTCCTGAAAAGTGAAGTGAAGTGAAGTCGCTCAGTCGTGTCTGACTCTTTGCGACCCCGTGGACTGTAGCCTACCAGGCTTCTCTGTCCATGGGATTTCCCAGGCAAGAATACTGGAGTGGGTTACCATTTCCTTCTCTAGGGGATCTTCCCGACCCAGGGATCAAACCCGAGTCTCCCGCACTGGAGGCAGACGCTTTAACCTCTGAGCCACCAGGGAAGCCCTGAAAAGTGATGTAAGCCCCAAACCAAAGAATTGTGGTACAACCAGGAATTGGCTTTCCAGGTTTCAGAGGACCCCGCTCTGAGTGGATGACGTGTCTGGCAGCCGCCAGCCCTAGTTAGAGTGTTGTGTGCCGAGGGAGGTGGTGCTAAGAGGTGCTGTGTCTGCTCCAGTTCTGTGTGGCCACCTTGCTCTTGCTCAGTTTCTGTCATGCCTGTTTTCTAACCGAGGAAACAGAAGTAAGTAAATTCTTCAAGGTTCCCACTTAGATTAATCCCTGGCCCAGCCATTGTTCCTGGGTCGGGAAGATCCCCTGGAGAAGGGAATGGCTACCCACTCCAGTATTCTTGCCTGGAGAATCCCATGGACAGAGGAGCCTGGTGGGCGACAGTCCATGGAGTCACAGAGTCAGACAGGACTGAGCGACTAACACTTCGTTAAGCTGTTGTTAATGCCCACGTCAGGCTGATTCCAGAGCCTGCGCCCTTTCTGCTGCTCTGTTCTCTCTCTATCGTGTGAGACACTGGGCTGGTTCCAAAGCAAAGCGTCAGAGGTTACAAAGCCAGAGGAGGGGAGTGTTGTTAAGGCCTTCCTAGCTCTAAAATAGTGCAGTTTCACATACTTTCCAGGTGGGAGACCTGGTGGAAAATGTCCTTTGTCTTGTAAGGCTTTGAAAAGTAAGACACTGAATGCAGTAACATGACCCAGTGGGAAACACTGAAAATGTTCCAGGTGGCGCTAGTGGTAGAGAACCTGCGGGCCCTAAGAAACGTGGGTTCAGTCCCTGGGAAGCTCCCCTGGAAGAGGGCACAGCACCCCACTCCAGTATTCTTGCCTGGAGAATCCCATGGCCAGAGGAGCCTGGCGGGCTGCGGTCCTTGGGGCTGCAGAGTGGGGTGCGACTGAGCGACCTTTGGGGCGGCTTGGCCCGCACTCCTCCCTGGCCTGGGCACTTGTACATGTCCTGCTCTCAGCTTCATCTCTCCCCTGGTAGAGGGTTGAAGCGTCTGCATCAGCCAGATCAGGCCAGGAAAGGTGTTTATTTATTGATGCTTCTCCCTTGTTCTGGTCTAAAAAGTTGTTTAAGGACTGGGGGCATTTATGATGCTTGGGGTATAGAAAAAAGTGCTCCTGTTTGACTCAGAGTCTCACTGTTATCAAGCTCAGACACATCTCCCCAAGCGCTGGCAGTGGAGAATGTGTAGCCGTTTGTTGTGAGTGAGTTCAGAGACCAGTTTTTCAAACTGTTACCAAGTTAGCCTTGTTAGAAATCCAGGTTAAACGCAGTTCAAAGGGAAATTAGGAACACACAAACTTCTGGTTGCCAGCATGCATTCATTTAAACTTAAATTTATTGCCTGGCTAGGTAATGTCTTCCCATCATTTGGAATTCAAGAGCAGGCACACTGAAGCCTCTCCCTTCTGCCTTTGCCCAGCCACCTGGTTCTCCTCCCCAGTGACAACAATCTTAGCAGTTTCTCATATGTTATTCCAGAGATAGTTTATACAGAGATAAGCAAACGTGTGTGTGTGTATGTGTGTGTGTGTGTACTCTCCTTCCCCCTTGTTTTACCCAGGTCGTGCTATATGTATGGTATGTACATATACTGCCTAGCACCTCACTTTTTAAAATTATGTCTGGGAGATCTTTCCATATGGTTCATAAAAAGCTTTCTTTGGATTGTTTTTTGGAGGCGGTATTGTCCATTGTCTGTACTGCGGTGTACTGACTGCGTTATACCTATTGAGCGACATAGGTTTTCCTGGTCTTCTGCTGTAAACAAGGTGTCATCATTCAAGGTTCTCAGCAGGGCTGCAGGCATGTCCTCAGCTAGGCGAGACGAATTAGGGTCTGGTGTCCAGGGAGGGGTTGTCTGTGCCAGGGTCACACGTGGTTCATAGGAGAGAAACCAGAGAATACAGCCCAGATGCTGGTGGCTGGAGAGAGGACAGACTTTGAAATGGGAGGTTGTGGATTTTCATTTATGGTTGCTTCTGATTTCTCACTGAACTAGGAAATAAGGTCAGCAACTAAAATTAAGAAAGGGAAGATCACTTTAGTTGGTTGAAGTGGCAGACAGAACTGCCTAGGAGAATGGGAACAGGGAATGAACCTGAGCATCGGGTTGATGACTGAGCCCTGAAGATCACAAAAAGGAGCGCCACCAGCAGGGTCACGCATTTCTACAGCCGTGGCCAGCTGTGTGCGCGCCAGCCTGCATCATGGGCTTCTCCAGCGCTGGGGTTACCCAGGTGACCTTGGTCCTTCTTTCCACAGAAATGGGCATATTTAAGGGGTTGGCTGTCAGTAAGCGTAATCAGCGAGATGTCTTAGCAAGAGAAGAGAAATATTGCAGATTCAGACCTAAGGCGTTGGAGACCAGACAGTAAATCCTAGCCCCTGCTCTGCTGAAAGGAACCGTCTTGTCACTTTCAGATTTCCGACTATATGATGCTGCCCGACACAGCTGCCCTGTCCGAGCGGCTGCGAGTGTGTCTCCAAGAGGGCGATGAGAACCCGCGGGACTTCACCAGCCTCTTCGACCTGTCCCTTTACCAGCTGGATACCACCTCCCTCCCGAAGGTCATCAAGTCAGTACCGTGCCTCTCCACTGCTCTGCACTCCGTGCTGAGTATTCGGTCTGCAAACACGAGCCTGGGGACAGGAGATAGGGTCACAATAAGTGTGGTGTACAAAACGTGTTCTCAGACCTGTGATGAGGTCAGCTGGGACAGCCAGGGGATTGGGGTGGGACTTGATGAAGAGGAAACTGCCCGCAGTTATCAGCCTCTGGTGTGTTCCAGGCTCTGTATCAGGCATTTAGAGGAACCAGGTTGGCCTGGTTTGCCTGAGACTTTCCTGGTCTTACCACAGAGAGCCCCATGTCCCAGGGACCCGCTCAGTGAATCAGGATGGTCAGTCACCCTGTAAGCATGCCCTGTTGTGCCTTCTTTTAATGTTTTCGGTGGTCCTCTGAGTTACCTGCTTCATTTTTGGTGGAGGAGTCTGAGGTTTCCTGGGGAAGGATGCTCCCACGTTGGGAGCAGGGATTTCAAGCCAGGCCCGAGTGGCCTTCAGGCCAGTGCTGGGCCCCGAATCACTGCCTGCTCTGTTGTTCTTTTGCCTTCTCTGTTGGATCCCTAAGGACAGAGGCAGGGACTAACATTTTTGAGCATTTGGGCCTGGCCCAGGATCTATCAATACATCTCTAATAATAAACCAAAGGCCGAAGGCACAGCTACAGATGCCTGTCTAATGTCCTGTCCCCTGTACTTATGTACAAGGTCACCAAGTACTCCTAGAGCTCTGACTGTGCTGAGCATTGTACCTAAAGTGTAGAGTTTTATGGGGGAGACGGACAGAAGCTGTGATGCAAGGTTATCAATCTAAGGCAAAGTATGAAATGTGAAACTAGAGGCCGTGGCGCAATGAGGAAGGAGAATTCCATTCTGACTGGGGCTGCCAGGGAGGCTTTAAGAAAGAGGGGCCCTCTGAGCCAGCCGTTGATGATTTCCAAAAACATTTCTTGGTGACCTGGGTCTGCTTGGCCCTCTGCTGGATGCTGGATTTTACGGGGTGAGAGGATTTCAGGCGAGGGTTGGGGGTGCTGGAAGAGAGCCTTCTGCAGGGAGGTCACTGTGAGCAAAGGCAGGGTGTGTCCAGGCAAGGAAGTTCATCCTTGGTTGCCTTTTTGAACTGCATTTAGCCTTGACTTCTAACAAGCATCATGTTAAGTTTCCTATGTATGTTGCTTTATCACATAAAATCAGAATGTGGTTCATTCTCCTTGTTGTACACTGTGAGGACACTGAGGCACAGAGAAGTTAAGAGGTTTGCCTAAGGTCACACAGCTAGTTTTCAGTGGGGCCTGAATTTGAGTCCAGCCAAGCCTAACGCTGAACCCAGGAAGAAATTATCTGGCAGTTTGTTAGCATAGGAGATTAGATTGTTTCTCAAAAAGCAAAACAGTCATCAAGACTGCATCTCCACTGCAGAGAGCACGGGTTCAATCCCTGGTCAGAGAACTAGGATCCCACACGCCACGCGGTGCGACCAAAACTAAAACAAACAGCAGCACCAACACCCAGCACCAGCGTCCCCAGAGCTGCCTGGGCCTCTCTGGCACCCCGCGCCGCCCGCAGTGGACGGCCAGCTCAGACGTTCTGGCTGCACATCTGGCTCTCTACTGGCTTGGTTTTGAGCTCGTGTTTGCTTCACTCGGGGCTTCTCTTTGAAGAAGTTTGTCACCTGGCTTCACTAGCTGTGCCCAGTCCAGCCGGCCTCTGCAGTTTTGACCTGCTTTCCCCCGATGCGGGGAGGACTGGGCATCATAACTGCTCTTCAGTGCGGCAGGAGGGGTCGCCGGAACCGCCTGCAGCTTCAGTGTCCGCAGGGCCGGGCAGCGGGTGTTGCAGAGGCCAGGACTGCAAGGAGATCCAACCAGTCCATTCTGAAGGAGATCAACTCTGGGATTTCTTTGGAAGGAATGATGCTAAAGCTGAAACTACAGTACTTTGGCCACCTCATGAGAAGAGCTGACTCATTAGAAAAGACTTTGATGCTGGGAGGGATTCAGGGCAGGAGAAGTAGGGTACGACCGAGGATGAGATGGCTGGATGGCATCACTGACTCAATGGACACGAGTCTGAGATAACTCCGGGAGTTGGTGATGGACAGGGAGGCCTGGGGTGCTACAATTCATGGGGTCGCAAAGAGTTGGTTATGACTGAGTGACTGAACTGAACTGATAAAATATTTATATTTCTCTTTCTGACTTGAGGTGAGGTGAAGTTGCTCAGTCGTGTCTGACTCTTTGCGACCCCGTGGACTGTAACCTACTAGGCTTCTGCGTCCATGGGATTCTCTAGGCAAGAATACTGGAGTGGGTTGCCATTTCCTTCTCTAGGGGATCTTCCCGACCCAGGGATCGAACCTGGGTCTCCCACATTGGAGGCAGACGCTTTAACCTCTGAGCCACCAGGGAAGCCTTCACTCTATATAATAGGCTCTAGTTTCACCCACCTCATTAGAACGGATTCACGTGCCTTCCTTTTTGTAGCTGAGTAGTATTCCATTGTATCTATGTACCACAGCTTCTTTATCCATTCATCCCTCTATGACCTTCTGGTCTTTATTGATGCCTGTGGGGTGTGAGGTTAGAGATTAAGGGCCTGCCTAAGAGATAAGGGCCTAAGTGAGGTAAGGGCCTGCCTGCCCTCACTGTTCATGGTGGGGTGGGGAGTGAGACAAGGGTGGTGAAAATGCAATGCCAAAGGTCAGACCAGAGTATTCTGGAATATGGAGCAGCCCCGTTTCACAGACTTGTGTATAGTAGTGGCATTTATTCTTCCCCGTTTCCCATACTGATCATCTTTCTCTTTTTTAAAAAATGTTCTTGGTGGTACCAGGTCTTAGATGTGGCACACAGATCTTTAGTTGCAGGCCTGTGGGATCTAGTTCAGTCACCAGGATGGAACCTGGGGCCCTGCATGAGGAGCTTGGAGTCTCAAACACTGGACCACCTGGGAAATCCTGATCATCTTTCTGAATTAGGTTTTGCTTGGTTTTAAGATGAGCTTCTCCACCAGTCACACCCACCCCGTACATGTTGGCTCATATTAGGAGGAAGATTTGGGCAGGTGGTGAGCTTAGTGGGGAAAGGGAAGACTTAGTGGAACTTGTTTTATTAGTAATACAGGGCTTCAGTAGTCAGCTCTGTCTGGGGACAGAAAACAGAATATCTTGGCTAGGATGACCAAGGAGAGGACTGGTAGCAGGGTTCTTTGTGTGTGGATCAGTTCAGTTCAGTTTAGTCGCTCAGTCGTGTCCGGCTCTTTGCGACCCCATGAATCGCAGCACGCCAGGCCTCCCTGTTCATCACCATTTCCCAGAGTTCACTCAGACTCACGTCCATCGAGTCCGTGATGCCATCCAGCCATCTCATTCTCAGTCCTCTCCTTCTCCTCCTGCCTCCAATCCCTCCCAGCATCAGAGTCTTTTCCAATGAGTCAACTCCGCATGAGGTGACCAAAATACAACTGCCTTTCATTTTGCCTTCTGGGTAGACAGTCATGGGGCTTCTGATTAGCAGGGTNCTTCTCCTCCTGCCTCCAATCCCTCCCAGCATCAGAGTCTTTTCCAATGAGTCAACTCCGCATGAGGTGACCAAAATACAACTGCCTTTCATTTTGCCTTCTGGGTAGACAGTCATGGGGCTTCTGATTAGCAGGGTTCTGATTAGCCAGATCTGAGTTCTAATCTTGCCTCCGAGGCTTCTTAATCTTGTGACCTTGGGAAGCTACTTCTCTGTACCTCTGTTTCTTCTTCCTGTGAGATTACACCCACTGCCCAGGATTGAGGATTCAGGGAAATCAGTGCCTCACCCAGCGTCAGGCACAGTGCATGGTATGCGGTAGATGCTCGAGAATCCTTCTCTTCTCTCCTTGGGCTCTTCTGCTCACTGCTGGGAAAGAGGCTCCCCGAACACCCGGGACTAGTAGAGGAGGTGACAGCAGTAAGCTCAGCTTAGCTCCTTTCTGCAGTCACAGATCGGTGTGCTTTCTGCAAGCATCTGTGCAGAGAAACAGGCATGAACTTTGTCCACACTTGTTGGCGTTTGCTTGTTTAGATGAATTTTGGAAGGTCACACACGAGCATACAGTTGCAGTTGGTTGAGTATATTTTAATTTGCCTCATTTCCAGAGGAGGTCAGCCAGTTGGCAGCCTGTACATGATGCAAAAGGTCAACTGAATGTTCGAGAGAAGGGAGGGAAAGGGGAAGTGCAGTTAAAAAAAAAATGATCTGGTGGGGGGCACAGGGCAAGGTCAGCACACGACTCCATAAACCCCTTCCTCCTGCTCCTTGCACTGAAGCCTCGGTGGCTGCCCTGCCGTTCTTGAAAATGTCTCGCCCCCTTCCCCCTCCCCTTTCCTGACCTCTGCCCAGGAAACTGCACTGCTGAGGAAACTGCACTGCTGAGGGCGGCTGCAAGCCCCGGCCCTGCCTCCACTCGGGCGGCTCAGACCAGCTGCACTCCCATCCCTGCCCTGTCTCTGTCCCTCTCTCCTGATCTGCTTTTCTTGCTGCTGCTGCTGCTGCTGCTAAGTCACTTCAGTCGTGTCCGACTCTGTGTGACCCCATAGACGGCAGCCCACCAGGCTTCCCCGTCCCTGGGATTCTCTAGGCAAGAACACTGGAGTNTTTTTTTTTTTCAAGGAATCTATGCTCTAGCTGGGGGAATTATTGATCTCCTTGATCAATTATAGAACAAGTGCAAATTCAACTAAACAGTGTTGCACAAGTTAAAATGTATGTCCAAAGAGGTGTATCACTTTTAGAGAAAAGGATCTAGGAAGACTTCCAAGACTATCCAATGTTCTACCTGAGAATTGAAAAAGGATGTGAAGTTTCCTAGAAAATATGGAAACACAGTCACATTGAGAAAGAGGACAGTAGGTATAAAGGCAAAAATTTGAAACAACAGATTACTGGGGAGAGGGAGTGGAAAGAAGTGGGACTTTACATATTATACTTTGCTTAGTTGAGTATGCTCAAATCTTGCATAATGGAATACATTCATATATACACTGTGTAAGTATTAAAATGAAAAATAAAACACAATCACCCAAGGGCAACTGCATAAGGAAGTTTATTATTGTTGGAGTGACAAACATCAAGAGGTGGGGTTGAATCTAGAACACAAAGCTAGGGCCACCTCATGCAAGGAGGTCTCCTTCCAACAAAGGAGAGTTAAATGCTCCCTGAAAGCTTCAAGAAGACAGTGAACAATTTTAAAGAGGAAATTTCTTTATTTAATGTGAATTTTTTCTAATTGCTCTGAAAAAAAGAATGGGTAGAGTAGGACAGATTTTATGTTGAAAATCAAGGAACAAAAAGGAGATAATCCAGGAGAATAATGCTAAGGGCCTGAGTTATGACAGTAGAAGAGGAAGTAGAGTCATGGAAGTAGAAAAGAGATTCAGGACCACAGAGTTGAGTGATGGATTCAAAATAGTGATATGGCTAGGGTGGGCTATAGGAAAACAGACTCTTTAGTTTATATAACTTACTATTACACGTGAACATGAAGGGGTTAATAGACGAGGGACAAATCTGAACAGAAAGGAGAGCTTCCTTTCCAGGAGTTAAATGTTTGCATCTTACAGTATATCCAAATGTAGATGCCCAGTAGGCATTTGGAAAAACGAATCTGTACTTGAGTAAGAGAGCTTAATGACTTTCAGAGTCTCACACTTCATTTGATTCAGTTCAGTTCAGTCGCTCAGTCGTGTCTGACTCTTTGCNAAAAAAAAAAAAATGGTGTGCAGTTTTTTTCAAGGGCCAGAATCCAAAAAAAACAGGTTTTACCTACAAGTCATTAGTAATATTATGACTTCAGGAATTATGAGACTATTAAAGTGACACAAAGTTATTTCAAGAACGGAAGAGGCTGCAGGGGAATGCGGATCACGTGGGAGAGAAGATAGCGATTCACCTCCAGACCCACTGGGCTGCTTACTCGACCCTGCTCTGGGAACAACTCTGGTGACCGTAAAGGTTATTCATTCAGACCCATTATTGCTAATCGTAGCTACAGCCCACAGACATGTGCAGTATTAGTCAGGGGATGAAACAGAGAAAGACGCTAATACATAGAAATGTGAAGTTACTGACACTCAAAACTTTAGCATTTACTGAGCATGGCCGCTGCGCAAGACCCGAGAGGGACCATAACTAAGCGGAGACCATAGTCTTGCCAAGTTTGAAATATGACCTCGTTTCAAGAAGCGTCATCTCATTCCTGGAGGCCACTTCTACAGGAGGCTGGGGACACGGTGGGTTTAGTCCTCAAGACAGAACTGTGCTCTCGGCACTCGGCTGCACTGGTTTTACTGCCTCTTCCTTGTTATTAAACATTTACAGATCCAGTTGCTCTTGATTCTCCAGGGCTCACTTCAGGGTTTAAGCAGCCTTCGAAAAAAAACCATCTTACTTTTTTTTAGGTTTGGTTTTTCTTTTGTAATCACTGAAGTATAGTTGATTTACAATGTTGTGTTAGTGGATGGCGATTCAGTTACATAAACACATATATATTCTTTTTGAGGTTCTTTTCCATTATAAGTTATGACAAGATTCTGAGTAGAATTCCCTGTGCTATATGGCGGGTCCTTGTTGTTTATCTATTTTGCATGTAGCAGTTTGTACATGCTAACCCCAAACTCCTAATTTCTCCCTTTCCCCTCACCTTTCTCCTTTGGTAACCATGTTTGCTTTCGACATCTGTGAGTCTGTTTCTATTTTGTAAATAAGTCCCTTTGTATCATGTTTTTAGATTCCACATGTACATGACATCATGGGATATGTGTCTTTGACTTCACTTGAAAGTTTTACTTTTGTTCAACTCAAATCTGCTTTAACCCACTCTGGCCCAGTGTCCGCTTAGCTGAGAGGATGAGAGTAATAATACTAGCCATGTGCTGCGTGCCAGCTCTGGGCCAGGCACTGTGCTGAGTACTTCACACACTAACACATCAGTTTTGCACAAGTCTGTGATGTAAGGACTCTCTTTATCTCCACTTAGAGATGAAGAAACTGAATTGAAGAGGTTAAGGAACTCAGTAGGCAGTGACAGAATGAGGTCTGTCTGACCTCAAGCCACAGCTCCTATTCTTTAGATAAGAGCCTTCAGTTTTCCAGAGGTTGTAATTAAAGTTGAACCCAGTGACCAAATGCCTAATTTATAGTTCACTGAGATGGCTTGGCCTTCTCCTCTTTAGATCAAATACTGCAGTTCCTTCACCCCAGTTTACCATTCCCCACATTCTTTTCTGAACGCCCTGAGAGTTCTCCATGCCACCTCTGATGACCCTGAACGTGCAGGGTGACACACAAGTGTTGGCCAGTATGTGGTTCTGCAAAGTCCTGAGATCTTCCCAAGCCCTAGACCTTCCCTGTCTGGGTTTGAAATATTTTCCCCCTTCTTCTTTCTAGCAGCCCAAGTAAATAGTCTTCTGGAAATCTCTGTTGTCCATTATCTCTGTCAACTCTTCCATGTACTAAAGCCACATTCAAGTGCAGAACACTGGGGGCAAGCTGTCCGTGTGTGGNTCTGGGTTTGAAATATTTTCCCCCTTCTTCTTTCTAGCAGCCCAAGTAAATAGTCTTCTGGAAATCTCTGTTGTCCATTATCTCTGTCAACTCTTCCATGTACTAAAGCCACATTCAAGTGCAGAACACTGGGGGCAAGCTGTCCGTGTGTGGGTGTGTGCGCTCAGTCGCTCAGTCATGTTCAACTTTTTGCAGCCCCATATGGACTGTCACCCACCAGGTTCCTCTGTCCATGAGATTCTCCAGGTAAGAATACTGGAGTGGTTTGCTATTTCTTTCACTTGCTGACCCAGGGATTGAACCCACATCTCCTGCGTCTCCTGCACTGGCAGGCAAATTCTTTACCACTGCATCACCCAGGAAGCCCCTATGCTGTCCATTTATTTATCCCAATCACTGCCATTGGCATGACACATCACCAGCCCAGAGACAGAATGTGAGTAGGTAAGTCAGTGAGAATGATTCCATAAGGGTGATGTCGTAGCTAGAAAATGGATGGGCTACATGAAGAGAGAAAAGGGATCCAGAACCAAGGACAAGCTGGCTCTGTGCTCCCCTGCTGGTCCCACAGCAAAGGGACAGCCAGGTTCAAGTTCTGGGCTGTAAGATGGGCACTGGCTGGGGCCTGAGGCTCAAGGAGGAGGAAAGTTAACAGCACAGAGCACAAGAAGGGGCAGGCACAGCCAGGGGTGATAGGGAAAGAAGAGGGAAGACGTGTGGGACGAGGGAAGAAGAGGGAGGGCGTGCAGTTCTGTAAACACTGGGAGGACTGTCGTAAGGAAGCAGAGTGAAAACCACAGTGGCCTGTGTCCTTTCAACACTCACAATGTGCACACAGGTCACTTGCAATTATTTGTCCCAAACAACCATGTGGAGTGAATGTGGCCATTTACCCATTTTACAAATGAGTGAATGGAGGCACAGAGGTTGTAGTAGCTGGCTTGGTGTCACCTAGTCCATTTCAGAACTGAGATACATGCCAGGTACTTTAATTCAAGGGCCTGCTCTCTTCACCACTACTCATCATATACCTACGAGAGTCATGCCATTTTGATGGCCAGGAAGTAGGGCTAGGACTAAGGGGGCTCACAGATAAATGTTTGTGCCATCTAAAGAAGGACTTCTCTGCAATCAGTTGGCCTGATATGACCATATACGCCCCCAGAATATGATGCATGCTTCATCACAGGTTTCCAAGCAAAGGTGAAAATGCCCCAGCAATTATTGGAGATGATGAATGGGGTGAGCCAAGCCTCAGAGAGAGAGCTTGATTCAAGTATCTTTACGGTTTTTTAAGACTGAGAAACCAGGAATCTGTGACTAAGCCCTGAGGAGCAGCACGCAGCATCCACACCCACACCTCTGAGTGCGCTCCTTGGGGATCTTCAGCTTCCCCATAGTCACCCAAGAGTTGAGTGCTGAGAACTCATTTTAGGCTATTAATCCCCAGATGTGGGTGAGAGTTGGTCTAGATTATAGGTAGCTTGTGGCATCCTCATACAAAGCATTGCCTGGCTTAGTGTTCTCACAGTTCTTCCCCAGGCCCTGTGGATGTTGGAGCAATCTTTATAAATATCACTTTTAGGAAAATAGCAGCTACCTGCACACACATGCAGACCACCGTTTCACGTGCCTGTGCTTCAGGTTATTTTTGTAATTCCTGGGCCCTCCACCCTGTCTAATTCCATGGTGCTGTGATTGTTAGTTGCCAGCAACACACCATGTATCTATGCCTCCAATCTCACCATCTGGAACATTCTCTGCTCTCCAGACCCTTCATCTGGCTGATTCCAACTCAGTAATTAAAACATCACTTCCTCTTGGGGGGAAATCCCCTGGCAAGGCAGTGGTTAGGACTCAGCAGTTCCACTCTGCCAGGGCCTGGGGTTCAATCCCTGGTTGGGGAACTAAGATCCTGTAAGCTGCATGGTGTAGCCAAAAACAAGGGGAAAAAAAAATTATTTTTTAATTCCTCTTGGAGGCCTCTCTGATATTCTCCCTTCCTCCTATCAACCCTCATGGTTATGTGAGGTGTCTTGCCTGACCATTCCCTTGATCAGGGCGTAGCTGTATTGAGAAATATTACACTGCATTATAACTACATGTTTACTTGCCTCTTTCAGCACACAGAAAGCGACTAGGAAACACAGACTGTATTTCTAGCACCTGAAAAAGCACCTCATGCACGGTAGATGTTTGAGCTCTGTCTAGCAAATGAATGGACAAGTCTTGGAAGGAGAGCATGTGGTTCATATGAAGGTACACTTGGAACCAATGTGTTTAGTAGATGATTAGCCATCATCTTGTAAAGCAGAGAGACAGAATTTCCCCGAATTCCCTTCCGCACATTCCCAATTCTGTGGCCCATCTCTCATCAGTCTGATTGGCCAAGGGAAAGAAGGGAGGTCTCTACATATTTATAAGCAAAAACAATGTGTTTATTCTGTATGGTTTCCTTAAAAATAGTCATTTCAACAAGTAAGTATGCAAAAAAGAAACACATAAACCATTATGTTTCTGATCACAGACATATATGTTATTTTGAACCAGAGTTCTCCAGCTATATTTTAGCTAAGACAAACAGGTATGATCCCTAGTTCAAATTATGACTTCCCATGTATGAAAAGAAGTACTCTTCTCAAGACAAACTTAAGTATCAAATACAGTTTGGCATATCCAGATCAAAGCAAGTCATACACAATGCAAAACGTAATCTTTACCNGCGCGCGAGCAGAGCAGGTCCCGGCGATGCACCCGGAGGCTGGGACCCGCTGTCACCGCGCCTCCCGCCGCGTGTGCCACCTGCACAGCTGCTCTCTTCCTGCCCAGACCCGGTGAGTGCACCTCGGAGGCGGGGGCCTCCCGCTGCCCCTTGCCCTAACGAGGGGTGCTCTTTAACTTGCAAGCTCTTTAAGGCTCCCTTAGCTTTAGGGAAAGAGACGGGAGGAAGGGAGTAGGGGTGGGGGCTGGCGGGACCGAGAGACATGGAAGAGCTGAAACTTAAGTTTCATGCTTGTTCCGTGGGCCGTCTTCCGTGACTAATAGGGTGGTTATAGCAGAAGACGAATGCTGGGCTTTTGGCCTAAGAAAGAATGTTCAGGGGAAAAATGTTATTTCACAGATGTTTCCCCGTGGAAATTCAGTATTCAGGATTCCGAAGTTTAAAAGGAGGAACGGCATACAGATTTTCCCAAAAGTTAACTGTCTTTACGTGAAACACTGCAATGTCTGTTTCACTTTGGGAAAGACATATTTTGGCCCAGAATAAAGGACTGCTCTTGATAAAAACAGGGAAAGAAGCGCTAATTAAGTTGGCTTCTGTATCTGTGGCCCGAGTTGTAGGTACTTGCCAAGTAGAAGGTAATCTGAATCGGCAAACGCCCCCAGATCTGATGGGTGGAGGTTTGTGTGCCGTATTTCTGACTGAGGTCTTCTGTAAGGAAAATGGGAGAGTTGAGGCACATAGAGATTTTGAAGTGTCTGTACTTCTAATACAGTGAGAATGGCTTCATTCTGGGACTTTTTGAGAACAAAAATATCATTAGAGAGATTCTTAGTGGATGTGTGCCCCGAGGGGCAATGTAATATTTTGGCAGAAAAATGTTTTAAATGGGAAGTACCGCGAGGCATAATCATCCTTTTGTTAAGTAGGAACTTAGGCCAGTCATGTTGGCCATTTTCACTCACACTTGCCAGGAAACCCTCAGCTTTTGTTTGTATAGATGAAAGAAGCCAGGAGCATGCATTTATGTTTAAAAAAAGTATTCCCTCTTGATTGTATTGCCAGTGTCAGAAATAATTCGGAGCTGATAATTTTGACTGTGGTGGTGGTTTATTCACCCAGTCGTGTCTGATCCCTGTGACGCCATGGACTATACCCTGCAGGCTCCTCTGCCCATGGGATTTTAGACACGGACAAATGGGCAGAATTTTGACTATATCTGCCCATTTGTCTATGTTTAAAATTGGTATACTCCCCAACTGCAGTAACAACCAGTGATTTAATGCAGATTTTTTTTTTTTGTAAACTGTGTGGAGAAGGGTCCTTGTGGCCAACGTGGAAGACAGATACCTTCACCATTCACACTTTTTCTAGATGGCTACTGATGGTGAATAATTAAGAAATTGTTAGCATTTTGTCTGCCTAGTTAAGGCCTGAAAGTGCTGAGGCTTTTGCCCAGACCTTTAGTGGATGGGCTGGTCATCAGGGTTGCCTCGGGAGCACACAGATTTGCGTGAGACGAGGGTGGCGTTGCTAAGGAATTAGTGGCACGGAAGACACACTCCTCCACCTCGCTGCCCTCCCTCTGTGCCTTCCCTCCCTCCTCTAGCTTCCAGTTTACGGGTGTGTGTGTCTCCGCCTTCTAGGTTTTACATATAAGTGCTCCAGACTTTCTGGAGAATATAAGAACCAAAACCTGCCTTTCCACTCTGGATCAGCTGACTTGTAAACTGTATGGACCTTTTTCTCTCTTTCTTTACCCCTGTTATCCCTGGGAACTTTATTTTCTCTCTGGCCAGCCTTTTGAGAAGTAAACCTAGCAGCTTTGGAAGTTTTTAGCCAGTGGGATCTTAAATTGGGCTGTTTTTGTTTTAATTCCTTTTTTTTTTTTTTTCCTCTGTAAATTTTGCAAGTAGAAACTGCAACTAAACAGCCCCATGAAACCCAAGATGAACGTTCCTCCATTAACCTAAGAAATTCCTTTCAGAATTCAACAGACTCCAAGAGCTTCAATCAGTCTTCCTCAAAGACCCTCTAGGTCTCAGAGGGGGGGCTTCCTTTGCTCTCCAGATGCAACTAACAGCCGTCAAAACGTTTCATAGGTTTCTATTTTTTTTCTTTGTCTCTTATTTTAGAAACGATCTTTAAAACCTTGCTGCAAAGAAGTGGGGGAATAGGTAGCCACATCCCATTTGCAGATAAGAAAGCTGCTCTGATGAGGTATCTGCAAAGCCAGGAATCAGACAAGGTCCTTTGCTTTCATGCACATCATAGCAGCTGCAAAAGACACAGTTGGTTCACTGTGTACCAAACTCTGCACCTACCACCTTGTGCTCTTGAGCTCCTTTGATCCTCACAACCACCTATGAAGGACATGCTGTTATTACTTGCATTTTACAGATGGGAAACGTTAGTGTGCAGTGGGGTTAAAGAGGGCTTCACAGGTGGCTCCGTGGGTAAAGTACTTGCCCAAGATCAGCAGACAGAAAAGGAGAGGCTAGAGATTGGATCCCCTGCAGTCTGAGTCTAGGTGGGGTGTCAGACTGCAGGATCTTACCTTCTTATCCCAGACACTGTTTGTAGAGCAGAAATTGATCCCCCAGTAACTTAATAATGGCACAAAATTGCATGGTTCATTTCTCCAGTGAAATTCACCAAGAGGTCTGTGTCTGGGTCTTGTGGGCAGGTGGCCCTGAGGTGGAATATTTCCCTGGGTTGGGTGTGTGTGCTCCAGGTTGATGGGAGCCTGTGGCTTTTATTTATCCCTGTGTGCATTGAAGGCTTATGCTTTTAAGAACCTGAAGCATCTCTCAGAGAGAGGCTGCTTCCAGGAGTGCAGTAGTTTAAGTAGATATACATACTTTCTATTGTCTTAGGTCCCTTAAGCCCTTTTATCTTTAACCCTTTGGGATGTGATTGTTCTAAAATCCTGGGTTACAGCCTCACTGTTTACCCTTCATTTCTCTTCATTTTCTCATTTACAGATCCCCAAGTATGGCTCCTGATATGTGTAAAAAACTGAAGTACAGTTTTGGCTAAGCAGACTTAGTTGACCTTGTCTGTGTCTTGCTTATGATAGATTTGGCTGCCCTGGCCTCTTACCACAACTTCTAGAGAGTCATTAATCTAGATGTTAAATGAACCCTCTTGAGTCTGTGAGATGCATGCTTTGTCCCATTAAAGACTTCTGGTCACTGGAGGGGACAACTGATTACAGTTTAAAAGAATCTTCTCCTTTCTCATAGCCATCCTCAGCAGAAGGAGGATTAGAGGTTTGCTGTCTTCCTTCTAAGTGAGCCATTTAATTTATTTGCATCAGAATTATTCCTGAAACTTGATTTACCATCACCAAATTTGCTTAGATTAAAATCCATTTGAGATGCTTCTGGCTTCAAGACCTGAATTTGATTTGCAAAGCTAGTTCCTGAATTTGGTAAAGGAATTTCTTTTTTTTTTTTTTTAAGTGTATTTTTATTTTATGTATTTATTTATCTTTGGCTACACAATGTGGCTTGAAGAATCTTCGTTCCTCGACCTGGGATTGAACCCGGGATCCTGTGGTGAAAGGGCTGAGTCCTAACCACTGGACTGTCAGGGAATTCCAAGAGAGTTTCTTTTCTTTTTAAATTCACCCAAGGCCTAAAAGTCACAGAAATCATGCAGGAAGGGTTGCCCCTTTTGGGAGAGCAGCAGGTTGGAAACTGTCAAGAACCAGGTACCTCAGCTCCTGCTCCTCAAATTCACACTTGGATTTAGTGAACGTTTATTTTCAGAGGCTACAGCTGGTGCCAGCAGTTCAGTGAGTAAGTAGGTAGCTAGTGAGTTCACTGAATCTCAGGTTACCTCTCTGTAAAGTCAGCGCCAGATTAAAGGTTATCTCAGGTCCCTTTCTTCACTGTCTGTGCACTTGACCTCACACACCCTGTGGCTGAAGCCCCTATTTTATGAACAAAACACACAGAAGCCTGTACCCAGTCAATCTTGTCAGTTTCCTATTGATCGCAAATACACACACAGTAAAGTAAGCAGTCGCGCTTTCTTCTACAGACTCTTTGGAGAGCCCAACAGTGATGGAGTTCATGAGCACCGGGAGTGACAACAGAGAAGAGCTCGATTTATTAGTGGAACACTTGAATGTGTCCGATGTGATAGACATTATGGAAAATCTCTATGCAAGTGAGGAGCCGGCGGTTTACGAACCCAGCCTGCTGACCATGTGTCAGGACAGTAACCACAACGAGGAGGAGCGGTCTGAGTCTCTGCGGCTCAGTGGGCAGGAGGGGCCCTGGTTGTCCTCAGTCAGATATGGGACCGTGGAGGACTTGCTTGCTTTTGCAAACCACATATCCAACACTGCGAAGCGTTTATACAGACGCCGACCTCAAGAATCTGGAATTTTGTTAAATATGGTATGTTTTTTCCTCATCAGTTGAGTGCTGTGTGTTCAGCTTCCTACTTCTGCTACATTTAAGGCTGAGTGGGATTTGAATGTTGTTCAGACTGGCTGCCAGGTACGGTTTTTAAAAATGGAATATCTGTAAGAATGACCTCCATGTGAAAGATGCAAAAAATACAGCCTTCATTAAAAGTTTTGTTTAAAGAATCTTATCCATTATTTTAGAAGTAGTTCTACAAATACGTAATTAAGAAGAATGAATTTTAATTTCATGATTCACTAAAGAGCTCACTTGTCAATTAAGTCAAAGAGAAAGGCTTTGAGACTCATGTGAGAGGAGAATAAAGACTTTGTCTTTATATATATATAAATAGTATAGTTTATGATTTTATAAAAGTTTCAGGTGTACAATATAATGTTTCACAATTTTTGAGGGTTATACTCCATGTATAATATTTTAAAATCTTGGCTATATTTCCTATGTTACTCAGTATATCCTTATAGGTTATTTTACACATAATAGTTTGTACCTCTCAATCCTCTACCCTCTTCCTTTCCCTCTACCCACTGTTAACCATTAGTTTATTTTCTATGAGTCTGTTTCTTTTTTAATATTTATTAATTTTATTTTTTAGATTCCACATATAAATGATATCATACAGTGTTTGTGTTTCTCTGCCTTAATTTCACTTAGCATAATACCCTCCAAGTCCATCTATGTTTTTGGAAACGGCAAAATTCCGTTCTTTTTTATGACTGAGTAATATTCCTCTGTGTGTGTGTGTGTGTGTGTGTGTGTGTGTGTGTGTACCACATCTTTATCCATTCATGTGTTGACAGATGGTTAGATTGCTTCCGTTTCTTGGCAGTTGTAAATAATGCCGCTGAGAACACTGGGATACATTTGTCTTATTGAATTATTGTTTCCATTTTTTCAGATATATACCCAACAGTAGAATTGCTTGGGAATATGGTGGTTCTCTTTTTTAAGTTTTTTGAGAAACCTCCATCCTGTTTTCCATAGTGGCTGCACCAATTTACATTCCCACCAACAGTGTAGGAGGATTCCCTTATCTTCACATCCTCATCAGCATTCATCATTTGTGTTCTTTTCAGTGATAACCATTCTTACAGGTGTGGGGTGATATCTCATTGTAGTCTTGATTTGCATTTCCCAGTGATTAGAGCTGAGCATTTTTTCCTGTGCTTGTTGGCCATTTACATATCCTCTTGGGGGAAATGTCAGTTAAGGTCTTCTGCCCATTTTTTAATCGGGTTGTTATTTTTTTGATGTTGAAAAACTGTAGGAACTATTTACATATTTTGAATACTCACCCTTTCCTTAGTGGTAGTATCATTTGAAAATATTTTCTCCTGTTCAGTAGGTTGTCTTTGTGTTTTGTCCTTGGTTTCCCTTGGTGTGCAAAAGTTTTTAGGTTTAACTAGGCCCCATTTGTTTATTCTTGCTTTTATTTCCTTTGCTTTAGGAGACAGATCCAAGAAAATTGCTATAATTTATGTCAAAGAATGTTCTGTTTAATTAACAATTTTGAAGGCTGAATTTTTGTGCTCCTCTTTTGTTACATCTTGAAACATCATAGTATTAATACTGGGTAAATTCAGTTCTTGTAGAAATGTAGTTTGTAGGCAGTAAGTAGTTATCCAGAGATGCTCTCTCTTTAATTGTTGAGGTATGAATAACAAGGGATATATTTGTTTAGTTATCCTGAGTATGAAAATAATCCAAAATATTGTGACAACACTTAGTTGCCACAATAGAAGATCAGGTGATGTATTGGGGTGTGGTTAGTCTCTTAGTGTGTCAAAGGTGAATGTCGGTGCTGGCTAAAGGTGATCTAATTTTTGGAAAAGAACAATTCTCAAAGGAGTGGGTAGGAACTTGCAAAACATGCTTACTGATGATGAAAGCACCTCAGTTTGCTTTGGTGCATATAAATGGAGAGATGGTTAATATATGGAGGGTGGTGCTAAACAGATAGAGTCTGTACCAAGTACTTAATTATTATTATTTTGTGTACCGCATTTGTTCAGTTCAAAACAACACAGTGATTTAGGTCAGCTATGTAGTGAATTGTTTTGTTAGAAGCCAGCTGCGTTCACCTATAGCTCAGTTGCCAGCAAGATTGCAAAATCATGTTTTACAAAAAAAGTAAAGATTACGTTTTGCATTGTGTATGACTTGCTTTGATCTGGATATGCCAAACTGTATTTGATACTTAAGTTTGTCTTGAGAAGAGTACTTCTTTTCATACATGGGAAGTCATAATTTGAACTAGGGATCATACCTGTTTGTCTTAGCTAAAATATAGCTGGAGAACTCTGGTTCAAAATAACATATATGTCTATGATCAGAAACATAATGGTTTATGTGTTTCTTTTTTGCATACTTACTTGTTGAAATGACTATTTTTAAGGAAACCATACAGAATAAACACATTGTTTTTGCTTATAAATATGTAGAGACCTCCCTTCTTTCCCTTGGCCAATCAGACTGATGAGAGATGGGCCACAGAATTGGGAATGTGCGGAAGGGAATTCGGGGAAATTCTGTCTCTCTGCTTTACAAGATGATGGCTAATCATCTACTAAACACATTGGTTCCAAGTGTACCTTCATATGAACCACATGCTCTCCTTCCAAGACTTGTCCATTCATTTGCTAGACAGAGCTCAAACATCTACCGTGCATGAGGTGCTTTTTCAGGTGCTAGAAATACAGTCTGTGTTTCCTAGTCGCTTTCTGTATGCTGAAAGAGGCAAGTAAACATGTAGTTATAATGCAGTGTAATATTTCTCAATACAGCTACGCCCTGATCAAGGGAATGGTCAGGCAAGACACCTCACATAACCATGAGGGTTGATAGGAGGAAGGGAGAATATCAGAGAGGCCTCCAAGAGGAATTAAAAAATAATTTTTTTTTCCCCTTGTTTTTGGCTACACCATGCAGCTTACAGGATCTTAGTTCCCCAACCAGGGATTGAACCCCAGGCCCTGGCAGAGTGGAACTGCTGAGTCCTAACCACTGCCTTGCCAGGGGATTTCCCCCCAAGAGGAAGTGATGTTTTAATTACTGAGTTGGAATCAGCCAGATGAAGGGTCTGGAGAGCAGAGAATGTTCCAGATGGTGAGATTGGAGGCATAGATACATGGTGTGTTGCTGGCAACTAACAATCACAGCACCATGGAATTAGACAGGGTGGAGGGCCCAGGAATTACAAAAATAACCTGAAGCACAGGCACGTGAAACGGTGGTCTGCATGTGTGTGCAGGTAGCTGCTATTTTCCTAAAAGTGATATTTATAAAGATTGCTCCAACATCCACAGGGCCTGGGGAAGAACTGTGAGAACACTAAGCCAGGCAATGCTTTGTATGAGGATGCCACAAGCTACCTATAATCTAGACCAACTCTCACCCACATCTGGGGATTAATAGCCTAAAATGAGTTCTCAGCACTCAACTCTTGGGTGACTATGGGGAAGCTGAAGATCCCCAAGGAGCGCACTCAGAGGTGTGGGTGTGGATGCTGCGTGCTGCTCCTCAGGGCTTAGTCACAGATTCCTGGTTTCTCAGTCTTAAAAAACCGTAAAGATACTTGAATCAAGCTCTCTCTCTGAGGCTTGGCTCACCCCATTCATCATCTCCAATAATTGCTGGGGCATTTTCACCTTTGCTTGGAAACCTGTGATGAAGCATGCATCATATTCTGGGGGCGTATATGGTCATATCAGGCCAACTGATTGCAGAGAAGTCCTTCTTTAGATGGCACAAACATTTATCTGTGAGCCCCCTTAGTCCTAGCCCTACTTCCTGGCCATCAAAATGGCATGACTCTCGTAGGTATATGATGAGTAGTGGTGAAGAGAGCAGGCCCTTGAATTAAAGTACCTGGCATGTATCTCAGTTCTGAAATGGACTAGGTGACACCAAGCCAGCTACTACAACCTCTGTGCCTCCATTCACTCATTTGTAAAATGGGTAAATGGCCACATTCACTCCACATGGTTGTTTGGGACAAATAATTGCAAGTGACCTGTGTGCACATTGTGAGTGTTGAAAGGACACAGGCCACTGTGGTTTTCACTCTGCTTCCTTACGACAGTCCTCCCAGTGTTTACAGAACTGCACGCCCTCCCTCTTCTTCCCTCGTCCCACACGTCTTCCCTCTTCTTTCCCTATCACCCCTGGCTGTGCCTGCCCCTTCTTGTGCTCTGTGCTGTTAACTTTCCTCCTCCTTGAGCCTCAGGCCCCAGCCAGTGCCCATCTTACAGCCCAGAACTTGAACCTGGCTGTCCCTTTGCTGTGGGACCAGCAGGGGAGCACAGAGCCAGCTTGTCCTTGGTTCTGGATCCCTTTTCTCTCTTCATGTAGCCCATCCATTTTCTAGCTACGACATCACCCTTATGGAATCATTCTCACTGACTTACCTACTCACATTCTGTCTCTGGGCTGGTGATGTGTCATGCCAATGGCAGTGATTGGGATAAATAAATGGACAGCATAGGGGCTTCCTGGGTGATGCAGTGGTAAAGAATTTGCCTGCCAGTGCAGGAGACGCAGGAGATGTGGGTTCAATCCCTGGGTCAGCAAGTGAAAGAAATAGCAAACCACTCCAGTATTCTTACCTGGAGAATCTCATGGACAGAGGAACCTGGTGGGTGACAGTCCATATGGGGCTGCAAAAAGTTGAACATGACTGAGCGACTGAGCGCACACACCCACACACGGACAGCTTGCCCCCAGTGTTCTGCACTTGAATGTGGCTTTAGTACATGGAAGAGTTGACAGAGATAATGGACAACAGAGATTTCCAGAAGACTATTTACTTGGGCTGCTAGAAAGAAGAAGGGGGAAAATATTTCAAACCCAGATAGGGAAGGTCTAGGGCTTGGGAAGATCCCAGGACTTTGCAGAACCACATACTGGCCAACACTTGTGTGTCACCCTGCACGTTCAGGGTGTCATCAGAGGTGGCATGGAGAACCCTCAGGGCGTTCAGAAAAGAATGTGGGGAATGGTAAACTGGGGTGAAGGAACTGCAGTATTTGATCTAAAGAGGAGAAGGCCAAGCCATCTCAGTGAACTATAAATTAGGCATTTGGTCACTGGGTTCAACTTTAATTACAACCTCTGGAAAACTGAAGGCTCTTATCTAAAGAATAGGAGCTGTGGCTTGAGGTCAGACAGACCTCATTCTGTCACTGCCTACTGAGTTCCTTAACCTCTTCAATTCAGTTTCTTCATCTCTAAGTGGAGATAAAGAGAGTCCTTACATCACAGACTTGTGCAAAACTGATGTGTTAGTGTGTGAAGTACTCAGCACAGTGCCTGGCCCAGAGCTGGCACGCAGCACATGGCTAGTATTATTACTCTCATCCTCTCAGCTAAGCGGACACTGGGCCAGAGTGGGTTAAAGCAGATTTGAGTTGAACAAAAGTAAAACTTTCAAGTGAAGTCAAAGACACATATCCCATGATGTCATGTACATGTGGAATCTAAAAACATGATACAAAGGGACTTATTTACAAAATAGAAACAGACTCACAGATGTCGAAAGCAAACATGGTTACCAAAGGAGAAAGGTGAGGGGAAAGGGAGAAATTAGGAGTTTGGGGTTAGCATGTACAAACTGCTACATGCAAAATAGATAAACAACAAGGACCCGCCATATAGCACAGGGAATTCTACTCAGAATCTTGTCATAACTTATAATGGAAAAGAACCTCAAAAAGAATATATATGTGTTTATGTAACTGAATCGCCATCCACTAACACAACATTGTAAATCAACTATACTTCAGTGATTACAAAAGAAAAACCAAACCTAAAAAAAAGTAAGATGGTTTTTTTTCGAAGGCTGCTTAAACCCTGAAGTGAGCCCTGGAGAATCAAGAGCAACTGGATCTGTAAATGTTTAATAACAAGGAAGAGGCAGTAAAACCAGTGCAGCCGAGTGCCGAGAGCACAGTTCTGTCTTGAGGACTAAACCCACCGTGTCCCCAGCCTCCTGTAGAAGTGGCCTCCAGGAATGAGATGACGCTTCTTGAAACGAGGTCATATTTCAAACTTGGCAAGACTATGGTCTCCGCTTAGTTATGGTCCCTCTCGGGTCTTGCGCAGCGGCCATGCTCAGTAAATGCTAAAGTTTTGAGTGTCAGTAACTTCACATTTCTATGTATTAGCGTCTTTCTCTGTTTCATCCCCTGACTAATACTGCACATGTCTGTGGGCTGTAGCTACGATTAGCAATAATGGGTCTGAATGAATAACCTTTACGGTCACCAGAGTTGTTCCCAGAGCAGGGTCGAGTAAGCAGCCCAGTGGGTCTGGAGGTGAATCGCTATCTTCTCTCCCACGTGATCCGCATTCCCCTGCAGCCTCTTCCGTTCTTGAAATAACTTTGTGTCACTTTAATAGTCTCATAATTCCTGAAGTCATAATATTACTAATGACTTGTAGGTAAAACCTGTTTTTTTTGGATTCTGGCCCTTGAAAAAAACTGCACACCATTTTTTTTTTTTTTAAGGAATGTGCTCCAGGTCACCTCTCTCGTGAACTTATTAACTTGTTTTCATTTTATTTCTTATTTCTCCCTTTAATTTTTCACTCTTTAAAAATTGAGATAGATTTTCTATGCAGTAGAATACACAAAGAGCTTCCCTGGTGGCTCAGATGGTAAAGAATCTGCTTGCAATGCAGGAGACACAGGTTTAATCCCTGGGTCAGGAAGACCCCCTGGAGAAGAAAATGGCCACCCACTCCAGTATTCTTGCCCGGAGAATTTCACGGACATTGGTGCATGGCAGGCTATAGTCCATGGGGTCACAAAGAGTCAGACATGACTGAGAGACTGACACACACGCACAGAATACAAAGATGCTTAATATCCAATTTGATGAGTTTTAACATGGGTACATACCCTTATAACCCATACTGCTATTGAGATATCTGTCTCTTAATTTTTTAGTTATTATTTTTATTTATTTATTTGAGTTGATTTACAGTGTTGCATTCATTTCAGGTATGCAGCCAAGTGTTTGAGTTATGCTGTATATTCTTTTTTATATTCTTTTCCCTTGTAGATTATTGCAAAATATTGAGTGGAGTTTCCTTTGCTCTACAGTAGCTCCTTGTTGGTTATCTATTATATATATAGTAGTGTGTGTATGTTAATCCCAAACTCCTAATTTATCCTCTCCCATTTCCCCTTTGGTAACCCGAAGTTTGTTTTCTGCTTTGTATATAAGTTCATTTGTATCTTTTTTTCAAGTTTCCACATGTAAATGATATCATGTGGTATTTGTCTGTGTTTGACTTCACTTCGTTTCATCTCTAGGTCTGTCTGTGTTGCTGCAAATGGCATTGCTTCATTCTTTTCCATGGCTGAGTAGTATTCCATTGCATAGATATGTCCCACATCTTCTTTATTCACCTTACGTTGTGGCTCTCAGTTTTTGAGTCAGCTGCCTTGTTCAAAGTGTCTGCTGACACTCAGAGCCCAGGGACTGTCTGTCTCTTGTTCTTGCCTCCTCAGCACCAAACATAGAGCCTGGCACGTATCCTGCCCTCAGTAAACATTAAATGAGTGAGTAGATGAGAGATAATTCTGGCTTTGCTTTATTTATGTTAGCTTACAGCTCTGGCAAAACACACTGGTTCCCAGAATCCTCTGTGATCATCAGTTCTTTTCCGCACTCTCTCTGTGTGCATCATCTCTGAGTAATAGTTATGCAGACTAACAGGTTAGCACATTTTAATTGGAAACCAGTCAGCTTGCGTGTACAGTTTACATTTCTGCAATCTTTATTTTCAGCCCTTTGGTCACAACAGTCAGGGTGCCTTAGATAAACCATTTTTAAAGTTCTCTTTCGCAATGAATTACTCACATGCAGATAGAAATATGATCAGGTCTGGCCAGTGACGTGTTTCTGTTACATGCTTTCTCTGTCTTGCTGAAGCTCTAAATATAGCCTCTGTACACTGTTAGGATTACATACAGTGACATTCATTTTTAACGCTGCGTGTAAGAATGTGCTCTAACATAACCAGTTCCTGAAGGGTGAGTCTTGGAAGAGAACCATGCTGAAATTCTCACTCTCCTACATGTTTGCTTTGTTGTAGGTAATCACTCCTCAGAATGGACGCTACCAAATAGACTCTGATGTTCTGCTCATCCCTTGGAAGCTGACCTACAGGAACATTGGCTCCGATTTCATTCCTCGGGGGGCATTTGGGAAAGTGTACTTAGCACAAGATATAAAGACTAAGAAAAGGATGGCATGTAAATTGGTATGTACTTCATAACCAGACACAGTGCCCTGAGTGTTGGCGTTGGGGCTTTTGTGTGTTTCTTTACTCAAAGCTGGTGACCCTTTGACTGCCTCTTGTTTGAGGGTGCTCAGTCCAACAAAGCATCTGTGTTTTATAGACAGGCTTCCTACCTGGGGTCATTCAATCCCCAAGTCTACTTAAATATAATAGTTGAGTTTAGTCAGTTTGCGCTGATAAAAAAGAAGGTACTAGCTTACTTAGTGCCAGCTTGGATGCCTGCATCGTTCTTATGGTAGGATGGGGGAGGGAAGCTCTCCTGCAAGAGAAAATTTATTTGCTGCTCTTTTTAATCTCACCCACAGGGTAAGGGGCTAGGCAGGGAAGTAGATGCTGTTCGGAAAGCCACAAGACTTCTCAGGACTACAGAATAAAGGGCTGAATTTATTTATTTATTTTTAAAATATTTATTTATTTATTTTGGCTGCACTGGGTCTTAGTTGTGGCATGTGGGATCTTCGCTTTGGCATGTGGACTCTTAGTTGCAGCATCCTGGATCTAGTCCCCAACCAGGAATTGAACCTGGGCCCCTTGCATTGGGAGCGTGGAGTCTTAGCTACTGAACCATTAGGGAAGTCCCCAAAGGCTAAATTTAAATAGACCAGTATTGAAGACACCCCATCTCTTCTTATTAAACATTAAGCACCTGCTGAGGTGCCCTCACTTTGGAATACTGGCCTGATTTACAACACATACCCTATGACCCAGCAATTCCGCTCCTGCAGGTGCCTGACCAGTAGGCATGCATCCACAATCCCCAGAAGCCATCCCC
This sequence comes from Oreotragus oreotragus, assembly GCA_006410675.1. NCBI lineage: Eukaryota > Metazoa > Chordata > Mammalia > Artiodactyla > Bovidae > Oreotragus > Oreotragus oreotragus. Next base: position 139,515 of record SJYX01007183.1, read on the forward strand.
AGGGTGTCCATAGCAGCAGTGTTTGCAATAGCCCCAAACTGGAAAGTTTGCAGATGTTGAAATGTGGTATATTTATACAATGCAATGCTGTCCAGCAAAGAGAAGAAATGACTTACAACTGCAATGATGTAGATAAATCTACATTAGGTGAAGCTAGAACAGCTGGACACAAAACAGGATCAGTTCTATGAAATTCCACTTATATTGAGTTGGCCAAAACATTTGTTCAGGTTTTCCCATTACATCGTATGAAAAAACCTGAAGGAACGTTTTGGCCAACCCTATATAAAGGCCCAAAAGGCTAAACAGACCTGTTGGAAATCCTGTCTGTGGGTGTCCCTGGGGAGTGGTGACAGGTAGGGGTCATCAGGGGGTTTCAGGGATGCTGGTGAAGTTCTGTTTCCTGGTCTACATGGTGGTTACATGGGTGTGTTCAGTTGAAAGTTCATTGAGTGTGATAATCTGTTTTGCATTTTTGTGTATGTCTCTTACACTTTAAAGTTTTTTAAGGGCAATGAAACAGACTCACTTTTGATTTAACAAAAAACAAAATAGAAAATAATGACACTATCATCTCAGTTGCTCTTTTCATCATGAGGGCCTCGTTTGTGCCTCCATAAAGGTTGACCCAGAGCATCTGTTATTAAAGGAAAAAAAGGCAGTAATGTAGTAGTTATTTGAAGGTTGCATTTAGAAAGAGATATGGCCTTCTGAATGGGAGAAAATAATAGCAAATGAAGCAACGGACAAACAATCTCAAAAATATACAAGCAACTTATGCAGCTCAATTCCAGAAAAATAAATGACCCAATCAAAAAATGGGCCAAAGAACTAAATAGACATTTCTCCAAAGAAGACATATGGATGGCTAACAAACACATGAAAAGATGCCTAACATCACTCATTATCAGAGAAATGCAAATCAAAACCACAATGAGGTACCATTTCACACTGGTCAGAATGGCTGCAACCCAAAAGTCTGCAAGCAATAAATGCTGGAGAGGGTGTGGAGAAAAGGGAACCCTCTTACACTGTTGGTGGGAATGCAAACTAGTACAGCCACTATGGAGAACAGTGTGGAGATTCCTTAAGAAACTGGAAATAGAACTGCCTTATGACCCAGCAATCCCACTGCTGGGCATACACACCAAGGAAACCAGAATAGAAAGAGACACGTGTACCCCAATGTTCATCGCAGCACTCTTTATAACAGCCAGGACATGGAAACAACCTAGATGTCCATCAGCAGATGAATGGATAAGAAAGCTGTGGTCCATATACACAACGGAGTATTACTCAGCCATTAAAAAGAATACATTTGAATCAGTTCTAATGAGGTGGATGAAACTGGAGCCTATTATACAGAGTGAAGTAAGCCAGAAAGAAAAACACCAATACAGTATACTAACGCATATATATGGAATTTAGAAAGATGGTAATAATAACCCTGTATGCGAGACAGCAAAAGGGGCACAGATGTATAGAACAGTCTTTTGGACTCTGGGGGAGAGGGAGAGGGTGGGATGATTTGGGAGAATGGCATTGAAACATGTATAATATCATATAAGAAACGAATCGCCAGTCTGTGTTCAATACAGGATACAGGATGCTTGGGGCTGGTGCACGGGGATGACCCAGAGAGATGATATCGGGTGGGAGGTGGGAGGGGGGTTCAGGATTGGGAACTCATGTACACCCACTGGGGTTACCCAGGTGACCTTGGTCCTTCTTTCCACAGAAATGGGCATATTTAAGGGGTTGGCTGTCAGTAAGCGTAATCAGCGAGATGTCTTAGCAAGAGAAGAGAAATATTGCAGATTCAGACCTAAGGCGTTGGAGACCAGACAGTAAATCCTAGCCCCTGCTCTGCTGAAAGGAACCGTCTTGTCACTTTCAGATTTCCGACTATATGATGCTGCCCGACACAGCTGCCCTGTCCGAGCGGCTGCGAGTGTGTCTCCAAGAGGGCGATGAGAACCCGCGGGACTTCACCAGCCTCTTCGACCTGTCCCTTTACCAGCTGGATACCACCTCCCTCCCGAAGGTCATCAAGTCAGTACCGTGCCTCTCCACTGCTCTGCACTCCGTGCTGAGTATTCGGTCTGCAAACACGAGCCTGGGGACAGGAGATAGGGTCACAATAAGTGTGGTGTACAAAACGTGTTCTCAGACCTGTGATGAGGTCAGCTGGGACAGCCAGGGGATTGGGGTGGGACTTGATGAAGAGGAAACTGCCCGCAGTTATCAGCCTCTGGTGTGTTCCAGGCTCTGTATCAGGCATTTAGAGGAACCAGGTTGGCCTGGTTTGCCTGAGACTTTCCTGGTCTTAGCACAGAGAGCCCCATGTCCCAGGGACCCGCTCAGTGAATCAGGATGGTCAGTCACCCTGTAAGCATGCCCTGTTGTGCCTTCTTTTAATGTTTTCGGTGGTCCTCTGAGTTACCTGCTTCATTTTTGGTGGAGGAGTCTGAGGTTTCCTGGGGAAGGATGCTCCCACGTTGGGAGCAGGGATTTCAAGCCAGGCCCGAGTGGCCTTCAGGCCAGTGCTGGGCCCCGAATCACTGCCTGCTCTGTTGTTCTTTTGCCTTCTCTGTTGGATCCCTAAGGACAGAGGCAGGGACTAACATTTTTGAGCATTTGGGCCTGGCCCAGGATCTATCAATACATCTCTAATAATAAACCAAAGGCCGAAGGCACAGCTACAGATGCCTGTCTAATGTCCTGTCCCCTGTACTTATGTACAAGGTCACCAAGTACTCCTAGAGCTCTGACTGTGCTGAGCATTGTACCTAAAGTGTAGAGTTTTATGGGGGAGACGGACAGAAGCTGTGATGCAAGGTTATCAATCTAAGGCAAAGTATGAAATGTGAAACTAGAGGCCGTGGCGCAATGAGGAAGGAGAATTCCATTCTGACTGGGGCTGCCAGGGAGGCTTTAAGAAAGAGGGGCCCTCTGAGCCAGCCGTTGATGATTTCCAAAAACATTTCTTGGTGACCTGGGTCTGCTTGGCCCTCTGCTGGATGCTGGATTTTACGGGGTGAGAGGATTTCAGGCGAGGGTTGGGGGTGCTGGAAGAGAGCCTTCTGCAGGGAGGTCACTGTGAGCAAAGGCAGGGTGTGTCCAGGCAAGGAAGTTCATCCTTGGTTGCCTTTTTGAACTGCATTTAGCCTTGACTTCTAACAAGCATCATGTTAAGTTTCCTATGTACGTTGCTTTATCACATAAAATCAGAATGTGGTTCATTCTCCTTGTTGTACACTGTGAGGACACTGAGGCACAGAGAAGTTAAGAGGTTTGCCTAAGGTCACACAGCTAGTTTTCAGTGGGGCCTGAATTTGAGTCCAGCCAAGCCTAACGCTGAACCCAGGAAGAAATTATCTGGCAGTTTGTTAGCATAGGAGATTAGATTGTTTCTCAAAAAGCAAAACAGTCATCAAGACTGCATCTCCACTGCAGAGAGCACGGGTTCAATCCCTGGTCAGAGAACTAGGATCCCACACGCCACGCGGTGCGACCAAAACTAAAACAAACAGCAGCACCAACACCCAGCACCAGCGTCCCCAGAGCTGCCTGGGCCTCTCTGGCACCCCGCGCTGCCCGCAGCGGACGGCCAGCTCAGACGTTCTGGCTGCACATCTGGCTCTCTACTGGCTTGGTTTTGAGCTCGTGTTTGCTTCACTCGGGGCTTCTCTTTGAAGAAGTTTGTCACCCGGCTTCACTAGCTGTGCCCAGTCCAGCCGGCCTCTGCAGTTTTGACCTGCTTTCCCCCGATGCGGGGAGGACTGGGCATCATAACTGCTCTTCAGTGCGGCAGGAGGGGTCGCCGGAACCGCCTGCAGCTTCAGTGTCCGCAGGGCCGGGCAGCGGGTGTTGCAGAGGCCGGGGCAGCTCTTGGCACTGTGTCTCTCGTACCACAGCAGAGGGCAAGCGTTTCTATTTGCAGCTTCTCTATGGAGCACATACATTCTTCTCATTTGCACATGACAACTTTTGAATGCAGCTTCTCTTTTTGAGTAACAGTTCTATTAGTTGTTAAATATTTAAGTCACCTGTAGGTATTGCTCTGAGGTGGCTTCATTTGTCCTTCTGGTCTTTGTTTTAGATTATTCCTTTTTTTAAAAAAAATTTTTTTAATTGAAGGATACAGAATTTTGGGGTTTTCTGTCATACATCAATAAGAATCAGCTATAGCTACACCCATGTCCCCTCCCTCCCCCCTCCCTCCCCATTCCACCCTTGAGCCTCTCCCAGAGCCCCTGTTT
>SJYX01007183.1:143887-175752 GCA_006410675.1 Oreotragus oreotragus
ACCCTTGAGCCTGTCACAGAGCCCCTGTTTGAGTTCCCTGAGTCATACAGCAAACTCCCATTGGCTATCTGTTTTACATATGGTAATATAAGTCTGTGTTACTCTGTCCATACACCTCCCCTTCTCCCTCCTCTCCCACCACGTCCATAGGTCTGTTCTCTTGTCTGTTTCTCCATTGCTGCCCTGAAAATAAATTCAGCAGTGCTATATCTCTTTAGATTCCATATATATGCATCAGCAGATGATGCTTTTGACCTGTGGTGTTGGAGAAGACTCTTGAGAGTCCCTTGGGACTGCAAGGAGATCCAACCAGTCCATTCTGAAGGAGATCAACTCTGGGATTTCTTTGGAAGGAATGATGCTAAAGCTGAAACTACAGTACTTTGGCCACCTCATGAGAAGAGTTGACTCATTAGAAAAGACTTTGATGCTGGGAGGGATTCAGGGCAGGAGAAGTAGGGTACGACCGAGGATGAGATGGCTGGATGGCATCACTGACTCAATGGACACGAGTCTGAGATAACTCCGGGAGTTGGTGATGGACAGGGAGGCCTGGGGTGCTACAATTCATGGGGTCGCAAAGAGTTGGTTATGACTGAGTGACTGAACTGAACTGATAAAATATTTATATTTCTCTTTCTGACTTGAGGTGAGGTGAAGTTGCTCAGTCGTGTCTGACTCTTTGCGACCCCGTGGACTGTAACCTACTAGGCTTCTGCGTCCATGGGATTCTCTAGGCAAGAATACTGGAGTGGGTTGCCATTTCCTTCTCTAGGGGATCTTCCCGACCCAGGGATCGAACCTGGGTCTCCCACATTGGAGGCAGACGCTTTAACCTCTGAGCCACCAGGGAAGCCTTCACTCTATATAATAGGCTCTAGTTTCACCCACCTCATTAGAACGGATTCACGTGCCTTCCTTTTTGTAGCTGAGTAGTATTCCATTGTATCTATGTACCACAGCTTCTTTATCCATTCATCCCTCTATGACCTTCTGGTCTTTATTGATGCCTGTGGGGTGTGAGGTTAGAGATTAAGGGCCTGCCTAAGAGATAAGGGCCTAAGTGAGGTAAGGGCCTGCCTGCCCTCACTGTTCATGGTGGGGTGGGGAGTGAGACAAGGGTGGTGAAAATGCAATGCCAAAGGTCAGACCAGAGTATTCTGGAATATGGAGCAGCCCCGTTTCACAGACTTGTGTATAGTAGTGGCATTTATTCTTCCCCGTTTCCCATACTGATCATCTTTCTCTTTTTTAAAAAATGTTCTTGGTGGTACCAGGTCTTAGATGTGGCACACAGATCTTTAGTTGCAGGCCTGTGGGATCTAGTTCAGTCACCAGGATGGAACCTGGGGCCCTGCATGAGGAGCTTGGAGTCTCAAACACTGGACCACCTGGGAAATCCTGATCATCTTTCTGAATTAGGTTTTGCTTGGTTTTAAGATGAGCTTCTCCACCAGTCACACCCACCCCGTACATGTTGGCTCATATTAGGAGGAAGATTTGGGCAGGTGGTGAGCTTAGTGGGGAAAGGGAAGACTTAGTGGAACTTGTTTTATTAGTAATACAGGGCTTCAGTAGTCAGCTCTGTCTGGGGACAGAAAACAGAATATCTTGGCTAGGATGACCAAGGAGAGGACTGGTAGCAGGGTTCTTTGTGTGTGGATCAGTTCAGTTCAGTTTAGTCGCTCAGTCGTGTCCGGCTCTTTGCGACCCCATGAATCGCAGCACGCCAGGCCTCCCTGTTCATCACCATTTCCCAGAGTTCACTCAGACTCACGTCCATCGAGTCCGTGATGCCATCCAGCCATCTCATTCTCAGTCCTCTCCTTCTCCTCCTGCCTCCAATCCCTCCCAGCATCAGAGTCTTTTCCAATGAGTCAACTCCGCATGAGGTGACCAAAATACAACTGCCTTTCATTTTGCCTTCTGGGTAGACAGTCATGGGGCTTCTGATTAGCAGGGTTCTGATTAGCCAGATCTGAGTTCTAATCTTGCCTCCGAGGCTTCTTAATCTTGTGACCTTGGGAAGCTACTTCTCTGTACCTCTGTTTCTTCTTCCTGTGAGATTACACCCACTGCCCAGGATTGAGGATTCAGGGAAATCAGTGCCTCACCCAGCGTCAGGCACAGTGCATGGTATGCGGTAGATGCTCGAGAATCCTTCTCTTCTCTCCTTGGGCTCTTCTGCTCACTGCTGGGAAAGAGGCTCCCCGAACACCCGGGACTAGTAGAGGAGGTGACAGCAGTAAGCTCAGCTTAGCTCCTTTCTGCAGTCACAGATCGGTGTGCTTTCTGCAAGCATCTGTGCAGAGAAACAGGCATGAACTTTGTCCACACTTGTTGGCGTTTGCTTGTTTAGATGAATTTTGGAAGGTCACACACGAGCATACAGTTGCAGTTGGTTGAGTATATTTTAATTTGCCTCATTTCCAGAGGAGGTCAGCCAGTTGGCAGCCTGTACATGATGCAAAAGGTCAACTGAATGTTCGAGAGAAGGGAGGGAAAGGGGAAGTGCAGTTAAAAAAAAAATGATCTGGTGGGGGGCACAGGGCAAGGTCAGCACACGACTCCATAAACCCCTTCCTCCTGCTCCTTGCACTGAAGCCTCGGTGGCTGCCCTGCCGTTCTTGAAAATGTCTCGCCCCCTTCCCCCTCCCCTTTCCTGACCTCTGCCCAGGAAACTGCACTGCTGAGGAAACTGCACTGCTGAGGGCGGCTGCAAGCCCCGGCCCTGCCTCCACTCGGGCGGCTCAGACCAGCTGCACTCCCATCCCTGCCCTGTCTCTGTCCCTCTCTCCTGATCTGCTTTTCTTGCTGCTGCTGCTGCTGCTGCTAAGTCACTTCAGTCGTGTCCGACTCTGTGTGACCCCATAGACGGCAGCCCACCAGGCTTCCCCGTCCCTGGGATTCTCTAGGCAAGAACACTGGAGTGGGTTGCCATTTCCTTCTCCAATGAATGAAAGAGAAAAGTGAAAGTGAAGTCGCTCAGTCTGTCCGACTGTTAGCGACCCCATGGACTGCAGCCCACCAGGCTACTCCGTCCATTGGATTTTCCAGGCAAGAGTACTGGGGTGGGGTGCCATTGCCTTCCCCGGCTTTTCTTGCTAATGCTTATTAATCCCCGGCATCACAGCTTTTGTTTATTGGGTGTCTCTCTTCCGCTAAATGTCAGTCCCATGAGGGCCTGCCTTGGTCTCTTTTTTCCCCTGCTGCTGGACTCCTGGCGGATAAAACTGTCTGGCACACAGTAGGTGTTCAGTCAATGTTTATGGCGTGAATGAACGTGCAGAAGTGCATATCCTGCGGCTCTGTTGAGACTCCTGGTTTGACTCCTGTCTCTTAATGGTGAAAACAAATAAGGAAACACAATGAGTTGCAGAATTCACAGTGTCCGGTGGGTAAAAATTAGAAGCCTATTCAGGAGAAGCCTGATAGGAAACTTGACAGAACTTTCCCTCTCAATTCTCAATAAAGTTGCACTGTCTACTACAGTGGAGGAGATGTCTGAAAGGCTCATTCCATTGCATGTAACAGCACATTTTGTGTGATTTTAATTTCTTTTGCCAAGATGCTACGCTGCCTGATTCTGTGGAAAAGAGCACCGAGTGATCAATTAGACGTGCTTTGCCTTGGTGTCTCATCCTGATTCCATTTTTATCTTCTTCTCTACACAGGGCTTATGAACAGCTCAACGTGAAACATGAACCTCTCCAGCTCATCCAGCCTCAGTTTGAGACGCCGCTGCCAGCCCTTCAGCCAGCAGTGAGTGGGTGGGCATGGAGCGTCTGGCTGCAGAGCCTTGATGTCTGCCCTTCCTTTGCCAGCGGGCCTCTTGTAGAACAGGCCTCCTCATGGGGTCACATATCTCTGGCTCTAAATATGCACAGAGATCAAGCCTGTTAGTATTCTATGGGGACTTCCATTTGATGTGGTTCTCAACTGAGGAATCAAGGGCTTGGACCTCCCTGGCTGTTAAACATTTCCCATCCTGTTGGGTTGGAGGGCATATATGAGAATTGCTGGGTGAAGAGGAGGAAGAGCTTTGTGCTAGAAAGCTTTGAGCTTTCCAGGGAGCAGGCACTGAGATTCACAGCACAGTTCTCATAGCCCAGGGGCCAACCCCATGGTATTTTTCAACATTCTAGTTCAACATAAGCTCCACTTGCCTTTGGAACTGTCTTATGCTGGACTTTTCCCTGGTGGTCTAGTGGCTAAGACTCCATGCTCCCAATGCAGGGGGCCCAGGTTGGATTCCTGGTCAGGGAACTAGATCTCACATGCTGCAAATAAAGATACCACAACTAACACCCAGTGCAGCTAAATGAATGAATGAATGAATATTTTAAAAATCTGTCTTATCCTCCTACATTCTGGAATGTTACAAGGCAGTTAACTGGCTACAGCTTGGTAGCTTGAAAATCGGCCATGGTGGAGGTGTTTATAGAACAGAAAATGACAAATGCTGCAGACCAGGCCTCTTGTTTTAAGTGATGGCTCAGCATTTAGCAGCACACTGCTGGTTCACACCTGTAAACCCTGGCTCTAAGTCCAGCACTTTCTATATTAATCTACATCCCTTCCCCCAATTTCTGTCACGATTAGATGAGAAACAGTCAGAAGGTCGACACAAAAGCCTGAGAAGCGCCACGCTTTGTGTCCTTGAACAGGTTAATGGGCGCTGGGACCCCAGCGTGCTCAGTTTGGTGGTGTGGCTGGAGCTGGTTCTGCCGGGTTGCTTCCAGTGGCCGCCGTCTTGCTTGCTACGGCCTCGTGGGTTAGGGCGGAGGGGTGACAGGCGCTGGGCGTTTCATCCTCTTGTTTTCCTTCTGTCTCATTCCTGTCAGTTACGGCTCTGGATACGCTCTTTCCTAAAAGACCTCATTGCCTTTTAGGTTTTCCCTCCTAGTTTCAGGGAATTACCACCTCCTCCACTAGAGCTGTTTGACTTAGATGAGACGTTCTCCTCTGAGAAGGCCCGGCTTGCTCAGGTTACCAATAAGTGTGAGTTTGGTCAAATTTTTTTTTCTTTTGTGAGTTTTACTAAATTGTGAATTTCTGAGATTTGCCATGAGAGAAGTTTACAGTTTGTTTAGGGAGGAGAAAATAGGAATGGGAGTATATAAAATGACATTTTTGTTTATTTCACGTAAATGATGTTGACTGTAATAGCCAGTTAGCTCAGTGAGTTAGAGGGTGGTGCCCAGAGGAGGCCAGAATCTCAGCTTTAATTCTGTGCATCTTTATCTCTGACCTGTTGAGTGACCCCAGGATGAATCCTGACCTTGGCTGCCACATAGCAAATCGTGGCCAGTGGTCGTAGGAGCACTTGACTAAGAAGATTCGGTTAGGGCCAAGAGAATTACAGAGACTTCAGACTGGAAGGGATCCTAGAGAGTCCAGTGTGCCCACCCTGACCCATGGGTGAGGAAAGGCCCCAGGCTACAAAGCTGCTCCGTGAGTGGTGCTCCTGACTCTCAGCCCAGGGCTCCTCCTGACGTGCCCTGCCTCCTGCACAGCATGTGGGCCTGCACGCCTGTGCTCAGAGACATAAGAGTGACTGTCCATGTTGAGGCAGTGACCCCGCTCCTGGGAATCTAACCTAGGGCGACAATGAAGGCATACAGATGGGACTACTACATTGTTCACTGAATACATAAAATACAGTTGAGAATAGCCTTAGTGGTCAGTCAGAGGGGAATGGCAGTAGACGGTGCCATGTTCAGTCAGGGGGATAAAACACAGTCATTATAAAAGAGCTTTACAAAGCCCGGGGGGGGGACACCAAGTGAACTGGAGATTCCTAAATGAAGAAAACAAAATATAAAACTGCACTTGTGGTAGGATCTCAACTATGCAAACATCTATATATGCTCAGAGACCAGAAAGGAGTCTGCAAGAATGAGCATAGTTCAGTGTCAGACATTGTACTTCCGTTCCGTTCCGGATATTGTGGTAGGTGCTGGGCAATCAGCTATTAGTAAGACCCAGTAAGTACCCTGTAGGAATAATAGACCTGTGAAGGATAAGATGCTTTGACCCGGCATTTCTGATTCTAGCAGTCTGTCTTCAGAATTTCTTGCAGAAATGAAAAACAAAAAAGGTACAGCTATAGAGCTATTAATTGTCTCATTCAAAAAAATTGACAACAGTCTAACAGCCCATCAGTAGGAACACTGGTTAAAAAAAGATGAAACAAACTGTTGAAAGATGGGCATAGGCTTCGACATGGAATGTCCATGTTACACCATTACATGATAAAGACAACTTACAGAACTGTTGTAGTCTGATCCTCCCACATGGAGGGATTTTTTTACGCATGTAGATATGCAGGCATACATAGCAGTATTTATCCTAGATAGTATTGGTGGGGGTTAGAGTGAGATATCATTTCTACCATAGCTTTAAAAATGCAAGTCAGAGGGGAAGAAGAAAAGTCACAGTCTAGCTAAGAAGGGCAGTAACGACTGTCCATTCTTGATAAACGGCCGGAAATCGTTTCAGAGAATTATGGGTGATTCTTTTCTTTCATTCCTTTTCTGTAAGATTGCTGTAATAAATGCTCTTTAAAATACCTATATGTCCTTCTCAAAATGGTCCCTGCAGCATTCAGAGAATGGTAGTTTCATTTCCTGCTGGGTGCTCCTCCTCTTTGTGATGTAGGAATGCCGGATCTGGGAATAGTGAGCCAGAACCAGTGCAGCTTTATTCTGTCTAGGAGTGTCACACTTCTGGCCTGCTAATTTACAAAAACAGCACATCAGAGATCTCTACAGTCTATCACTGTTTGAGTCCTTTGGTCACATTACTCAAGGGAGAAGTGAGTGATCTTGAGAGATGTAGGAACCCTACAGGGATACCCAGACCACAGTAAGTCTGTACTTGGGGCAGGGCAGAATCAGGGATGAATCTAACCACCCCAACTGTGCTCAGGTACTGAAGAAGACCTGGAATTCTATGTCAGGAAGTGTGGCGACATCCTTGGAGTCACCAATAAACTCCCAAAGGACCGGCAAGATGCCAAACATATCCTTGAGCACATCTTCTTCCAAGTGGTGGAGTTCAAGAAGTTGAACCAGGTACAGAGCCCAGAAGGCCCACGCAAGTGGTCAAGTGGGCATATCATCCATAAACTGGACTTCTCACGTTCTATGCCTTTCATTCATTCTGTCGGTATTTCATTGACTACTAGGTGGACAAAACAGATGACGACTCCTGCGCTTATGGAATGTGTATTCTAGCTGGAGGAGACAGTAAACAAACAACATAGTATCTTAAGTATTAAATCACAGAGGATGCCAGGAGGTGAAACGTGGTATAAAACCAGAGCAGGGTCAGAGGGATCAGTGTACTCAATGTGGCAAGATTCAGGGATGGTCAGGGTGGGCCACACACACTCCAGAGCTGGCATGGGAGCCAGGACTTGAAGGTGTTCAGGGGCTGGCCATGGAGATAGCTGGGAGATGAGTGTCCAAGGGACTCTGCTTGGCTCGTTTGAGGAACAGCAGTGATGCCAATGTGGCAGACGAGAACTTAGCCAAGGACAGAGCAGCAGGATGTGAGGACAGAAACCATCTTGCCCTGGACTAAGGACTTAAAATTTATTATGCCAGGCCTTTATCTTATCTGTCCCTGGACAGGATTTCTAAAATTAAGTGCCCAACCACTGCTGGTAAATGGATATTCATTTATATACTACTGATTGGAGAATAAGCTGGTTCCATTTTTATGGAGATATTTTTTAGGATATTCAGAAGCCCTGAAATACATGGATATCTCTGACCCAGCAATTTTAATCCTCAGAATTTGTCTAATAATACAAGCCTGGGACTTCCCTGACAATTCAGTGGTTGAGACGCCACACTTCCAGTGCAGGGGGCACAGGTTCAACCCCTGGTCGGGGAACTAACATCCCAAGTACCACCACACAGACAAAAAGTAAAAATAATAATTCTGAATACGTGTAGATTTACCAGTCAGACTACTCTGCGAGGCATTGTTTTCATAGAAGAAAACCATCAGTAGGGAACTAGTTAAGAACCTCAGTGCATGCATAAGGTTAAGATTGTTTAGGACGTTCAAGCAGTTGGGAAGACATTCATGATACAGCAGTGGGATGGGGGGAAAGGGCTATAAAACAGTATGAAGAGAGTCCATTTTTCACACACACACACAGATTCTAGATGCTGAATAGAAAGACCGATTAGGATCTGAGCCACTGCTGGTGGGCACTGGCCCTGCTGAGTATTCATACTGGAGGCCTCATGTGTGCTAGCATGGTGCTGGATGTCATTGTTATGGCAGTGAATGCAGTCCTTGCTGTCTGAACTCCATGCAGTGGGCAAGGCAGGAATGTATGGGCATTTATGGTGCTCTTCAGATAAGTGCCAGGAAGGCACCTCAGAGGCAAGGTGTTGATAACCTGCTCGGCACTGACACATGGGGCAGGGTTGGGGGGCAAGTAAATTGCCAGCAATACTTAGGCTGGTGTCAAGGCAGGGTCAGGCCCCCAGGGCCAAGGTAAGAAGTCTGGTGTGGTGTTTCCATCAGTACCTTCAATGTATTTGCTCCCCACTCATCATGGTGGGTGGTGGGTTGTGGTCAGAGCCCAGCTGGTCATGAAAACTTGATCCTTGGCCTGGATGTAGCCTTAAAGTCAGAGATTACCTGTGTCCCAATCAGCATCGCTCATCAAAGTCCAAAACAACCAAGAGTTCACAGTTTAGGTTTCGAACTGAAATACTAGCTTTCTGCCTTATTCCCTCCTCCAGGAACATGACATTGACACGCGGCATTCCAGAACAGCCTCTGAGGACCAAGCCTCTTGAAGCATTTTCTGCCTCCCGATTCTTCGTAAACTTTTTGAATTATCCCTCAGTTTTTTATGAAAACTGTTTATACAGTCTTTCCTCTCTGACCTGGGGGAAGGTCTGTGCATCTTCTGTAGTGCCCAGAGAGGGACAACATTTCTTATGTAAGATATATTCCATTTTTAAAATTAAATGTTTGGATCTGTACTTTGATAATTGATGTATATCAGTCTTTCATTGAAATCTTTCCAGTTCTAGATATGATTTTATCACATACGTCAGTCTTTCATTGAAATCTTTCCAGTTCTAGATGTGATTTTATCAAAAGCATAAATAATTCTCAAACTTATGAGTACTGTACAGCTTTTCTAGTTCAAAAGGACAGAAAATAAACTTAACCCACTGTCTGTTTGCCCCACTATACCTATGAATAGGCCTCCCAGGTGGCACTAGTGGTAGGTATCTTCCTTACGTAGATCACTCACTCCTTCACCTCCCAGCTGCCCAGAGGCTCAACCATTTGGAGGCGGTTGTCTTAGCCCAGTTTGTCCCCCTCCTCTGAGCTCCTGAACCACTCAGTTTTATCATTTTAGGTTAGAATGTAGGACAAAAGGTGATCATCTGTCCCAAGGACAAAGGGAGAGATTGTGCTTGCTTGAGCATGACAGTCAATATGGAAATGCACAATGTACTGGATGAACTAGGAACCAGCTTTAGGGAAAGCCTGAAAGACAAAGATTGCAGATCCCCCACCACCATGTATGTAAGGGATGTGTTTCAATGGGAGTAGCTTAGCTGGTGGGTTCTGTAAAGGTAGGAAGCCTGGAAGGAAGCCCCTTAGAGGGCATCATATAACTTCAAGAGGAAATAACGGCAGGGATTTAAGATGCTGTTCTAGGGACTTCCCCAGCAGTCCAGTGATTAAGACTCGGCACTTCGAATGCAGGAGGCACAGGTTTGATCCCTGGTCAGTAAGCTAAGATCCCACAGGCTTTTGTGGTACAACCAAAAAAAAAAAAGATTCCTAAGATGCCATTGTAAGAAAGATAGCATTCTGAAATAGATTTGGTCTGGCTGTCGAAGGTCAGGTTGGCAACATCTTGAGCCTCATTGCCTGCAACAGTGGTGAAGCTAATGGAAGATGGGGATTCTAAAGGGTGAGCTTGTTTGGACTGGAAGAACCAACTGAGACAATTGCAATTCATGGAGGTGGTAAATAACCAGTCAATAGCTGCTGCTGCTGCTGCTAAGTCACTTCAGTCGTGTCCAACTCTATGTGACCCCATAGACGGCAGCCCACCAGGCTCCCCCATCCCTGGGATTCTCCAGGCAAGAATACTGGAGTGGGTTGTCATTTCCTTCTCCAATGCATGAAAGAGAAAAGTGAAAGTGAAGTCGCTCAGTCTGTCCGACAGTTAGCGACCCCATGGACTGCAGCCCACCAGGCTACTCTGTCGATTGGATTTTCCAGGCAAGAGTACTGGGGTGGGGTGCCACTGCTAGAAGTCCCTAAATGAGGCTTAGAAAAGATGTCCAGTCTCAATACCTTAGTTTTTCACATGGAGTTGATCATTGAAGCCAGAATATGCTGTCAAGGAATGAACTTTTTTTAATTTTTAATTTAAAACCTTGGGATGAAAGACTCAAGTCACATCCTGAATTTCAAAAGACTTATTCATGTTAAAGCTGTGTGTGTGGGCTTCCATTCTCTCACACACTCGCCCTTGTGCATGTCTTCCTCGAGTGACCCAGCCAGAGCACTGTGTTGGGGATGGGGGAGACCACTTTGATGAAAGGGCAGGATCTGGGGGCCTGCTGGGGACAAGCAGCTTTGGAACAGCATAGAGTGTTGTGGAAATATATTTGGAATTCCAAAAATGTGCTCAAAAATTACCTCCCAACCCATGTGCTCTTATACTCTGGGTCTGGTGCTCCTGCCACTGAGAGGTGAGGTCTGTGATCCATGCCTCTGAATCTGGCACTATGGAAGTGACACTGTGACTTCTGAGGCTAGGTCATAAAGGGCTATACAGCTTCTGCCTGGTTCTCTTGGGACACTCATCTTAGAGTCACAAGCCTCCGTGCAAGAAGCCTAAGGTTGCCTGGATGGCGATGTGGACAGGCCACGAATAGATGTTCTGGCCAACAGCCAGCCAGTACGAGTGAGGAGGCCTCCAGATGCTTCCTGCCCCCGACACGAAGTCGCCCGAGCCTTCTAGTTGTCCTAGCTGAAGTCCCAGACGCTATGGAGCAAACTGTCCCTCCTCTGACCTTTCTGAATTCCTGACCCACACAATCTACAAACGTAATAAAACAGCGGTTTAAGCCACTGATTTGGGAGGATCCGTTATGCAGCAACAGGTAACTCCAATTTTAGTTTTTGAGGTAACCTTGGTGTGTAAGTTTCATGTGTGCATTTCTCCTTCTGTATTTCCTACAGCGTTTCCCCCGCTGCCCCCGGGCCCTTTCTCCCCGGTAACCACTGCTTTGTACCTATATCCTCATATCTAGTTTCAGAAGGAACTTTTGGGATCTAATCCAAGTTCACTTTCCGGCGGAGATGCAGGGGCCTTGTAGACCGAGGGGCAGAGGAGCAGTAACTACCTGCCTGCCTGCTAACCTGCAGCTTTCCCCATCACACTCCTGACTCAAGAAGTTTCCTTGGAAGGGGCACGGCCTGTCTTGCCATGAGCTGGCTTTTCCCCTTAATCTATGGATGACTTGTGGCAATAATTTTTGCTTTTCCCCAACTTCTTACAAAAAATTTGAAACAAAAGTGCAAAGAGAAGTACAATAAGCCTACTTTCCTAAAGTTAACATACTGCCATATATACTAAATGTATGTGTGTATACTTTTCCTTACTGAACATCTGAAATTAAATTTCAGTCTAACACTTTACCCCTTAATATACATCACTGTGTAACTACAGTATGCCATTATCATATCTAGTATTTAATACGTATTCAGATGAAGATCCAACCAGTCCATCCTAAAGGAAATCAGTCCTGGATATTCATTGGAAGGACTGATGCTGAAGCTGAAACCTATACTTTGGGTACCTAAAATGAACAACTGACTCATTTGGAAAGACCCTGATGCTGGGAAAGATTGAAGGCAGGAGAAAAAGGGACAACAGAGGATAAGATGGCAGGATGGCATCATTGACTCAATGGACGTGAGTTTGAGTAAACTCCAGGAGTTGGCGACGGACAGGGAGGCCTGGCATGCTGCAGTCCATGCGGTCACAAGGATTCGGACACGACTGAGCGACTGAACTGAACTGACTGAACTGAGTATTTCTTATTCAGATGTTCCCCATTTGTCCCCAAAACGTGTTTTATATCTTTTCAAGCTAGGATCCAGTCAAATTTCACATATTGGATTTTATTGTCTCTAGTCTCTTAAAATTTCTCCCTACCTCTTCGTGTTCCTTTTTCTCTCCCTTTTTTAAGTGACATTGATTTTTTTTTTTTTTTTTTGTTACGCCTAACAGCGTACGGAACTTCCCCAACCAGCAGAAGTGCAGAGTCAGGGTTGCCCCCACACTGAATTTTTGAAGAGACTAAACTAGATGTCATATATTCTAGAAATCTGATGGTTTCATCATNTTTTTTTTTTTTTTTTTGGTCACGCCTAACAGCGTACGGAACTTCCCCAACCAGCAGAAGTGCAGAGTCAGGGTTGCCCCCACACTGAATTTTTGAAGAGACTAAACTAGATGTCATATATTCTAGAAATCTGATGGTTTCATCATGGTGTCTTTTGTCCCTTTATCTCCTTTATTTCCTGAAAGCGGGGAGTTAGGCACAGAGGCTAGCTTTGAATGAAACTGTTTTGGTGAGACTATTTCACAGGTGATGCTATGTACAATGTCAGGTCCCCATTAGTGAAATTAAATTAGAGAATGAGTATGAGCAAGGGTGTTTTTAAACTGAAACATGACGTGACAAGAGGCTCATTAGAGAGAAAGCAAAGCAAAGCTACAATGAGGTATCATCTTCACAGCAGTTAGAATGGCCACCATCAGAAAAATCTACAAATGCTGGGAAGGATGTGGAGAAAAGGGAACTCCCTTGCACTGTTGGTGTGAATGCAAATTGTTATAGCCACTGTGGAAAACAGTATGGAGATATATTTAAAAATTAGGAATAAAACTACTATCGGTTCAGTTCAGTTCAGTCACTCAGTCATGTCCAACTCTTTGCGACCCCGTGAATTGCGGCACGCCAGGCCTCCTTGTCCATCACCAACTCTGAGTTTATCCAAACTCATGTCCATCGAGTCGGTGATGCCATCCAGCCGAAACATCCTCTGTCGTCTCTTTCTCCTCCTGCCCCCAGTCCCTCCCAGCATCAGGGTCTTTTCCAGTGAGTCAACTCTTCGCATCAGGTGGCCAAAGTATTGGAGTTTCAGCTTAAACATCAGTCCTTCCAATGAACACCCAGGACTGATCTCCTTTAGGATGGACTGGTTGGATCTCCTTGCAGTCCAAGGGACTCTCAAGACTTTTCTCCAACACCACAGTTCAAGAGCATCAATTCTTCAGTGCTCAGCTTTCTTCACAGTCCAACTCTCACATCCATACACGACCACTGGAAAAACCATAGCCTTGACTAGATGGACCTTTGTTGGCAAAGTAATATCTCTGCTTTTGAATATGCTGTCTAGGTTGGTCATAACTTTCCTTCCAAGGAGTAAGTGTCTTTTAATTTCATGGCTTCAGACACCATCTGCAGTGATTTTGGAGCCCCCAAAAATAAAGTCTGACATGCCATGATCTTCGTTTTCTGAATGTTGAGCTTTAAGCCAACTTTTTCACTCTCCTCTCTCACTTTCATCAAAAGGCTTTTTAGTTCCTCTTCATTTTCTGCCATAAGGGTGGTGTCATCTGCATATCTGAGGTTATTGGTATTTCTCCCGGCAATCTTGAGTCCAGCTTATGCTTCTTCCAGCCCAGCATTTCTCATGATGTACTCTGCATGTAAATTAAATAAGCAGGGTGACAATATACAGCCTTGACGTACTCCTTTTCCTATTTGGAACCAGTCTGTTGTTCCACGTCCAGTTCTAACTGTTGCTTCCTGACCTGCATATAGGTTTCTCAAGAGGCTACCATACGACCCATCAAACATGAGCCCTTTATCCCCACTGCTGTTCACCTATGTACACAAACTATTTTCTGGCACATAAGGCACTTGAGATGAAAAAGTTAACTTGAATAAATGTTTCAGTTTCACACTTAAAAAAAAACAAAGCAACCACAAAAAAGTGATGGAACCTGGCCTAGCAGGTAATAGCAACAACAACAACAAATTGTTGGAAATTTTATTTAGTGAACTCAAATACATCTCTGATAAGAGAAACGTTTGTGTCAAAACAAAAAGGACTTAACATAGAAAGAGTTACCCATGGGTGACAAAAGTTCTCTCCCTCCCAAAGAGCAAGGCAGAAAATTTGTGCCATCTTATGACAGATATTGTTGGAAATTTTATTTAGTGAACTCAAATACATCTCTGATAAGAGAAACGTTTGTGTCAAAACAAAAAGGACTTAACATAGAAAGAGTTACCCATGGGTGACAAAAGTTCTCTCCCTCCCAAAGAGCAAGGCAGAAAATTTGTGCCATCTTATGACAGATCCGGAGAAGGCAATGGCACCCCACTCCAGTACTCTTGCCTGGAAAATCCCATGGACAGAGAAGCCTGGTAGGCTATAGTCCATGGGGTCGCTAAGAGTCGGACACAACTGAGCAACTTCACTTTGACTTTTCACTTTCATGCATTGGAGAAGACAATGGCAACCCACTCCATTGTTCTTGACAGGAGAATCCCAGGGACGGGGGAGCCTGGTGGGCTGCTGTCTCTGGGGTCGCACAGAGTTGGACACGACTGAAGCGACTTAGCAGCAGCAGCAGCAGCATGACAGATAATAGATCTACTATGTGGCTTTTGCTAAGTTACCGTTTACTTATAAAATCAAGTAAGGCAGCTTTTTAAACTCTTGAGTAGAAAGTCCTAGAACACTACCTATGCCTCAATGAACTGAAGGATGCTGGAGAGTTTCAACCTCTTCAGCCATTCAGTTCCCCTTTCTGCAACCAAGGCTATTAATTTCTTCCGCTGCCTTCAAGAGACAGGAAGAAATATATACACTTTAAAAAGAATAATAAATCTTGCTCATACCAAATTTTAACACCCAGATGACACCACCCTTATGGCAGAAAGTGAAGAGGAACTAAAAAACCTTTTGATGAAAGTGAAAGAGGAGTGAAAAAGTTGGCTTAAAGCTCAACATTCAGAAAACGAAGATCATGGCATCTGGTCCCATCACTTCATGGGANCAGATGACACCACCCTTATGGCAGAAAGTGAAGAGGAACTAAAAAACCTTTTGATGAAAGTGAAAGAGGAGTGAAAAAGTTGGCTTAAAGCTCAACATTCAGAAAACGAAGATCATGGCATCTGGTCCCATCACTTCATGGGAAATAGATGGGGAAATAGTGGAAGCAGTGTCAGACTTTATTTTTGGGGGCTCCAAAATCACTGCAGATGGTGACTGAAGCCATGAAATTAAAAGACACTCCTTGGAAGGAAAGTTATGACCAACCTAGACAGCATATTCAAAAGCAGAGATATTACTTTGCCAACAAAGGTCCGTCTAGTCAAGGCTATGGTTTTTCCAGTGGTCGTGTATGGATGTGAGAGTTGGACTGTGAAGAAAGCTGAGCACTGAAGAATTGATGCTTTCGAACAGTGGTGTTGGAGAAAAGTCTTGAGAGTCCCTTGGACTGCAAGGAGATCCAACCAGTCCATCCTAAGGGAAATCAGTCCTGGGTGTTCATTGGAAGGACTGATGTTTAAGCTGAAACTCCAATACTTTGGCCACCTGATGCAAAGAGTTGACTCATTGGAAAAGACTCTGATGCTGGGAGGGATTGGGGGCGGGAGGAGAAGGGGACGACAGAGGATGTTTCGGCTAGATGGCATCACCGACTCGATAGACGTGAGTTTGGGTAAACTCCGGGAGTTGGTGATGGACAGGGAGGCCTGGCGTGCTGCGATTCATGGGGTCGCAGAGTCGGACACGACTGAGTGACTGAACTGAACTGAACTGAAGACTACTAACGTTTCATCCTAGGGCTGTGCTCCTGTAGCTCACAATGTAAACGGTGAAAAGAATTAATCTCTTACGTGGCAAAAGGTGACAAACAGCACGAAGGAAATTTGCAGCGTTAGGGGCTCGTTCAGGCCTGCTTGCTGAACCATAGAAGGGGGTCAACCGGGCTCCCGGCCGTGACCGCCACGGCGTCGGGGGCCGGCGATGTACCTGCCTTGCTCCTGCTCCCTCTTGAGCATTTCTGTCTCGTCCTCCCACGATCTGAAACAGCAGGCTCCCAGCGAGCACGGCTCTGGAAGGGGCAGGATCGGAGGGATTGGCGGGCAATAACGGGAAACGGGGAAAAGATGCGTGCGACCCACAGCCCAGCGCCGGACTCCGAGCCGACCCTGAGAGCCCGCGCCCTTTAGTGACGTCAGGCGGCGCGACTCCCGCCAAGCCTCGCGCGGCGCCGGAACTCGGGCGCGCGCCTGAAAGTGGCCGGATTGAGACTCAGGCGCAGGCTGCGAGGTTTACGCTGCCTGGCGCCTTCCGCCTTTGTTTACTAGGTGGGCCGCTTCAAAACAGGTCACGTTTCTAATTCCCTGTCACTCGGAGAGGCCAGGGACTGCCCGGTGGACTGCAAGACCTGATTTTCCCTGTCTTCACAGAGAAGAGCGATGTTGCCTCCAAGTGCGGCCCCGGATCCTGGCAGGGCTAGCCGGTGCCTCTGGACTAGGCCTTGGTGTTCGTCGTCCGTTCCCTCCCTGACTGTGTGCTCTAGCTCCGTAGTCCGTGACTTCTTCCTGCTTGATTGCTGAACTGCAAGTGGCCACGTTACAAAAGGAAGAACTAAGTGTTTGCGAAAGGTGATGCCCCAGAAGGCGCAGGGTAAGAGATCAGAGGTGTGGGCTGGACTTCGTGTGTGTATAAAAGCAGCCCAGGGCCTGGCACTCGTCTCAGTCACATCCTCCTCATCAGGCATCCAAGAGATGTGCAGTAGATGGTTTCTAAGAGACCAAATTCTCATTGTTTGGACCTACTGTATAGCACTTGGAACTCTGCTCAATGTTATGGAGCAGCTTGGATGGGAGGGGAGTTTGGGGGAGAATTGATGCATGTATTTGTGTGGCTGAGTCCATTAGCTGTTAACCTGAAACTGCCCCAACATTGTTTGCTGATCAGCTATACCCCAATACAAAAAGTTTTTTTTAAAAAATAACAAATTCTCACCCTTTGCAATTGCATAAATAAGGACACAGCCAGGGCTGGCATGAACCTGGACAAACCCAGGCAGGACTGATTGCTGTGTTCTGTGGCAGTGACTCCACACTTCTCCCAGTGATTGAAGAGGGACCACTAGAGTCACGCCGAAGGAACATATCCATCACTCCCCCAAAACTTACTCGTGTCCCTTTGTTATCCCTTTTCTGCAACCGTTGTCACGTTGGATTGATTCTGTCGCTACTGACTGGTTTGCAATTTCTAGAGTTGTGTGTAAATGGAATCAGACAGTGTGTACCCTTTGTCTTCTTTCAGCATAATTCTTTTGAGATTGATATTGAATAAGTAATCCCTATTGTCAGAGTGGATATTTTTGTTTTATGTCTGTAATTTGTCTACCCAGTTACCTGTTGGTGGACGTTGAGGTTGCCTCCAGTTCGGGCTATTACAAATAAAACTATGTAAAAGGCTCTGTGTGGACATGTGCATTCACTTTTTTTGGCTCCATATGGCACTAACAGGTGTGTATATTTTCAAGAAACTGCTAAGCTGTTTCTAAAGTGACTGTACAATTTCATATTCCACCAACAGTATTTGAGATGTCTGATGACTCCCCATTTTCATCAACATTTGGCGTGATTAGTCTTCCCAGTCAGCAATTCTAATAGGTGTGTAAATATCGTTGTAGTTTTAATTTGCATTTCCTTAATGAAATAGTATTGAGCATCTTTTCATGTGCTTTGCCATTTCATATGTTTTGAAGGTGAAGTCGGAGGGGAAAGCCAATAGGATTAGCAGGTAGATCAGATAAGTGAGGTGAGAGAAGAGTCAAAAATATCTTCAACTCTGGTCAGTCCCTGAGTACTTCCTGATGGTTCTGTCCCTAACATGCACTGGCTCTTCCTTCAGACCACCTTGCAAATTCCTAAATCACCCAACTTTGAAGAGTCTTCAGTGACATGTTCGTTTGGTACCCACAGCCTTTGCCTTTATTTTCACCCTTAGAGATCTAATTTTCTGTTTACTCATTGCCTCCCGTCAGCTGGTGAGCTTCTGGAGAAGATGGATGGTTGGCTTGTCTCCAGATGACTAGCCCCTGGTGTAGCCTAGCCCAATCATTTTGGCGTATTTTCACAAACTCTATTCTTCAAATTTGCATTTCAGAGTATGGGTGCTTTGCTTCAGGTTATCTGCATCAAGCTGTGTGATCATGACAGCTTAACATCTGTGTGCCTCAATTTCCTCATCTTTAAAATGGGGACCTGTTGATTGATAACCTGCTTCTCATAGTGATGAGTATTAAATGCAGAATGAATGCAAAGCCTTTACTATGTTGCTTGGCCCATGGTGTCTTCCCCAGTAAAATCTAGCTATTATTTTCTGACCTAAATATTTTGCCAGTCCTTTGCTAGAGCTCAAATATAGATGCTTTGCAAATAGTTATCCATAAAAATCTCAATAATTTGAAAAGTGGATGGGGAAATTTCACTGTTGAAGTCTGATTTGTAGAATCAGATAATTGAATTGCTTCCTTGCCTTGAAATGGGAAAGTTTCCCATTTCCAGTGCTAGTCCTGGACCTCTCATGCCTCTGGCCACCTGTTGCCATGATCTACAGTGATACCTTGGGGGTGAGGCAGTTTTTTTTCTTTTTTAGTCATACCGCAAGGCCTTCAAGATCTTACTTTCCTGACCAGGGATTGAACACTGATCCTTGGCCTCGAGAGCACAGAGTCCTATCCACTGGACACAGTCAGGGAATTCTGTGAGCAGAAGTATATGAAAAACATACCCCTGGCAGGGGGGCGGGGAACCAGCGTGCTCCGGTGAGCGCTGGGGACCCGTAGCCCGGAGAGTGCAGCGGGCGAGCCCCCGGAAAAAAAACAAACAAACCATACCTTTGTTTCAAATCTCTTTTGATGGTCCTTATAAGACACAGTTCAAACTCTAACATTCCAAGTTCTCCCACTTCTGTGCCTTGCTAACAACTCTCCAGCCCAAATGTTAGCTTTAATATTTCATTCATTCATTCAATTAAGAATGTGTAAAAGCCCTTCTGTGAGTACCTGCCAAGAGCCAAACATTATGGTCAACCTCCGAAGCTAAACAAGTGAATGCAGGAACTTCCCAGTGGCCAGTGGTTAAGACTGAGCTTCCGCTGCACAGGGTGCACATTTGATCCCTGGTCCGGGAGCTAAGATGGCACAGGCATGCTTTGCTGTGCAGACAAAAAAAAATGTGAATGTGGGGCTGTCCCTGATCTTAGTGAAGTTGCTCAGTCATGTCTGACTCTTTGTGACCCCATGGACTATAGCTCACCAGGCTCCTCTATCCATGGAATTTTCCAGGCAAGGGTAATGGAGTGGGTTGCTATTCCCTGATCTTAGAAGAGCAGTANGGGGCTGTCCCTGATCTTAGTGAAGTTGCTCAGTCATGTCTGACTCTTTGTGACCCCATGGACTATAGCTCACCAGGCTCCTCTATCCATGGAATTTTCCAGGCAAGGGTAATGGAGTGGGTTGCTATTCCCTGATCTTAGAAGAGCAGTAAAATCATGCGCAGAAGAAGTATGGGTGGGAGGACAAGGATGATAAGGAGGTGCTCCCTGAATAGTCCGTAGGATCGCAAGGAGTCCGACACGACTGAGGCGGTTTAGCACACACATAGTAGATGGAGGGGAGACGCCTGGCAAAGGGACTGTGATCCTACTTATCATTTGTGACCCTGTGGACTGTAGCCCGTCAGGTTCCTCCAACCATGGAATTCTCCAGGCAAGAATACTGGAGTGAGTTTTCAGAGGCTCTTTCTGACTCAGAGATCAAGCCCAGGTCTCCTGCACTGCAGGCAGATTCTTTACCATCTGAGCCACCAGGGAAGCCCACTTATCACTGACTTGTTATCAGTCAGTGTTTGGTTTGTATCTAGCCTGATGCTGCACCTGGAGCTTTTAGTAAGTAGTTTTGATGCTGTCTTCCCAAGCAGGGGCAAGCTCTGGGTCTGGAGCCTGAGGTGGGGCAGATTGTGAAATGACCAAATGACTGGAAGCCTCCCTGTCCAAAGAGGCATGTTCAGAAAAAGTTTCCTGGTAGAGTGTAATCTGTACGTTATCAGTCCTGGGCCCAGGGACCACTCCCAGCTGTGGCTGCACCCAGAACACTCGAAGTCCTCTCTCCAGGGGTGGCTGTTGGCATGATGATAACTGGAGTAGACATACTTGTGCAGATAACCAGATTCCATCTGGTACCAGAGTGACCTCCCTGCTCACTGACTCCAGGCTTCTTAGCCTCTGGTGTAGGCCAAGAAAGTCACCTGAGTCACTTCAGTAAACAAAGGATGTGGCTGTCAGCCACTGCAGCCGCCCCTGACAGTGTACCCTGAGAAGATTCAGGGTGGAGAAAAATAGGATACTGGCCCTAGATAGTTAAGGAGCAAATCAAATGAATAATTTCAATACACCTAGACCCTGGGATCTTGCTCTACGTAGAAAAGTGCTAAATTCATAAACTTGAGATGTTTTCTTCAATTAGCAATAATCATTTGATGTTCTGACCCCTTGTTTTTATTTTTTGTTTTATAAAAACTCCTGTATAGGAAATTCCCTGGCCGTCCAGTGGTTAGAACTTGGCGCTTTCCCTGCCATGGCCCTGGTTCAATGCTTGGTGGAGAAATAAGATTCCTCAAGCCAGGAAGAGCGGCCCGAAACAAAAAACGAACAATTTCTTGGCTCCTCCCTTACTTCTTCAGAACAGCCCCCTCGGAGCCATCCAAGGGGCTGTAGGCCAGTCTTAAGTCCTCAGGAAGTCCTCTGGATAAATTGTGATTCTCGACTTTTAGGTTGTACATGTTTTTTTCATTCAGTAAATGTATTGGTCAACTGGCAACTGGAGACAGCTGCTTCCTATCTCTGGCACTGGGCAAATACCTTGCCCAAGGTGCCAGTGTTACAGCAGGTAGGTAAGTGCAGAGAAACGGGGACAGGGGCCAAGTGGCAGGAAATCGCGCATCTTGTAAACAGCGGGGGTCCATGGACAGACAAAGAAAAGCAGGAACCTCCAGACTGACAGGAAACCACACATTTTAAGTGATGTGTGTCCTGAAAGCAGACAAAGAAAGGTGACTAAAGGCGGGAATCTCCTGGGTCGGATGTAACCTGTTGCTCATTAAGCTCTCATTACAGTAAAATTAGCCTTACTAAGTTGGCAGATAAAATGTTCCCATCACGCACCAACGCCATGACTCTTTGGATCTAAGCTAAATAAGGACAAAAATCCCTCTTCCCCTTCGGAAAATGGAGCTGGGATGAAAATCCGGGAATATGACCCCCATACTCCTCCTTCCCCAGAGAATCTTCCACCCATTCACTTGTTACCCCTCAGAACCAGCTTTCTAAATTCTCTTGAGACAAAGAACTTTAACCTAGAACACCGGCTTCTGTCTTTTTCCTAAAATGAGACTAATTAGCCATGTGAGGGAGAAGGAAATGGCAACCCACTCCAGCGTTCTTACCTGGAGAATCCCAAGGACGGGGGGCCTGGGGGGCTGCGGACTGTGGGATCGCATGGAGTCGGACACGACTGAGGCGACTTAGCGGCAGCAGCCACGTGAGATGGTGCTGTGTGCAGTGCAGCTTCCTAGACCTGAAAGGACAAGCAGGAGAGCAGCTGAAGAGTAATCATAATAAATAACAGCAAGTAATGAAGAGCTTATCACGCGCCAGGGATTGTTCTCAGAGGTTTACAAATATCAATCTACTTAATCCTACAACCCCCTCACAAAGTAGATAACCAGTGTAGTGGTCAAGAGCATAGACTCCAGAGCTAGACAGCCCAGGTTTGACTCCCTGCTCTGCTGTTTACTAGCAGTGTGACCTGGGGGAGGCCTGTGTCTCAGTGTCCCCATCTGCCAAAATAAGAGACTACTATTACTAGCTCATAGGAATAAATGAATTAAAATCCCTTGTTGCTCAGTTGCTAAGTCACATCTGACTCTTGTGACCCCATGGATTGCAGCACACCGGGCTTCCCTGTCCTTCACCATCTCCCAGAGTTTACTCAAACTCATGTCCATCGATTTGGTGATGCCATTCAACCATCTCATTCTCTGTCGCCCCCTTCTCCTCCTGCCCTCAATCTTTCCCAGCATCAGGGTCTTTTTCCAGTAAGTGGGCCAGAAGTATTGGAGCTTTGGCTTCAGCATCAGTCCTTCCAATTGAATGTTCAGAATTGATTTCCTTTAGGATTGACTGGTTTGATCTTGCTGTCCAAAGAGTCTTACAAAGCAATAACCAGTGGCTGAAGGTGAAAGTGAAAGTCATTCAGTCATGCCCAACTCTTTGGGACCCATTCAGGCCAGAATACTGGAATGGGTAGCCTTTCCATTCTCCAGGGGATCTTCCCAACCCAGGGATCAAACCCAGGTCTCCTGCATTGCAGGTGGGTTCTTTACCAACTGAACTGAGGGAAGCACAAACCAGTGGCAAGCACATAGTAAAAGCTGTCTAAGTTCTTGGTAAATATCAAGACCTGATAAAATATATCACTTTTATAGATGAGAGAACAGAGGCACAGAAAAGCTACTTTCCTGTGATCCCACAACTAGTAAACACGGAATTGGGAATCTAATCCTGGGCAGTCTGGCTTAAATACTATGCTCTAGCAATGAAGAGGGGATGTCCTCAGGAATTACTTTATGAGGGAACTAGGTGGGGGAAGCCCTGAGATAATTGCTGGGGGAGCGTCCAGCATGAAACATGTGTTTCCTCTGTTAAGTGAAATTTGCAGCAGCTGGCTGGACTGTCCCCAGGTGTCAAGAAGTTTCTGGAGAGTGATCTGAGGCATAAGCAGGGGCTAAGAGGCTGAGGTTCAGCCCTATGTCCCCAGACTCCCATCTCATAATTCATTTACTTTTCTCTCTGCACTCCTTCCAGGATGTGGCATGAAACTCATGGTAAAATGGCAACTTAAAATGGAAAATCATTACTAAGACCCTAGGAGTTTAAGCATGTAGTAAACCTGGGTGTTCTTTGGAAGGAATGATGCTAAAGCTGAAAACTCCAGTACTTTGGCCACCTCATGCGAAGAGTTGACTCATTGGAAAAGACCCTGATGCTAGGAGGGATTGGGGGCAGGAGGAGAAGGGGACGACAGAGGACGAGATGGCTGGATGGCATCACTGACTAGATGGACTTGAGTTTGGGTGAACTCTGGGAGTTGGTGATGGACAGGGAGGCCTGGCGTGCTGCGATTCATAGGGTCGCGGAGAGTCAGATACGACTGAGCGACTGAACTGAACTGAAACGAATTTAATGCAACCAATGAATTCTGGGCCTTGGGGATACTGCTGTGAACTGAGGGACCCCTTGAATTTGACTTCCCTGGTGGCTCAGATGGTAAAGCGTCTGCCTGTGATACGGGAGACCCAGGTTCGATCGCTGGGTTGGGAAGATCTCCTGGAGAAGGAAATGGCAACCCACTCCAGTATTCCTGCTTGGAGAATCCCAGGGACAGAGGAGCCTGGTAGGCTACAGTCTATGGGGTCGCAAAGAGTCAGACATGACTGAGTGACTTCACTCGCTTTGAACTTTAGCAAGCCCATAGTTCAAATCGGGACATGCGGGACATGCGTAAGTCAGCAAGTAGATTGTGGGCTGTGGGCTCTTAAAGGAGCAACAGGGACTGGTTCCGGTGGGAGAGGTGGGAAGTGTATCCGCCCCAGCAAGGCCAGAAGGCTGAAGAGTTTCCTCTCGGTAGGGGCGGGGCAGAGTGCTATAAACCTGTCTGCAGAATATTTCACCCTGAGGGAGAGGACAGAGATTTTAAGTTCTGGAGAGGCAACATCAGGTTTGCTTTTTAGGAGGCTTGCTTTGGGCTGCCAGGAGTCCAGCTGAGGAGCTGGAGCCACTTGAATTCAAGGCTGGAAAGGAAGAAGGGAGTGGGTTCCAAGTCTCAGCCCTGGCCTAGGTGTAGGTGAGGAGGCCGCTTTGGGGTGGGGATGGGGGTAGGGGTGTAGGGACAGAGGAGCTGCTTGGATTAGCGCCGGGCTCTTTGCACAGGTAGTTTCCCTCGGCCTCACTCTCCCACCCTTGCGGCTCTTTCCCTTTTCTCAGTCTTCCCTCCTCCAGGCCTGCCCCAAGGCTCTCGGCCTGGCTTTGCCTCAGTCACCGGGTTGCGGGGTCAAAGCCGCGCCCACGAGCTCCCTACCCTGGGAGCTTCGGAGCGGTGCCCTCGGGCCCTCAGGCCCCGCCCCGCGCAGCTCGCTGGCCCCGCCCCGAGCACAGCCCTCCCGCTGGCCCCGCCCCGCGTCGCTCGCTGGCCCCGCCCCCGCGCACCAGCCCGCCCGCGCGCCTGGCCCGGGCGGCGCCGACGCGCTTGGCGGGAGATAGAAAAGTGTTTCTGCGAGCGCCGGCGGCGGCCGCAGTCCCCGTGAGCAGCGGCCGGACCTGTGGTCACGCTGACGCCTCGCCACGCGGCCCCGGGGCCCGGAGCGGCAGGAGCAGCTCGCACCCTGACCCCGGCCCGGCTCCCGCTCCGGGCTCAGCCGGCGGGCGGGCGAGCGCGGCGCGGCCCGGGCCGGGGGGATGTCGCGGCGGACGCGCGGGTGAGCGGAGCCGGCCGGTGGAGCGCCCTTCCCCCTCCCCAGGCGCCATCCTCCTCAGCCCCGACCCCTGCCCGCACCGCCACCCTCGCCGGGGCTCTTCCGATCCCGGCCGGGCGCGGTTGGGGTCGGCGGAAAACTCAGGTGTCCCGCGTCGCCGGACGCGGGGAGGCGCCGGGGGCGTGCGCGAAGCTGGGGAGCTCTCGGGGGCTCCTCGCTCGGCACCCCCGGGCCTGCTGGGCCTCGGAGCTGGGGCGGGCGGGTCTCCTGGGACCCCGGGCCAAGCCTTGTATGATGTCATTTTGTCTCCCGCCTAATTGCGGGGTGGGGGTGGGACGGTGGTGTCAGCTGGAAGGGCCTTTACCGGGGAGGGAGGCGACCCCTGGAGAAGAAAAATGATTTTCGAAGTCGCGGTGAGTGGGAGGCGAAAGCCTGGGAGACGTTTGTCTTTGGAGCCTTTTGGGGTGTCTGGTTTTGCCGGTGGGCATTTCTTAACATTCGGGGAAGCACGGAGCACTCCCGGCTCTCTCCCCTGACCTAGTAGGGTTGCTGGGGCCGGGAGGGACTTTTTGGTCCCTCGCCACCTGGGCTCGGGGCCTTAGGTCGGTCTCGCTCCGGAGACCTTCTTCCTGTTCTACATGCGGGGGTTGGGGCAGCTGGGGTTGAATGCGAGGGGAAGAGAGAAAGATCTGTGCCAGCAACCCCTGGGGCGGAGGCAAGAACTGCAGTCTCCATTTTACTTACCCCCAGAGTTTAAGCGGCAGAGACAAGCCAGAAATCAGGTCTGTGGGTTCCATGTCCCTGTCTTACACCTGTTCCTTGAGTGTCTGAGTTCTAGGCTTTTCAACCAGTCTGGGAGTCACAGTACAGAACCACAAGCGGTTCTGACCTGTTCCCTCCCAGGATTCCTATATCCATCCCAGATAGCCTGAAATCCCGCTTCAGGTGGTGGTTGCCTTCACAGGCTTCTCAGGAAGGAAACATCTGATCCCTGGGAAGTCATCAGGCACAGGGTGTGTCTTCCTCAGGCCATGGTTTCTCAGGGCAGCTCCAGTTCCCAGGAGTTACTTTCTGGGCAGGCGCTGGTCAGGCCCTGAATATCTGGTTCAGGAAGTGTTCACTCCAGGCAACAAACCCAAAGCCCCTGACAACCCCCAGGTCATCTACCATCTCTGCCCTGGGGCTCAGTGGAGGAATCCCAGCTCCCAGGTGAGGGATGGCTTCTGCACCGTGGAACCCCACAGCATTCAGTTTGATTCTTGGCCACTTGCTCTAACTCTTCTGCACAGTGCCCTACTTCCTGCTCAGCTTCTGACTCACCCCAACTGGAGCAGAGCCCAGCATAGGGAAGGGCATAGAAAGGGTGTGTGAGACCTCCACGTGGTTGCCACTACTGACTTAGCCTCTGCTTTTCCTGCTGGGATTATCAGATGAGGACCTGCAGGTGCAGGTTAACCCCTGTGAGCTTCGTGTGCGCGTGCTAAGTCGCTTCAGTTGTGTCTGACTCTTTGCAACCTTATGGGCTGTAGCCTGCCAGATTCCTTTGTCCGTGAGATTTTCCAGGCAGGAATACTGGAGTGGGTTGCCATGCCCTCCAGGGCATCTGCCTGACCCAGGGATTGAACCTGTGTCTTTTATGTCTCCTGCATTGGCAGGCGGGTTCTTTACTGCTAGTGCCACCTGGGAGCTCAGTTTTCACATCTGTTAAATGGGAATAATGGGAATGCATGTGAAGTGGACAATCATTACCGTGATGGTGATATAAGTATATTAAACCTCACGGAATTGTCCCAGCCGTCTGAAGTACTGTCCCCATTAAATAGAGTATTGGAGCTCCAGAGGGTGTTCACACAGAAATCACTTTGTCCTTGAAGGAACATTTGCTGAGCTTCTGTTAGAACAGAGGCCGGGGTCAGTTGATGTTAAAGCCAGCTTCTTTCTGTTATTAGTATCTTGTAGAATTTTTTCCTCCTTTTTTAAGATGGTGGAGTACTCCATGAACTGGGTTGGGAATGACGAGACAAGGTTGAATTCCAGCTCCCAGGACTGGTGTTGGTGTTGGTGGGTTTAGACAGCATCTGTCCCTTCCTTACCTCATTCTAAAAGTTGACTTACGTTAGCATTTCTGATCAACTAAGAGGCAGCAGCTTTGCATGTTTATCAGCCATTCATTCCTGTATCTGGCCATTTCCAGAGCAAACATTTCCTAAGGCATTTTAGTGCCATCCTCCAAAGGCAGATACGGAGGTGGAGGTGACCTCTGTCCCGGTTGTCAAGGAGATAGGCATTTGCAACCTAAGGGCCTATGTTATGAGACAGGAGGATTTCCAAGGTGGTGTGGGGAGTGTGGGAGTGACTAGGGAGATGCTGAGAAGGGGAAAGGAGCGAGGCTGCAGAAGGAAGTCCTCTTCTTTTGATACCTGACCTGTGCTTGGAGACTCATAGACTTTTCCTATGTAAAAATGCATCCCTGAGGAATGTCCCTGACAGGTCCACTTGAGTTGGGAGGGTGCTCCAGCGAGTCCCAGACATCCCTGGGGGTGGATAGCATGATCTTCATTTTTTGTAAACATTAAACCACATAAATAGGAAGATGCTGGAGTGACTTGGAAAATTACTTATTAGAAAATAAAAAGATTCAGAATTCAAAGTTGCTTGTACTCTGATTTTTTGCTCCATAAATTAGGCCTGTGTGAAGGCAGGGATTGAGAAGGGCTATGCAAAAATGCACATAGTTACTGAGGTAATGTGTTTTCTTTTTAAATATATATTTATTTGGCTCTGCTGGGTCTCGGCTGTGGCGCGCGGAACCTCTAGGAACTCTCACTTGGCGTATGTGGGATCCAGCTCCCTGACCAGGGCTCGAACCAGACTCACTGCATTGAGAACATGGAGCCTTAGCCACTGGACGACCAAGGAAGTCCCTGAGATAATGTATTTTAAATGGTTTTCTCAGATAACCAATACTTCTTGAAATCCTGGTGCATGATGATTACGTACATCTTTGACTTTAATCCTTAAAATACCCATGCAAGTTAAAGTTTTGTTACTGAAAAGAAAGCATGAAATGGGTGTCTGGTGTTGAATATCCTAATATTCTTGGTGAAATCTTTTTTCTTTTAGCTTTTGAAATCATAAGGGTGTTAGTGCAAAGACAAGAATAAAGGAAAAAATAGACCATAACTCTATTTCTTCTTTTAATATTTATTTTAATTTATTTCCTTGGCTGTGGTTGGTCTTAGTTGCCACATGTAGGATTTAGCTCCCTGACAAGGGATCGAACCTGGGCCACATGCATTGGGAGCTCAGAATCTTAGACGCTGGACCACCAGGGAAATCCCCATAACCCCATTTCATCAAACACTTAAGGGGGAGGGTGGAAGTACCCACATTTGTGCCTACAGTAGAAGCCCACCTCCCTGAAACCTTTCCCTCGAGGTCACTGGCCTCTGTCCACACTCTCTGTCCACCAGGTGGCAGCTCTTAGAGACGCATATCCTTGACCTTTGGATTTTTTCCCCTGCAGTGAAGAGCTGGATGAGCTGCACTACCAGGACACAGATTCAGATGTGCCAGAGCAGAGAGACAGCAAGTGCAAGGTCAAATGGACCCAGGAGGAGGTAAGTGACACTGAGGGGCAGTTGCAGGGGGTGGAAGTGATGGAAGCTGGGGCGGGGCAGGGGGCAGACGCACTGAACCTGGGGTGTGTCTGCCGACCAGGATGATGGAGGGGAGGCGCTGTTGAAGGAGGCCAGTGGGCCCTCTGTCTCTCTGATGCTTCTCCGCATTCCTGCGCCCTGTCAGTGTTGACTCTGGGAGGGATGTGTCTGAGGAGCAGCGGCTGCTCTCTCTGGGAAGCTGGTGTGCTCTGGTCCTGAACTTCAGCTGTGCTGCTTGTCCTGTAACTGCTGGTGGTGTAGCCAACTCTGCCAGCCCCTACTTTATTATCATTTAAAAAATAATAATTGTATGTGTCAGTAATACCAAGCTCTGAATTGATTTTCTTTTTATTCTTTAATCATGTTTATGGAGTGTATATATATATATATATATATATGTAGTCAAATGCATCTTTTTAAAGTGGACAGTTCCATCACTTCTAATAAGTGTGTGTTACTTACATAAGTGCCATCTTGATTATCCCTGGAAGTTACCTTTGTGATTCATCTTTCCCAGCTCCGGGCAGTGGCCCATCCAGTCAGTGTCTCTGTTTGATCTTCTTGCCTGTTCTCAACTGTACTGTAAATGAGTTCATAGAGCTATACTCTTTCTTTCTGGCTTCTTTTGTTCAGCATAATGTTGCATGATTCAGTAGTTTGTTCATTTTTTCTTGCTGAATAGTATTCCGTTGTATGGATAGCCCATGGTATGTTTCACTTGTTGATGGGCATTTTGGCTGTTTACAGAATTTGCCTACTGAGGCTAGAGCTGCTATGAAAATTCTTGCCTATGTATTTTTGAGGATTATGTTTTCATTTCTCTAGGCGGGATACTTAGGGATGTATCCCTAAGGGGCAGGTATATGTTTAGTTTTATAGACTGTCAGGTCATTTTGTAACTTGACTATACCATTGTTAAACTCCTGTTGGCCTTATCTTTTTACTCTACCTGTTTTCCTAGATGTGTTTAGTTGTGAGTCTCTTCCCCCGCCACCTCCTCTTAACTTACGGTTTGAGTTGTGAAACACTCTTAAATCATAAAAGATTTTTCTCCACAGGAGTGCTAGGCCAACCTTTTCTGTTCATCCCACTGTAGACCAGGGAGTATATCCTGCTCTTGTGGTCTTAGGAAACCAGACAAGATGGGGTCCCTACCCCAGAGCATCTCTCTCTGCCTGGGATGGAGAAATAAGGCCACACACAAGGCCCGTGGACGTGCCGTAGCATCACAGTGCTGGCAGGACCGACGTTCTTTATGCCCACCGTGGTGTCTCCTGTCTTACACTAAGCCTCCTGGACCTAAGAGGTGCCTGTCATTGTCTTGAATGCCTTTAGAAGTTGAGTTTACTGTTGTCTGAGAGGTTAAGGAATGCTTCATGGGTGAGGATTTGGAAATTCAGTGATCAGGGAGGTATGCAAAATGGTGGGTAAGTCAGAACATGAAAGGGGTTGTAGGTGGGAAAAGGCAAGTAGAGGGGCCCTGGTGTGGCTGGAGGGAAGGGTCCTTGAAGAGTTTTTGAAAAGGTTGATTTGGGAAAAGATGGAACAGAGTCCAAGGAGGAAGGCCTTGAAGCTTGGGCTCAGAGACGGAGGCTTGCTCAGCTGGCAGGGAGAAGCCAGTGATGATTTTTAAAGCAAATGAATGGTGTGACCGTAGCTTGGCTTCAGGGAGCTGATCTACTGGATGTGGGGTGGATAAGAGATCTGGGGAAACTAGAGGCTGAGCAAGCAGGGAGGGGCGCTGCGTTGTTCAGACAGAAGATGGCTGTGGTGGGACGAGGGCAGTGCAGGTAAGAGTCGACAGGTGGAGGGGCCCACGAGGTCCGCCCACGGGATCCAGGAGGAATTGGAGAGGGGGGAATTGTCCACCCCTGTTGTCAGGGAGGATGGTGGTGCTGGAGATGGACCCAGGGAACATGGGCAGAAGGCAGGGGTTGGCCTGACCAGGTGGGATGGGCAGCAAGGGAGGGACGATATGGTGTCCATAGCTGACTGTGTGGACGTGGGCTGGCCTGCAACAGGATTTATGGGGACTTTGTCCAGCTGGTGCTGGGCTGTGGCCAAGCTGCAGTTGAGGGTCTGGATGTCTGGTGGCCTTTTTTTCCCCCCTGCCCGAGAGAGAGAGTGTGTGAAAAAACACTTAATGTTAAACCATTGTAACTGTTCTTAAGTGTATGTTGAGTATATGAAGTGTATTCTCACTGTGCAGCAGATCTTTGGAACTGTCATCTTGCAAAAAAAAACTGAATCATTAACACTAATTTTCCCCATCCCCTCCCCCTAGCCCTTGGCAACCACTTTGTTTTACTTTCTGTTTTTGATTTCTTTTTTTATTTGGCTGCCCTGGTCTTCGTTGTAGCACATGGGATCATTTTTTAGGTGCCACATGCAGGATCATTAGTTGCAGCATTTGGAATCTAGTTTCCTGATCAGGGATTGAACCCAGGCCCCCTGCATTGGGAGCACAGTCTTTTTTTAGCCACTGGACCACCAGAGAAGTCCCTGGTTTTTATTTTTGACTACTTTAGATTCTTCATATGAGTGGACTTAGACTGTCTCTATCCTTTTGTGTCTGGCTTATTTTGCTTAGCATAATGTCCTCAAGGTTCATCCAGGTTATATACATTTTATATATATATCAAGTTTAAAAAAATAAGTTTGGGGGATTCCCTGGCCATCTAGTGGTTAGGACCCCAAGCTTTCACTGTGAGGACCTCAGTTCAATCCCTGATGGGGGAACTGAGAACCTACAAGTTGCAGGGGGTAAAAACGATCAGTTTTCTGGAGGAATATTTTACACACAAACAGCTATACTGTTGAAGTACAATCCAGTGAGTTTCAGTGGATGTGCTGCCGTGAAACTCAGAGCAACACCATCTTGCTGGGTGTTTCCATCACCCCAGGCATCCCTTGCTCCCTGCTGTTGATTTCTTCCACCCACCAGCCAACCCTGACCACGGACACCACTGACTGTCTTTTTGTCCCTATAGCTTAGTTTACCTTTTCTGGAAGTTCCTCTGCACAGAATTAAGCAGCGTGTACTCTTCTTACGTCTGACTTCTTTCTCTCATCCTAATGATACTGTGATTTTAATGTTGTTGCGTGACTCACTAGTTTATATTCAGGAGAACGAGTTTATGTTCAGGAAAATGTTCTAACAGATACTGTTTTTCCCTTCCAAGTGTCCACGTTTACCTGTCTCCAGGGCTGAGTCACTGTCGTCTCTGGCCTGGATGCCTGTAATGGCCTCCTAGCCTCCATTCTGCCCTCCTGCAGCCCTTTCTCCTGCAGCTGCCACAGTGAAGTTCACAACAAGCACATTGGACTGTGACCACCTGTCAGTGGTGATGCTTCAGTGCATCGGTGGCCTTGCGTGACGCAGAGGCCTGAGTCAACCCTGCGTGTGGTCTGGTCCCCGCCGCTCCCACCCCTAAATCCTCTTGCCTTCCTCTCTCCTGCTCCCTGCAGCCTAGCCTCACTAGCGTTC
>SJYX01007183.1:175804-189300 GCA_006410675.1 Oreotragus oreotragus
GGTCCCCGCCGCCCCCGCCCCCACCCCCAAATCCTCTTGCCTCCCTCTCTTCTGCTTCCTGCAGCCTCACCTCACTAGAGTTCCTTGGAGTCTGTCCCTTGGATCCCCCATAGGCCTCATTGTCCATTTCTCCATCCCTGCAGCACAGAGTGGCCCTCCTTTTGTTTGCAGGAGCCTTTGATTAGCATCTGCTTCCCTCTAGACTTTAAGTCCCAAAAGTTGAGCAGCTCTGATGCTGGCATGCCTGGTGCGTAGTTAGATGATCACTTCATGACGTGAATGGATGAATGAGGCTGTTCTCTTTGTTGGAGGGAGGGTGGGTCTCAGTCCAGAGCAGCCACTTTCTGCACGCGTGTGAGCTGAGCCCTCTGTCTTCCTGGCTTTGGCAGGACGAGCAGCTGAAGGCCCTGGTGAAGCAGTTTGGACAGCAAGACTGGAAGTTCCTGGCCAGCCACTTTCCTGTGAGTGCAGCCCTCTGCCGCCCGCTCCCCTGGACAGTGAGCCTGGGAGAGACTTGGTGTCAGGGAGAAGAAAGGGGAATTCCTTACCAGGCGCCACCCGAGCTCTCCCAACAAAACGACCTTCCAGCCTCCTGAGGCCCTTTCTACCCAAATTGGAATCAGGAGCACCCTGATGTACGCGTCCCCATGTGGCAGCCTCTGGGTGCCTGGGGGCCTTGGGCTCCATGATCATGCGTCATATCAGTAGCATATTTGCATTTCTTCCTGCAAGTCACTGACGAGTTGCTGCTCGGTTTCTCAACCATGAAACTGAACCTGAGAGGAAACGATGCTTGAGCAGGCTTCATGGTGAGGCTCCCGCAGAGCTGACTGGAGCCACCATGTCCAGCATCTAGAGCCTCCTGGTGATGTGGGTCCCCCTAGGGTCCCCCACCCCCAGCTCTGCAGGTGGCCGACAGGGAGGGGATGTGGCAGGAGCTGCTGTTGGCTTTCCTGGATCATCGGGCAGCTCGGCGACCAGGTCACCAGACCCTTTGGCCCCATTCCTCACTCCCTGTCCTCTACAGGGTCTGAAACCTTCAGGGAAATAGCCCTTCTCGGAAGCAAGCGAGAATCCCTGATGTAGCCCGAAGGCTGGCACAGGACAGTTGTGGGCAGTGGCTCTGCACAGGGTTCTGAGTTTGCCTGCTTCCATCCAGGCCCACTTGTAGCAAAGGGAAGCGCAGTGTCCTGGCCCGTGGGTGTGTAGTGTGTGGTGGTTCTGGGAACGAGGCAGGACCACAGGCCAGGAGTTCTCAAGAATGCCTGTCCTCTTCCCAGAACCGCACTGACCAGCAGTGCCAGTACCGGTGGCTGAGGGTCTTGAATCCAGACCTTGTCAAAGGGCCATGGACCAAAGAGGAGGACCAGAAGGTAACACCTGGGCCTGGGCCTGCCACACCGTGCCATTCACACACCCCAGGGGAGCGGGTCAGGGGACTGAGGATGACATCCCACTGGTGGGTGCTAGGGTGGGAAATGGGGGGTGGGGGCTCCGGGGGTCCCACTGGCCTCACGGCATCTCCCCCAAGGTCATCGAGCTGGTCAAGAAGTACGGCACGAAGCAGTGGACGCTGATTGCCAAGCACCTGAAGGGCCGGCTGGGCAAGCAGTGCCGTGAGCGCTGGCACAACCACCTCAACCCTGAGGTGAAGAAGTCCTGCTGGACGGAGGAGGAGGACCGCATCATCTGCGAGGCCCACAAGGTGCTGGGCAACCGCTGGGCCGAGATCGCCAAGATGCTGCCAGGGAGGTGAGCCGCCCGCTGGGGCCAGGGCCGGTCAGGGCA
Organism: Oreotragus oreotragus; assembly: GCA_006410675.1. Taxonomy (NCBI): domain Eukaryota; kingdom Metazoa; phylum Chordata; class Mammalia; order Artiodactyla; family Bovidae; genus Oreotragus; species Oreotragus oreotragus. Next base: position 177,593 of record SJYX01007183.1, read on the forward strand.
TCCCTTGGCCTTTGTGGGGATGTTCAAGGCCTAGTCCGATTTCTCTGGCGTTGTTCACTTTCCCCAGAAGAAGAGGCCTTCAGATTCTTGCCTCGGGTGGTGCAGGGACCTGGCTACTGGGAGACTGGAGCGGGGTGGGGTGGGCCTGGGGGCCTCCTGTTCACTGTGCAGGTTCTCACCTGGTCCCACTTTTGGCTTCGTGCCCTGGCCATGGTTGCATGCGTGCTAAGTCGCTTAAGTCATGTCCTGAGTCTTTACGAGTCCATGGACTGTAGCCCACCACATTTCTCTGTCCATGGAATTCTCTAGGCAAGAATACTGGAGTGGGTTGCCGTGCCCTCCTCCAGAGGATCTTCCCGACCCAGGGATCAAACCCATGTCTCTTGGATCCTCCTGCACTGGCAGGCAAGTTCTTCACCACTGCAACACCTGAGAAGCCACGTGGCCTGGGTTGCCTGGTCTTTTTTTTTAATAAAAGAGAATAAGTCTCATTTCTCCTGCCTGTGAGATCAGAGCCAGGATCTGGACATCCAAAGCACTGCTCTGTTTTCACTCCACCCCTCACTGGGCCTGGCCGCTCCAAGCACCGGGCCTCTCGAGGTTCTGCAGGGAGAACTGGAACAACTTGGGACTTGGGCTGCAGTCTTGCCAGATCTTCCAGGGTCAACTCCAGTCTCCCGAGTTGCTTCCCACAGTTGCTTCTGGAAACCGTTAAAATCTCTTATTCACCACTGCCATCTACCCTGCTCTCTTGTCTGTGTACTTTTGTGCGTGTGTGTGTGCGTTGACCACCGCGTATAGCACGCGAGCTCATCGTAGTCCCTGACCAGGAATTAAACCCATGCGCCCTGCCTCAGGAGGGCTGCATTCTAATCACTGGCCCAGTCCATGTGCATTTCTACTTCGCTTTATTCTTAGTCTGTCTTTACGACGGCGTTGTGGTGCCAGGGTAAGTGGCGTGGAGGGAGAGGAGACAGAATACCCGGTGGCCTGTTTTCCCTGGAGTCTGAAATCATCTGTTTCCAAACTCAGACCTGAGCGTGTTAATCCTTTAGGTGCTTCCTCTAACCCTTGGACTGGAGACTTCCCCTTGTGGCCAGCCTCACCTGGCCGATGCCACAGCCTCACCTTGATCCACAGTCACCCTCGGTCACCCGTCGGGCTTTGCACTACTCTGCTCTCCTCCCACCCACAGACACGGGGCCTGGACAGCCCCTGCCTGGTTCCCACTGTGTAGCCGGCTCGCTCTCACCCTTTGGCTTTTGGTGGGGAGTGTCGTTTCCTCGGGAAGGTTGGTCTGTCCTTCCTGCCTGTGGTGAGTCCCTGGCCACCTCCCCGTAGTGCCCAGACCCTCCTCTTGAGACTGGTGGCTCAGTGCCCAGACCCTCCTCTTGAGACTGGTGGCTCAGTCAAGCTGTTATTCTGGTGGAAAAGCACTCAGCTCAGAGCCCCAAAGAAGGCCGTGTCTCCGTGCCTGTGCGCTGCTGTGACCCGTGCGCGCCGGGGCTGCTCACGCCACCGCCGACGCCCGCTTCACAGTCCGGGCTTCCCTGCGCCTTGCTCTGCTCTCCTCTCCTGCTTCCTGCTGCTCTGCCCTGCTCCACCGCGCACCCGTGGCCTCTCTCCGACCACACTCGCCTGCGCTCCTGTACCGCTGTGCTACCCTCCCTGCCTCCACGTGTCACTGCTCTGACTTAAGCGACTATACATGTTTGCTCTTTAATCTTTAACAAGTGATGGAGGAGGAAGTGATCTGATTCTCCAGATTAAAAAGCCAAGGTTCAGAGTAGTCAGCAGGGGACCCTGTGTTCTCTTGCTCTGCCCTCTCTGGCCATGTTCTATCTTTGGGAGGTGATCAGGGCTCATGTTTGAGATCCCTGAGCCTCAGGACATAGGCCAGCAGCCAGCAGCTTGCTTCCAGTTTCTACAGATGCCCAGGGAGCCGGGAAGGGTCTGAGAGTTGCCAGAACACTTCAGTGTTAGGATTTTTACCCTGTCGGCTGAATAAGATGTTTGCTTACTTCGCAGAGATGTGTGGAAACACTCCGTAAATCATGTCAGGCTGCAGGCATGTCAGACGTCATCATAGAGCCCTTAGAGGTCCTCAGGTTGAACCCTCCTTGACAGAAGCCGGAGCTCAGCTCAGGGAGGCTAATATGCACCCGGTGGGGCGTGGGCCACCGGGCTGGGGTCAAAGGTCCTGTTGGCCCCTGCAGGACGGACAATGCTGTGAAGAATCACTGGAACTCCACTATCAAGAGGAAGGTGGACACGGGAGGCTTCCTGAGTGAGTCCAGAGACAGCAAGCCCCCCATGTACTTGCTGCTGGAGCTGGAGGACAAGGACGGCCGCCAGAATGCCCCCTCCTCGGAAGGCCTGGTGAGCAGTGGGGAGTGGAGCTTGGGAGGGCTTGGCCACTGCGCTTGGAGCGCTTGGGTGGGTTGGCTTGATTTCACGTGTGTCCGATGCCATCCCATCAACACCTGCTCCTCCCTTTTCATGCGTTCCCTCGGCTGTTCTTTGATCCTGCAGGAGGGTCTCTGTGGCCACATGTCTCTCACGAGGGCCTTTCCCTGTGACACCTGTGTCCACGCTTGGTACTCACCTCCCCACAGATGCAGGATGCAGAAGCCAGTGTCAGGGAGGGTCAGGCGGGGAGGTCTTCAGCCTCCCCCTCTCATCATCAACGGCTTGCTTCCCACCTGTTGTTCTCTCCAGCTTTTTCATAGTAAAAACATGTGCACTTTAAAATCAGATGTGTCAAGGTGCAATCAGAGTAAAATTCATCATTTCCTGTGGAGGTCAGGACCAAGACAGTCATGTCGCTACCACCACAGTCAATGCAGAATGTCCCCATCACCCCCAGGCTCTTGTGCCCCTTTCAGCCCAGAATTTCCCATCCTTAGTCCCTGGCACCCTTCAGCAGTTTTTTTAATCTCTGTAATTTTCGAAAAAGTCATATAAAGGAAATCATACAGTGTCACTTTTATAGTTGTTAACATCTCACATCCCTTATGGCTCAGCTGGTAAAGAATCTGCCTGCAGTGCAAGAGACCTGGGTTGGATCCCTGGGTTGGGAAGATTCCCTGGAGAAAGGCTACCCGCTCCAGTGTTCTGGCCTGGAGAATTCCATGGACTGTAATCCGTGGGGTCGCAAAGGGTTGGACATGACTGAGCGACTTTCACTTTCACATCCTACACCCTAGGGCACGAATTTTTTTTTTTTTTACCTGGGTTGGATCCCTGGGTTGGGAAGATTCCCTGGAGAAAGGCTACCCGCTCCAGTGTTCTGGCCTGGAGAATTCCATGGACTGTAATCCGTGGGGTCGCAAAGGGTTGGACATGACTGAGCGACTTTCACTTTCACATCCTACACCCTAGGGCACGATTTTTTTTTTTTTTTAATTGAGTTAAGTCGCTCAGTCGTGTCCAACTCTTAGCGACCCCATGGACTGCAGCACGCCAGACCTCCCTGTCCATCACCAACTCCCGGAGTTTGCTCAAGCTCATATCCATCGAGTCAGTGATGCCATCCAACCATCTCATCTTCTGTTGCCCCCTTCTGCCTTGGCAGTAAATGTTGGCATATGCATTAAACAGTATATCCGTTCTCTCTGGAAGTTGGGGTTTATAGGCTCAGCCTTGCACCTTACAGGCTTGTTTCTAACCCTACAATGATCATTGTATTATTTTTGAAGCACGGAAAAAATTTATAATTGCAAGCATTGACCAGTGAGGTAAATCCCATACACACAGAAAAGGTGAGTGTTTTCTGGCAGGCAATCTAGCAAAATGCATTCAAGTTTTTAAAGAATGTGTCTACCTACCTCAAGGAACTTCCTAAGAAAGAAATGAGCAAATGAGCAGTGATTTAGTTACAAGGACAGTCAGTAAAGTTCTGTTTCTAACAACAAAAAGTCGGATGTTAACCTTAGTTAAATAAATTACCAGCATAATAGAATCATTAAAATGACAGTAGAGAGGAATGGGTGAGGCTGGACCTGTGAGGTCCGGATCCAGGTCTAGGCACCTCCTTGGGCCAGCAGGGCCAGCCCCCCAGACACAAAACATCAGGGGGTGTTTTGTGTAAGATTAGACCTTCAATTCAGTTCAGTCGCCCAGTCCTGTCTGACTCTTTGCAACCCCTTGGACTGCAGCACACCAGGCTTCCCTGTCCATCACCAGCTCTTGGAGCTTATTCAAACTCATGTCCATTGAGTCAGTGATGCCATCCAACCATCTCATCCTCTGTCGTCCCCTTCTCCTTCTGCCTCAATTTTTCCTAGCATCAGGGTCTTTTCAAATGAGTCAGTACCTCGCATCAGGTGGCCAAAGTATTGGAGTTTCAGCTTCAGCATCAGTCCTTCCATTGAATATTCAGGACTGATTTCCTTTAGGATGGACTGGTTGGATCTTCTTGGTGTCTTACAAATGGGCTTCCCTGATGGCTGAGTGGATAAAGAATCTACCTGCAATACAGGAGACATAGGAAATGTAGGTTTGATCCCTGGGTCAGGAAGTACCCCTGGAGGAGGAAATGGCAACCCAGTCCAGTATTCTTGCCTGGGAAATCCCATGAGCAGAGGAGCCTGGTGGACTCCAGTCCGTGGGGTCACAAGAGTCAGACATAACTTGGAGCTAAGCCGCCCGTCTTACAGACATAGTTTTTTCCTTCTGTCTTCCCCTGTCGTTGTGCGTGCGGGCCTTTGCCTCATCCTTGAGTTGGTCATGCCATCTGTCATGTCTTGTCTTGATGAGCATCTCGTCACCATGTACACTGCAGTGGACGTCACTGTTCACATTGCTTGTACATGTGTCTTTTCATGTGGGGGAATGCTTAGTGTAGACATCCGGAATTTTCATAAAGTGAAAGTCACTCAACCGTGTCCGACTCTTTGCGACCCTATGGACTATACAGTCCGTGGCCTTCTCCAGGCCAGAATACTACAGTGGGTAGCCTTTCCCTTCTCCAGGGGATCTTCCCAACCCAGGGATTGAACTCAAGTCTGCTGCATTACAGGCGGATCCTTTACCAGCTGAGCCCCAAGGGAAGCAAATTTTCATAAGGCATTGCCAGATTCCACTCAAAGGGCAATGCCATTCTGCTGTAGCAGAAAGTGGAGCTGCCTGTTTTCCCACACTGGGTGACAGCTGGCTCAGGTTTTACAGAATGCCTTTGCCAGTCTTAGGAGCAGCTGTGCAGTACCATTGCTTCACTTACATTTCTTTTACTAGTGAGGTTGACCGTTTTCTCTTTTTTAGTTAATGTCTTATTTATTCTACTTTAGCCACACTGTGTAGCCTACAAGATCTTAGTTCCCCAACCAGGGATTGAGCTTCTGCCCCTGCATTGGGAGTGCAGGCTGAGCCACTGGGAGCCTCACGTGTGCTGGGTTCAAGGCTCCTCGGGCTGTCAGGTCAACATGTCAAAGCTTGTTTCCAGATTCTTCCAGGGGAGCTATTGCCACAAACAATCTTCCTCTATTTTTTTTTCTTTTCCTGTCACAAAATTAGTATCCACTCCTTTTTCAAACCTTCGTTTTGAAATAATACTAAACATACAAAAAAGTTGCAAGAAGAGTGCTCTCCTATACCCTTTACTGGGTTCATTAATTTTTAACACTGGTCAGATTTGCTTTATCTTTCTCTGTGTGCATATATATTTTTTAACCTGAGCTCTGTGAGAGTTGGTTCCATACATTGCTCCTTTTATCCCTTAATACTTAAGTTGTATTTCCTAAGAATAAGGACACACTTGGAATTTAACTACTTTAGGAATTTTAACGAATCTTCCACCCAGATTCCCTTTTTTTCCTGCCCATGATCCAGTCCAGGGTTAGACACTGTTTTGCTGTCCTCTTTCATCCACTTTAGCCTTTCATGGTCCTGGTACTTTTGAAGTATATGGTTAGGCTTTGTTGTTGTTGAGCTGCTAACTTGTGTCTGAATCTACGACCCCATGGACTGTAGCACACCAGGCTTTCCTGCCTTCACTATCCCAGAATTTGCTCAAGTTCATATCTGTTGAGTCGGTGATGCCATCCAACCGTCTCATCCCCTGCTGCCCCCTTCTCTTCTTGCCCTCAATCTTCCCCAGCATCAGTGAATTATATCTTCACATCAGGTCGGCAAAGTATTGGAGCTTCAGCTTCTCTATCAGTCAGTCCTTCCAATGAAAATTCAGGGCTGCTTTCCTTTAGGATTGACTAGTTTGATCTCCTTGCTGTCCAGAGGACTCCCAAGAGTCTTCTCTAACTCCACAGTTCAAAAGCGTCAATTCTTCAGCACTCAGCCTTCTTTATGGTCCAGCTCTGAACATCCATACCTGACTACTGGGAAAACTATAGTTTTGACTAGACGGACCTTTGTCAGAAAAATGATGTCTCTGCTTAGTTATGTTATAGACCGTCTTTTAATTTGGGTTCACTTGAGTTTCCTTATCAAGTGCTAAGGTTGATAGACTTCTGATAAGGTTCAGATGGTGTATTTTTGCTGAAACACGGCACAGTTTGTGTTTCATAATGAAAAACAAACTGCATGCCATGTGTCCCCAGGGAAGTGTCGTGACCAGCTGGCCCCCGGCATTCCCTGCCCTGAAGGAAGAGGAGAGCAGCGAGGAGGAGGTCACAGTGGCCGCCCCTGCCCAGGAGCAGGAGCCTGTCCCTGCAGAACTGGACGGAGTGCGGACCCCAGAGCCCCTGGAGGACTTCCCCAAGCGTGAAGACCAGGAAGGTTCCTCGCCGGAGACCAGCCTGCCCTACAAGTGGGTGGTGGAGGCTGCCAACCTCCTCATCCCGGCTGTGGAGTCCGGCCTCTCGGAAGCCCTGGACTTGATTGAGTCGGTAATGTTGGTTGAGGGACTTCCCGGTGGGCCCTGAGCACCCCCGTCAGGGAGCACTCGTCCCCCTAGACAGACGTCCTTCTGTCTACTCATCATCTTGCTGACGTGGCTGAGCCAATACTGAGCGCCCAGCCAGGGCCTGGCAGCCCCAAGAGAGTGGCTGTGCCGTCCCTGTCTTCAGGGAGCTCCTGACTCACTCGTAAAGCCCGGGGTGGTGGGGCATGCTCCCCAGCGGAAGTGGGGGACAAAGTCCTCGGGGGATGGGGAGAGTGTGGTGTTCATAGCAGCACCAGAGCACTGGTGTTTGTGGTAGCGCCAGCGGTTGGGTTTCCTGGAGAGGACCCGGGAAGGGCGGAGGTTTGGGGCTGCGGCGGTGAGTGCATCCCGGTTACTCGGGGAGAGCCACACTGGCTGTGGGCTGTGCCCCTTGGGGAGGGGCTCTGGTGGGGGCTGCGCTTCTTGGTGTGACTTCACAGCTCTGTCCACCAGGCCTGAAGTGTGGAGTTGGTTTCAGGAGGTGGTGGGCAAGAGGCTGGTGACTGCGGAGGGCAGAGGCGTTCAGTGGGCAGCACCCACACAAGCCTTCCCACTTAGGCTTCCTCCTATTAGCTGAGAAGAATGATGCTGTTCATTGAACATCTGCTAAATATCAAGCTGTGGGCTTAGCGTGTAGCCCATATGGTATCTTGGGAGGGGTGTCTTCTCTGTGGTTTTGTAGATGAGGCTCAGAGAGATCAGGTGGTGCACCCAAGGTCGCACAGTGAGTGAGGGCTGAGGTCTCAACCATCGTGCCCAGTGTGCTGCCCAGCGAGGGCTGCCTGTGAAGTCGCTCTCAGGGGCTGCCGCTCAGACCCTCTGGCTCTGGGTTTCCCCTCCTGCCGCAGTGGCAGGAGCTCCGGTGTCTCCTCCGCCAGAGTGGGTCTCAGAGCTAGCTGTGTGTGTCGGTCTGTTCAGCAGACTACCGGAGGGCCGGCTGAGGTGAGCGCTGCCCGCCCTGCTGGAGCCTCCCCGGGTCGCCTCGGGCCATCCTCAGACTCCTCGCAGGCACCTGTCACGTCCCGGTCCTGGGGCTCCTCCTGTGATGACGGTTTCTAACTCCGGAGTGCCTGCCACGCGCCAGGCTCACCATTTACTGCCCCTCTGTATGCTCTCAGTCCTTTAACAGCCTGTGAAGGGGGATGAGTGGTGGACTCAGCTCAAGCTCAGACAGATTAGGAGGCTTATCCAGAGTCACAACAGCTGGTGAGTGCTGAGCTCGAGCTGACTCCGCGATGACCTTCAGCGACTGGTGGGGGGGTCGCAGTAGCTGCAGAAACACTGCCATCGTCCCCAGGCCAGTTCTTGGCGCCTGTGCTTGGACCCGTTAGATGCCGTGAATTCCGGGGGCCCCTGCAAGGCTGGCGTTCCATGCTGGGAGGTGGCCCTGGATTCAGCACTTCCTGGGCTGCCCTCCACCGTCAGGAATGAACGTCCCAGGCTCCTGCGAGTCCCAGGGACCAGAAGTCACCACTGGGGTTCCTGTCCATTCAGGGCCAGATGCCCAGGGACCAAAGTGGAGACTTTTGTCTCCAGAAGCCCTAGGGCTAGGTTGTCATTAACTGGACAAAGGCAGAAAGGGCCCAAGCGTTCCTCTCAGAATGACTCTAGGAACTTAGTGACCTCGGGAGGAGCACACCCTCTGACTGGCTGCCTCGGGTTGAGAGGGAGAGGGTGCTACTCCCTCAGCAGGGTGGCTCGAGGGGGGACACAGCTGACCTGAAGCACCCAGTGAGGCGCCGTGATGCACAGACTCATGAAGCCCAGGGCCGCCTCCTGTCTGGGAATGCGGCTGGCACATGAGGACCTTTCATCCTGCTCATGGCCTTGGGCCCAGGTCTTCACTGCCAGGTGTCTGTCAAGAAACACAGAAGGTTTGTGTCCAAGATGTTCATAAAGAAGATCTTTTTTTAATCTTTAAGAATTAGGAGGAACCCAAATGTCCAACAGAAAGGGATTGAGTAATGTATATTCAAATGATAGAACATTTTTCAGCTGTAAGAATTATTATAAAAGTTAATGTTTCTGCTATAACAATAACTAAAGTCTACTGATGGACTGATGGTAAACATTAAACTTCGGTAATAGAATGAGGTGCCTGCATTATTCCAGCTCTGCAGAAATTTTAAATGGAAAAAGAAGCGAAATAGAAATGATTTGTATTAAAGTTAGGAATGTTGAAAATACTAAATATTTAGGGACACATGTAAGTGTTAACTGATAAAGCAATGCATGAAGATGGTCAGTACTTAATTTTGGCAGCGGTTTCCTGCATGCAGGCAGAGGTTGCCAGATAGACCTGGAGTTTAGTGATAAGGTTTTATTTCTTAGGCTTCTTGATGGGCATGTGAATTTTCTTTGTATTTTTCTCAGTGTTTTTTGTGTATCTTAAAAATGCATAGCACATTTTTTTTTTAATAACAGCAAGCAGCCATGTGCATGATAGGATTTCAGTTATGTTTACAAATACAGATACACAGACATAGAAGAATTGTTGAGGAAAGGCAAAAGAGTTAAGGGTGATTGTCCCTGGGCTGTGGAATCGGGTTTTTTTGTTGGTGGTGGTTGTGCCGCGTGGCACGCGGGATCTTGGTTACTAACCAGGGATTGAACCCGTGCCCCCTGCAGTGGATGCGTGGAGCTTTAACCACGGGGCCGCCAGGGAGGTCCCTGTGGAATCATCCTTGACGCTCTGATATTTTCCAGTAGCACATGAGCCCTGTGGTTTATCGACCGCTGGGAAAGCCAGTTACTCCTAACCCCGCCCCCGTCTCCGGGCAGGACCCTGATGCGTGGTGTGACCTGAGTAAGTTTGACCTCCCCGAGGAGCCATCAGCCGAGGGCAGCCTTGTGGGCAGCCCAGGGCAGTCCCAAGCCTGGCAGCAGCAGCCCGCGCCGCCCCGGCCGGCTGCTGCTGCCGCACCCAGCGTGACCGAGTACCGCCTGGATGGCCACACCATCTCCGACCTGAGCCGCAGCAGCCGGGGCGAGCTGATCCCCATCTCCCCCAGCACTGACGTGGGGGGCTCAGGCGCGGGCACACCGCCCTCCGTGCGCAAGCGGCAGAAGAAGCGGCGCGTCGCCCTGTCCCCCGTCACGGAGAACAGCGCCAGCCTGTCCTTCCTGGACTCCTGCAACAGCCTCACCCCGAAGAGCACGCCCGTCAAGACCCTGCCCTTCTCTCCCTCCCAGGTGCGTGCACCCCACCCCAACTGCTTGCTGGGAGCGGGTGGCGGCCCCTTCTGCACAGTACAGGCCATTTTCTGGGTGTCTGCTGTGTGCAAGGCCTGGTGCCCAGTGCTGGGGACGTGGGACCCCAAACCAGGTCTGGCCCTGCCCTCGTGAAGCTTAGGAAGACCATTTCAGAGCTACTTTTTTTTTCCTTCTGAAAAGAAGCTGCTCTCAGCCAGCCAGCCTGCTTGGCATTCAGTTCACGGCCAGCAGCACGTGGGGGTGGGAGATGGACTGCCGTCAGGCTGGCAAAGGGAGGATTGGGTGACGCCAAGCTCCGGGCCCACATGGACCTGCACATCCGTCCTGGCCTTTGCTCTCCGGCCCTGAGCTCATCGCCTCGTCTGGTTTCCTTTGTCGTCCTGGCAGTTTCTGAACTTCTGGAATAAACAGGACACACTGGAACTGGAGAGCCCTTCGCTGACGTCCACCCCCGTGTGCAGCCAGAAGGTGGTGGTCACCACGCCGCTGCACCGGGACAAGACGCCCCTGCACCAGAAGCACGCTGCGTGAGTGCCGGGCCTGCCCCTGCGCCCCCAGCAGAGACCGGCTCTCTGGGCGAGGGACGCCTTGGGAAAACACCTGGGACTCTTGTTTCACGAAGGCGGCCTCCTTCTGGTCATCACACCTCCTTAGTCGGTGTAGTCTGGTGCTTCACTTTCGTTCTAATTCTTTTTTTTTTTTTTCTTTTGTTCTTTTGGCCACATGGCCCGCAACCAGGGATTGAACCCCTGCCCTCCTCAAAGTGCAGAGTTCTAACCCCTGGACCACCAGGGAATTCCTCTTTTATTTTTTTAATTTGATGGTTTTCTAAATTCAGAAATTAGAAATGTGGAGAGTCCACCTTGCCACGAAAAATGCAATGTTTGCATCATTTCTGTAAGTTCCGAGTACAGATCCACTGTGCTTGCGCAGCTCTACGGGAAGGACATAAGGCCCCCCAGTTCTCTCCATTTTCTGGTGCTCAGGAGGGACGGCTGTGTTCCACCTTCAGGCCTGTACAGGTGGCTTACCTGCTTCTGTGGAGGTGCTTTCACAATAAGTTTTCTTCCTTGTATCATCATGACCCTTGAATTCCAGGTAGAGTTTCTTAACTGGTCTTCGGCTCATTACATTTGCTGGGTGGGGGAGAAGCATTGCTATTTATATTTCAGGAGTCAAGCTGTAAATCAGGGATCCGCTCAGGAATTTTAGTTCTCGTAATGATAGGTAATTTCAGATAAGCTGTATGGATCCCTTGGTCAGAAAACAGTCTTTCAACATGTGATCTAAAATTTAACATAGATAGGTTTCATGAGAGAGAATTTCTCCTGTCAAGTCAAAGTCTTGGTCTTCAAGTCTAAGCTCTTAAACAGACAGCTGGCACCACAAAAGGAGTAGCTGCTTCTCCGGAGAGACGGGGAGGGGTGTGGTCTTCCTCGCCTGCCTCTTCTGCTGGGGTTGCAGTCTGGCCACAGGCCGCCTTGTTTTATGGAAAATCCTAGCGATGGCAACATCTTCAGCCATTCTTCGACCCATTCGGGTTTCTTGGACTCCCTCAGGCTCTTCCTGTTCTTTGCTGTTTTTGAGGACGGCCCTTCCTCTCTGCCCCCGAAACTCC
>SJYX01007183.1:189332-214970 GCA_006410675.1 Oreotragus oreotragus
GAGGAGGTGGGGCCAACCGGTTCAGGTGAGGTGGGAGTGGGGTGCAGAGGCCGGGCAGCGCTGGACAGGCCTGTCCCGCCCCCGGCCCACGTGGCTTCCTGACCGCAGGTGACTCTGTGTCCCCTGTTTTGAAGCCCCTTTGTTCCCAGGGCTCTCCTCTAGGGAGAAGAGAAGGTGGGAGTGGGCCAGAGTGGTGGTGGGTTGGGAAGGTGGGCGGCCGAGGGGACCCTCCAGCTGGGTCCCCTGGTGTGTGGGCAGCTGTGTCTGCAGGTGGTTCCCAGCAGGGGTAGCAGCTGTTGGGGGCACAGGGCTGAGTTTGGGGACAGGTGTCAGTCTCAGAGGCCCTCCCTGGGGTTGGAGCCACCCCCTGATCTGCTTATAGGAGGCACGGGGCTTGGGGGCTGGACATTCCCATAACAGTCTGTGTCCCCCGGGGTGGTGTGTCTCTGTGTAGCACCCCGGCTGGTGGGTGTTCTACTTGTAACTTGGCTGTATGGATGTTTAGCGCGATAGAGACTTGGGCTGCGCTTGGTCCCTTTGGGGATTAGGTTGGATGGAGGTGGCCTTGGTGTCCTCCATACCTGGTGAGCATCTGGCAGGACAGTCTACCCTGTGGACAGAGTCTATGACAGGGCCAGTGTCCTGGGCCCCCACGGCTTCCCCAGAAGATCCTCTCCAGCCGGGTCTGCTCAAGGGCTCCCTGCACCAGGGCCTGGTTCTGGACCAGGGCAGCCGGGACCAGTGTCGTCAGGCACTGGGGGTGACGGGAAATCAGGCGTGTGGCCTAACCACCGTCTTCCCCTCAGATGCGGCGAAGCCCCATTAAGAAAGTCCGCAAGTCCCTGGCCCTCGACATTGTGGATGAGGACGTGAAGCTGATGATGTCCACGCTGCCCAAGGTTGGTCAGGGGTCTGGGAGAGAAGCCGTCCCGTGAGGCTACCGCCTACTCCCCACCCAGCTGCAGGAGGCTGAGTATGGAGTCTCCCTGGGGGTCCTGCGCCTCTGGAGCCCATCAGCCTGGAGAGCCCTGGGGGTGGAGTCAGCGGGGCTTCCCTGTGCCGGGCTCAGCGGGGGAAGGGGCAGGCGGCCCTGGGCGTTCCCCCCTGGTTGACCCAGGCGGCCCTGCTCTGGCCCTTAAAGAAGGCTCGGTCGGCAAGCGCGGATTGCGAGCACTTGCCGGGCCTGTGCGTTCCGAGTCCCCAGCGCCTTCCCTTGCATTGCACTGATAGGGAAGACCTGGAGACGATCAGTGAGGTGCCTTGGGGCCCTGCCAGGTGATCGGGGCACCTCTCCCCTGGCATGGATGCCAGCCTATTCCCAGGCCAACCTCCAGAGGGGGCTGCTGCTTCCACAGAGCCTGGGCCCCAGAAACCATGCCGGGCAGTCGATCCCTCGCAGCAGGCAGTGCGGTGGGCTTGTGTTTCGCTGGTGGCCGGCAGCAGTGAGGGCCGTGGAAAGGCCCACGAGACAGATGATTGCCTGGCAGCTCCTACAGGTCCGCCTGCCACTCACAGTCCTGGCAGAGAAAGCTCCGTCTAATGAGGCATCCATGCCAGGCGGGAACTTGGTGCCCTCAGACAGACCCTTGGGCGAGTGAAATAACTAGCGGAAAGAAAAGAAGTCGGGTCAGGTGGTTAAATGCAGAGGAGGGGAGCGGAGGGCCTGGTCTCCAGCCTGTCTCTTATACACATCTAGATGTGTATAAGAGAGGGGGCCGGGGCCAGCTGGGGAACCGGCAGCGGGGCAGGGGGCTGGGGCCAGCTGGGGAACAGGCAGCGTGGCAGGGGGTGGCCAGGGAACAGGCAGAGGGGGGCGCGGCGCAGGCAGCCGGGGAACAGGCACCGGGGGCAGCAGGGCGGGGGCGGCCGTCAGTTCCTGCAGCCTGGGGGTCCATGAAATGGGCCGGCACAGCTGCCTGTCACCTTCCCTCTCCCCTTGAACTGGTGCCTCAGTTATTCCGCGTTGTTTGGACTCTCCTGAAGTGCTCTGGGCCAGGCAGGGTGGGTAGAGCGGTGATTAAGACCCAGAGGGGGTCACTCCTGGAATTCAGTGGGCAGAAATGGCAAACACCCCCAGTGACTCAGTACAGACAGCATTTGGGGACAGAAAAGGCCCAAAGAGGACTTAAGGGGGCATCCTTCAGATAAGCCACCAGCTGACTGTCGGCACAGCATGAGGAGGTGGGGCCAACCGGTTCAGGTGAGGTGGGAGTGGGGTGCAGAGGCCGGGCAGCGCTGGACAGGCCTGTCCCGCCCCCGGCCCACGTGGCTTCCTGACCGCAGGTGACTCTGTGTCCCCTGTTTTGAAGCCCCTTTGTTCCCAGGGCTCTCCTCTAGGGAGAAGAGAAGGTGGGAGTGGGCCAGAGTGGTGGTGGGTTGGGAAGGTGGGCGGCCGAGGGGACCCTCCAGCTGGGTCCCCTGGTGTGTGGGCAGCTGTGTCTGCAGGTGGTTCCCAGCAGGGGTAGCAGCTGTTGGGGGCACAGGGCTGAGTTTGGGGACAGGTGTCAGTCTCAGAGGCCCTCCCTGGGGTTGGAGCCACCCCCTGATCTGCTTATAGGAGGCACGGGGCTTGGGGGCTGGACATTCCCATAACAGTCTGTGTCCCCCGGGGTGGTGTGTCTCTGTGTAGCACCCCGGCTGGTGGGTGTTCTACTTGTAACTTGGCTGTATGGATGTTTAGCGCGATAGAGACTTGGGCTGCGCTTGGTCCCTTTGGGGATTAGGTTGGATGGAGGTGGCCTTGGTGTCCTCCATACCTGGTGAGCATCTGGCAGGACAGTCTACCCTGTGGACAGAGTCTATGACAGGGCCAGTGTCCTGGGCCCCCACGGCTTCCCCAGAAGATCCTCTCCAGCCGGGTCTGCTCAAGGGCTCCCTGCACCAGGGCCTGGTTCTGGACCAGGGCAGCCGGGACCAGTGTCGTCAGGCACTGGGGGTGACGGGAAATCAGGCGTGTGGCCTAACCACCGTCTTCCCCTCAGATGCGGCGAAGCCCCATTAAGAAAGTCCGCAAGTCCCTGGCCCTCGACATTGTGGATGAGGACGTGAAGCTGATGATGTCCACGCTGCCCAAGGTTGGTCAGGGGTCTGGGAGAGAAGCCGTCCCGTGAGGCTACCGCCTACTCCCCACCCAGCTGCAGGAGGCTGAGTATGGAGTCTCCCTGGGGGTCCTGCGCCTCTGGAGCCCATCAGCCTGGAGAGCCCTGGGGGTGGAGTCAGCGGGGCTTCCCTGTGCCGGGCTCAGCGGGGGAAGGGGCAGGCGGCCCTGGGCGTTCCCCCCTGGTTGACCCAGGCGGCCCTGCTCTGGCCCTTAAAGAAGGCTCGGTCGGCAAGCGCGGATTGCGAGCACTTGCCGGGCCTGTGCGTTCCGAGTCCCCAGCGCCTTCCCTTGCATTGCACTGATAGGGAAGACCTGGAGACGATCAGTGAGGTGCCTTGGGGCCCTGCCAGGTGATCGGGGCACCTCTCCCCTGGCATGGATGCCAGCCTATTCCCAGGCCAACCTCCAGAGGGGGCTGCTGCTTCCACAGAGCCTGGGCCCCAGAAACCATGCCGGGCAGTCGATCCCTCGCAGCAGGCAGTGCGGTGGGCTTGTGTTTCGCTGGTGGCCGGCAGCAGTGAGGGCCGTGGAAAGGCCCACGAGACAGATGATTGCCTGGCAGCTCCTACAGGTCCGCCTGCCACTCACAGTCCTGGCAGAGAAAGCTCCGTCTAATGAGGCATCCATGCCAGGCGGGAACTTGGTGCCCTCAGACAGACCCTTGGGCGAGTGAAATAACTAGCGGAAAGAAAAGAAGTCGGGTCAGGTGGTTAAATGCAGAGGAGGGGAGCGGAGGGCCTGGTCTCCAGCCTGTCTCTTATACACATCTAGATGTGTATAAGAGAGGGGGCCGGGGCCAGCTGGGGAACCGGCAGCGGGGCAGGGGGCTGGGGCCAGCTGGGGAACAGGCAGCGTGGCAGGGGGTGGCCAGGGAACAGGCAGAGGGGGGCGCGGCGCAGGCAGCCGGGGAACAGGCACCGGGGGCAGCAGGGCGGGGGCGGCCGTCAGTTCCTGCAGCCTGGGGGTCCATGAAATGGGCCGGCACAGCTGCCTGTCACCTTCCCTCTCCCCTTGAACTGGTGCCTCAGTTATTCCGCGTTGTTTGGACTCTCCTGAAGTGCTCTGGGCCAGGCAGGGTGGGTAGAGCGGTGATTAAGACCCAGAGGGGGTCACTCCTGGAATTCAGTGGGCAGAAATGGCAAACACCCCCAGTGACTCAGTACAGACAGCATTTGGGGACAGAAAAGGCCCAAAGAGGACTTAAGGGGGCATCCTTCAGATAAGCCACCAGCTGACTGTCGGCACAGCATGAGGAGGTGGGGCCAACCGGTTCAGGTGAGGTGGGAGTGGGGTGCAGAGGCCGGGCAGCGCTGGACAGGCCTGTCCCGCCCCCGGCCCACGTGGCTTCCTGACCGCAGGTGACTCTGTGTCCCCTGTTTTGAAGCCCCTTTGTTCCCAGGGCTCTCCTCTAGGGAGAAGAGAAGGTGGGAGTGGGCCAGAGTGGTGGTGGGTTGGGAAGGTGGGCGGCCGAGGGGACCCTCCAGCTGGGTCCCCTGGTGTGTGGGCAGCTGTGTCTGCAGGTGGTTCCCAGCAGGGGTAGCAGCTGTTGGGGGCACAGGGCTGAGTTTGGGGACAGGTGTCAGTCTCAGAGGCCCTCCCTGGGGTTGGAGCCACCCCCTGATCTGCTTATAGGAGGCACGGGGCTTGGGGGCTGGACATTCCCATAACAGTCTGTGTCCCCCGGGGTGGTGTGTCTCTGTGTAGCACCCCGGCTGGTGGGTGTTCTACTTGTAACTTGGCTGTATGGATGTTTAGCGCGATAGAGACTTGGGCTGCGCTTGGTCCCTTTGGGGATTAGGTTGGATGGAGGTGGCCTTGGTGTCCTCCATACCTGGTGAGCATCTGGCAGGACAGTCTACCCTGTGGACAGAGTCTATGACAGGGCCAGTGTCCTGGGCCCCCACGGCTTCCCCAGAAGATCCTCTCCAGCCGGGTCTGCTCAAGGGCTCCCTGCACCAGGGCCTGGTTCTGGACCAGGGCAGCCGGGACCAGTGTCGTCAGGCACTGGGGGTGACGGGAAATCAGGCGTGTGGCCTAACCACCGTCTTCCCCTCAGATGCGGCGAAGCCCCATTAAGAAAGTCCGCAAGTCCCTGGCCCTCGACATTGTGGATGAGGACGTGAAGCTGATGATGTCCACGCTGCCCAAGGTTGGTCAGGGGTCTGGGAGAGAAGCCGTCCCGTGAGGCTACCGCCTACTCCCCACCCAGCTGCAGGAGGCTGAGTATGGAGTCTCCCTGGGGGTCCTGCGCCTCTGGAGCCCATCAGCCTGGAGAGCCCTGGGGGTGGAGTCAGCGGGGCTTCCCTGTGCCGGGCTCAGCGGGGGAAGGGGCAGGCGGCCCTGGGCGTTCCCCCCTGGTTGACCCAGGCGGCCCTGCTCTGGCCCTTAAAGAAGGCTCGGTCGGCAAGCGCGGATTGCGAGCACTTGCCGGGCCTGTGCGTTCCGAGTCCCCAGCGCCTTCCCTTGCATTGCACTGATAGGGAAGACCTGGAGACGATCAGTGAGGTGCCTTGGGGCCCTGCCAGGTGATCGGGGCACCTCTCCCCTGGCATGGATGCCAGCCTATTCCCAGGCCAACCTCCAGAGGGGGCTGCTGCTTCCACAGAGCCTGGGCCCCAGAAACCATGCCGGGCAGTCGATCCCTCGCAGCAGGCAGTGCGGTGGGCTTGTGTTTCGCTGGTGGCCGGCAGCAGTGAGGGCCGTGGAAAGGCCCACGAGACAGATGATTGCCTGGCAGCTCCTACAGGTCCGCCTGCCACTCACAGTCCTGGCAGAGAAAGCTCCGTCTAATGAGGCATCCATGCCAGGCGGGAACTTGGTGCCCTCAGACAGACCCTTGGGCGAGTGAAATAACTAGCGGAAAGAAAAGAAGTCGGGTCAGGTGGTTAAATGCAGAGGAGGGGAGCGGAGGGCCTGGTCTCCAGCCTGTCTCTTATACACATCTAGATGTGTATAAGAGAGGGGGCCGGGGCCAGCTGGGGAACCGGCAGCGGGGCAGGGGGCTGGGGCCAGCTGGGGAACAGGCAGCGTGGCAGGGGGTGGCCAGGGAACAGGCAGAGGGGGGCGCGGCGCAGGCAGCCGGGGAACAGGCACCGGGGGCAGCAGGGCGGGGGCGGCCGTCAGTTCCTGCAGCCTGGGGGTCCATGAAATGGGCCGGCACAGCTGCCTGTCACCTTCCCTCTCCCCTTGAACTGGTGCCTCAGTTATTCCGCGTTGTTTGGACTCTCCTGAAGTGCTCTGGGCCAGGCAGGGTGGGTAGAGCGGTGATTAAGACCCAGAGGGGGTCACTCCTGGAATTCAGTGGGCAGAAATGGCAAACACCCCCAGTGACTCAGTACAGACAGCATTTGGGGACAGAAAAGGCCCAAAGAGGACTTAAGGGGGCATCCTTCAGATAAGCCACCAGCTGACTGTCGGCACAGCATGAGGAGGTGGGGCCAACCGGTTCAGGTGAGGTGGGAGTGGGGTGCAGAGGCCGGGCAGCGCTGGACAGGCCTGTCCCGCCCCCGGCCCACGTGGCTTCCTGACCGCAGGTGACTCTGTGTCCCCTGTTTTGAAGCCCCTTTGTTCCCAGGGCTCTCCTCTAGGGAGAAGAGAAGGTGGGAGTGGGCCAGAGTGGTGGTGGGTTGGGAAGGTGGGCGGCCGAGGGGACCCTCCAGCTGGGTCCCCTGGTGTGTGGGCAGCTGTGTCTGCAGGTGGTTCCCAGCAGGGGTAGCAGCTGTTGGGGGCACAGGGCTGAGTTTGGGGACAGGTGTCAGTCTCAGAGGCCCTCCCTGGGGTTGGAGCCACCCCCTGATCTGCTTATAGGAGGCACGGGGCTTGGGGGCTGGACATTCCCATAACAGTCTGTGTCCCCCGGGGTGGTGTGTCTCTGTGTAGCACCCCGGCTGGTGGGTGTTCTACTTGTAACTTGGCTGTATGGATGTTTAGCGCGATAGAGACTTGGGCTGCGCTTGGTCCCTTTGGGGATTAGGTTGGATGGAGGTGGCCTTGGTGTCCTCCATACCTGGTGAGCATCTGGCAGGACAGTCTACCCTGTGGACAGAGTCTATGACAGGGCCAGTGTCCTGGGCCCCCACGGCTTCCCCAGAAGATCCTCTCCAGCCGGGTCTGCTCAAGGGCTCCCTGCACCAGGGCCTGGTTCTGGACCAGGGCAGCCGGGACCAGTGTCGTCAGGCACTGGGGGTGACGGGAAATCAGGCGTGTGGCCTAACCACCGTCTTCCCCTCAGATGCGGCGAAGCCCCATTAAGAAAGTCCGCAAGTCCCTGGCCCTCGACATTGTGGATGAGGACGTGAAGCTGATGATGTCCACGCTGCCCAAGGTTGGTCAGGGGTCTGGGAGAGAAGCCGTCCCGTGAGGCTACCGCCTACTCCCCACCCAGCTGCAGGAGGCTGAGTATGGAGTCTCCCTGGGGGTCCTGCGCCTCTGGAGCCCATCAGCCTGGAGAGCCCTGGGGGTGGAGTCAGCGGGGCTTCCCTGTGCCGGGCTCAGCGGGGGAAGGGGCAGGCGGCCCTGGGCGTTCCCCCCTGGTTGACCCAGGCGGCCCTGCTCTGGCCCTTAAAGAAGGCTCAGTCGGCAAGCGCGGATTGCGAGCACTTGCCGGGCCTGTGCGTTCCGAGTCCCCAGCGCCTTCCCTTGCATTGCACTGATAGGGAAGACCTGGAGACGATCAGTGAGGTGCCTTGGGGCCCTGCCAGGTGATCGGGGCACCTCTCCCCTGGCATGGATGCCAGCCTATTCCCAGGCCAACCTCCAGAGGGGGCTGCTGCTTCCACAGAGCCTGGGCCCCAGAAACCATGCCGGGCAGTCGATCCCTCGCAGCAGGCAGTGCGGTGGGCTTGTGTTTCGCTGGTGGCCGGCAGCAGTGAGGGCTGTGGAAAGGCCCACGAGACAGATGATTGCCTGGCAGCTCCTACAGGTCCGCCTGCCACTCACAGTCCTGGCAGAGAAAGCTCCGTCTAATGAGGCATCCATGCCAGGCGGGAACTTGGTGCCCTCAGACAGACCCTTGGGCGAGTGAAATAACTAGCGGAAAGAAAAGAAGTCGGGTCAGGTGGTTAAATGCAGAGGAGGGGAGCGGAGGGCCTGGTCTCCAGCCTCTCTTGAGCCGCCTGTGCCTTAGGTTCTTGCCTGTAACAAGGACGCTGAGCCCAGCAGGCTGTTTCAAGGGTAAAGGCCTGTCCGGGAGACTGCCCAGGCCTGTGGCAAAACGCTGAGCCTCTGACTTGGTTTTGCTTTCAGCCGACCAGCATCCTCGCAGCGGGCTCCTCGGGCCTCACCCCATCGGGTAGCAGAGAGGACAGCAGCCTGCTGAACGAGGGCTTCCTGCAGGCCAAGCCCGAGAAGCCGGCAGCCCCGAAGCCCCGGGGCCACTTTGCCACCCCTGCCCCCGTGAGTGCTGCCCCTCGGGGCCTCGCTCCGCGCCCTGCACACCCCAGGGCCTTGCATTGGCTTTGCCTCTGCCTGATGCCCTCCAGTGGCTTTGCNGCAATGAACATTGGGCTACACGTGTCTTTTTCAATTATGATTTTCTCAGGTTGCATGCCGAGTAGTGGAACTGTTGGGGTGTATGGTAGTTTTATTTCTAGTTTTTAAAGGAATCTCCATACTGTCTTCCATAGTGGCTATATCAATTTACATTCCCACCAACAGTGCAGGAGAATTCCCTTTTCTCCACACCCTCTCCAGCATTTATTGTTTGCAGGTGTTTTGGTGATGGCCATTTTGACCGACATGAGGTGATATTTCATTGTAGCTTTGACTTGCATTTCTCTGATAAGGAGTGATGTTGAGTATCTTTTCATGTGTTTATTAGCCATTTGTATGTCTTCTCTGGAGAAATGTCTGCTTAGGTCTTCTGCCCACTTTTTGATTGGGTTGTTTGTTTTTCTGGTATTGAGTTGCCCGAGCTGCTGTATACCTAGGCTTTTCTTACATAGTGTATCACTGATAAAGACGCTCTTGCCATTGTTGCTGTTAGGCCAGGCAATTTGTTAAGTGCAGTACATACATTATCTCACTTAAAACCCACAAAATTATTAATAGTCCCATTTAGTTGATAAGAACACTGAGACTCAGACAGAGTATTTTGCCCAAAGTCACCCAGCAATTAAATAAGGCAGAGTCTGCATTCAAACCCTGGCTTATCTAGCTCTAGCTCCTACGCACTTCACCGTTAACTGCACAAAATGCCTTTTATATGCAGGCTTCTCCCTCTAGCAACTTACCAAGCACTTTATCAGGACTTCACTGGCCTATTTACAGCACAGAATGCTATGTTATCAGGCTTCCCAATAGGTCTCCCCCTCTAAACTGAGTCTTCTGAGGGCCAAGTCTTTATCTCAGACACCTTTGTTCCCCAAGCTTGGTGAACACTGGGCTCATTAATTCATTCCTTCTGCAGATACTTACAAAATGTTTGCTATAAAACAGATGCTATGCAGGAAGAGGAGAAAGGGACAACAGAGGATGAGATGTTTGAATGGCATTATTGACTCAATGGGCATGAGTTTAAGCAAACTCCGGGAGATGGTGGAGGACAGGGAAGCCTAGCATGCTGCAGTCCACAGAGTCACAAAGAGTCAGACACAACTGAATGACTGGACAACAGCAAAGGTGCTATGCTAGTGCTAGGTAAATAAAACAGTGATACCAGCAAAGACCCCTTTGGTACTGTCAACTTAAAAATAGTCACAACCTAAAACTTGAGTTATGTTATGTTTGGTGGGAATTTTTAGGACTTCAAGCCCAAAAGGCAGCATCTTAAGTAACCCTGAGAGAACTGCTCTGTGGAAGCGAGGGGTAGGGGAGTCAAGGTTATACAGAAGTTTTGCAACAAAGGGCAGTCACTCCACAGGTCAAAAGATTATTGTTAATGAAGGAAAACCAGGTATCTCAAGTTCATAAATTCAGTGCTTTTCTATGTATGAGACTATGCAAGAGTCTGAGCTCACTGAAATCATTCCTTTGAGAAGCACTTCAGCTATCTGGGGCCAATATGCTATAGTTTCACATCCTGCATTCGGTCAGCGCTCATCCGCAGGTGGTGGCTACAGTCTGATGGTTACTAGATGGCAGGTATTCTTTCCTTCCAGAGTTCCCTCAGGACTCACCAGCTCACTTTGGAGGGCTATAATCTCTACTGATGTGACACACTTTGTTTACTGATTTGGCGGGCAATAGCCCATTTCTCAGTACCAATATAGGGAGAAGATAATTGGAACACAGGGTAAGCACTATCAGTTACATACATGTAAGGTCAAATGAAAATGACTATAAAGTTTGGACCGAATTTCACACGTTTGTAGAGAAAAGTAAGAGAACAATTAAAACTTCTATCTCAAGAACAAGGGGATGTGTCTTCTGAGCAACCCAGACTTCCAGAGGTAAAGTGTACAGTTCCAAGAGTCTGAAGGCCCAGAAAATTGCAGTTCGGTAGAGATTAAGTCTTGTAGCAAGCTTTTAAAGTTCCTCAGAGAGACCAGGAGATAAAGAGGGAGAGTGGGTAGACAGCCCTGTTCTTATCAAAAAAACTGCATCGCTGTAACCTTCCGCTAGTCTCTGGGATCGCAGGTTTACAGATCAGGGCACGCTCCCTGGAGCTTACATGCTAGTATAACTTCAGATCGTGGACAAGTGGTCTAGAGAAGAGGATCATTTCCGGTAGATAGTCGTGAAAACCCCAATGAAGAGGTGGTTTCCGAGTTGAAATTTTTGAGGTTTATAAAGTGTTTAAAGAGCGACTGATTGATGAATGAAGAGCAATCTAGCAGTTGTCAAGGCGCTAAAGAAAGTTTCTCTTTGGCGTCAAATCATAATGAAAAGGAAAAGGGGGGAAGAAACAGGAGTGTCCGAGAATAGTGCTTGTCACAGCCCTCAGGCTGAAAACAATGCATCGCTGCCTCAGATCCCAACGCCAGGGATACACCTGAGGGAGGGCACAGCAGCGACTCGCCTGCTACGGCTGGGGGCGGGGCTACGGAAGCCGAACGGGCGCCGGGGCGCTCCGCCGGAGCAGTGTGCGCAGGCCCGGGGCCCTCGGTGGGCTCGGGTGTCTCCCGCGCCGGCCCGCCCCGCCGCCGCGCTCCCCGCCCACGCCCGTACTTACTTCCGCGGTCGCCGGCTTCCCGGAGCGCAGACGCAGCCTCTGAGTCAGCCGGCACCTTCTGTTGGGTCAGCGGGCGTGAGGCTCTCGCGGCGGCGTGTAGTCCGCACCGCTCGGCCGTTGTGCGCCCGTCCGCTGGCCCGCCCGGCGGGCAGGCCGAGCTCCCTCACGTGTCCCCCGGCTGGTCCAGGGGTGCGGGCACCGCCTCCACGGCGGCCCCGCCGGACTCGCGGCCGCGGCCGCAGCCGGAACCTGAAGCGGACGGCGTCATGAGGCACCTGCCATATTTCTGTCGCGGCCAAGTGGTGCGGGGCTTCGGCCGCGGCTCGAAGCAGTTGGGCATCCCTACAGGTGAGCGCAGGAGAGCGCGGAGTCCCCCCACCCGCCCTTGGCTGGGTCACCTGGGAGGGAGCTGGGACGTCAGCCGGGGGAGCTCCAAGCTGGGTCGTGGGACTACGGGCAGGGATGACACTTTCCTCCACCCAGGTCCCGCTTTGTTGAGGCAGAAGACCTTTGGTCGGGCTGATGGAGCGCGTCCTTGCTCGTGGCTCAGAGCTCACCCGGCTTGTGGGGTGGTGACCTCAGAAAGCTGAAGCTGAGTTTCAGGATCCCCCTTTCCCGCCTCCCAGTTCGGCTGTGATCAAGCTGCCAGGCGTGGTGCCTGTTTTGCCCTTTAGAAAATGTGGGCCAGATAGGCTAAATTCTTAAGCCAGCAATATGGTTTTCTTTCTTTAAATACGTTAGTAAATTGTGTCCAAGTGACGACACAGGCACTTGAATGAGAATTAGATACCATTTTGATCTTTCTATCTTAGTTTTCATAGTCAGGACCTGAAGTTATGCTTAATCATCCTGAAAAGTACATTCCCAGACTGCCCTTAAGCCTGTTAAAGTAGTCTTTGAGCTTGGGGCCTAGGCTTGTGTATTTCAAATAATAGGAATCTTTTCAAGAGATTCTGAGCCTTTTTAAGAAAGACCAGGGCTAAAAATCCAGCTATTCATGTATTTATTTTCTTCTCCTACTCTGAGACTTTACATTTTTTGATATACTTATATAACTAACCTGGTACCTTACACACTTATAATCTGGTATTTTTTTCCTAACCAGCTGGTATGAAGAAGAGAAAGAAATCCTAGCCAGAGTATGAAATGATGGTATTAATAGTCTTAGAGTCCTAGGAATCTCGTTCGATGATTTAGACTAGGCTTGCATGTGACTTTTATAAATATTGAATATGAAACGTTAAACAGCATATTTTCTTCTATTGTTTAGCTAACTTTCCTGAACAAGTAGTAGATAATCTTCCAGCTGATATATCTACTGGCATTTATTATGGTTGGGCCAGTGTTGGAAATGGAGATGTCCATAAAATGGTGGTGAGCATAGGATGGAACCCATACTACAAGAACACTAAAAAATCCATGGTAAGAATTGTATTTCACTCCATAAATGAGGATGAGATGGTGATTTAGAGTAATATGCAGGTAGAACTCATCAGTGGTGATCACAACAGTAATCCAGATTCTAGAATTTTGGCAGTGTATCTGAAGGGTTTCAAAGTGAAGTGTTTAGTTACTGTTTGAATAGAATAACTTTTCCATCCTTTCACTTTCAAGCTGTTTGTGTCTTTGGATCTAAAGTGAGTCTCTTATAAAGAGGGTATAGTTGGATTTTATATTTTTAACTATTCTGCTAATCTCTGACTTTTGGTTGGAGAGTTTAATCCACTTACATTTAAAGTAATTACTAGTAAGGAGGGACTTCTGCTACTGTACTTTTTTTTTTTTTTTTTATGGCTTCCAGCTTTTTTGTCCATTGGTTCTTAGATTACTGACTTGTTTTAGCTGGTTTTTCTTGTAACACATGTTGATCCCTTCTTATTTCCTTCTGTGTATTTTCTATAGATATTTTCTTTGTGGTTAGCACGGGGACTGCATTTGACATCCTAAAGTTATAAAAATCCATTTTGAATTTATACCAAATTGGTAGTATACCAAAACTCACAGATAACATCATTGTGTATCCAATAACATAGATTAATAAATTTTATAAATTATGGAGAAAATATAAAGTGGAATCACAAACCAAAACTACAATAATTTAGATATTTTCTTTGTGGTTAGCACGGGGACTGCATTTGACATCCTAAAGTTATAAAAATCCATTTTGAATTTATACCAAATTGGTAGTATACCAAAACTCACAGATAACATCATTGTGTATCCAATAACATAGATTAATAAATTTTATAAATTATGGAGAAAATATAAAGTGGAATCACAAACCAAAACTACAATAATTAAATTTTTTATAACTGCCTGTGTATTTACCTTCATTAGAAACAAAAGTGAAATAAAGTTGAGTTTGCCACCGTTAATGTAGGTCATTTACCCTTTAATTATTGCTCACTCTGTTAGGGCTTTCCAGGAGGCACAGTGGTAAAGAATCTGCCTGCAATGCAGGAGACCCAGGTTCAGTCCCTGAGTTGGGAAGATCCCCTGGAGAAGGAAATGGCAACCCACTCCAGTATTGCCTGGATAATCCCTTGGACAGAGGAGAATGGCAGGCTGTAGTCCGTGGGGTCGCAAAGAGTCGGACATGACTTCAGCGACTGAGCACGCCTAGGTGAACTGGTAAGGTAGAACTGCTTACTCTATGAATGGTGCATTCTGATAAAATTGCAGAATGATGCTTTTTCTCATCTTTCAACCCCCTTTGAGGGTATACATATTCTCCTTATCATCAAATTTACACAGCTTAAGTGCTTAATCTTCTAGATATGGTTGAATCTTTTGGTCATCTACATTTCATTCTCTTTGAAGGGTTGAAGGGTTTATAGAAATCTGCACTTCCTTGGTGGCTCAGAGGTTAAAGCGTCTGCCTCCAATGTGGGAGACCTGGGTTCGATCCCTGGGTCGGGAAGATCCCCTGGAGAAGGAAATGGCAACTCACTCCAGTATTCTTGCTTGGAGAATCCCATGGACTGAGGAGCTTGGTGGGCTGCAGTCCACAGGGTCACAGAGTCGGACACGACTGAGTGACTTTACTTACTTACAGAAATCTGTCACAATTGGAAAGCTAGCTGAAAAAGTACTGGTGTAAGCAGTAGAGGTGGTTCAGGACTACTGACCGTTATGCTCAATAGTCCTCTTATTTTTCAGGATTAAGGGTGTGTTGGCGTAGATAAAGAAAAGAATTGATGAAAGAACACAAAATATTTTTCTGTGGAGTGAGGGAGGAAATGAAAGGGAGGGGAGGCTATCCCATGACTAATTTTTTCTTATTTAGCTACTCAGATAACAGAACTGTTATTATAGAGCCAGTTAAGGAGTGCCTTCTGTAGTTAGGAGAAACTCAGTTTTCCATTGGTAGGAGGTTCATTTTAGAGTTTTTCTTTTTCCTTTTCTTTGCTGATAACAGATGTACATGATGTACCTGTTGAAGTCTTTATTTACTTCTTTTTTAAAAAATGGGATTGTCTGTCTTAATTACTGAAATAAGTTCTTAATATATTCTGGATCCAGTTCTTTTGTTGGAACTACATATGACAAATGTCTACTGTGTTGCCTTTTTTTTTTTTTAATTTGATTAATGGAATGGTGTCTTTTGAGGAAGAGTTTCTTTGCTCATTGCCTCTGTGGTGTATTTGCTCAGTTTTTTCGCCTTAATAAGAGTCTTATTTTGTTGCACGTTAACTTTTTCTAAAAACAGCAAATCACACCGGATTTGTGGGATAGCATCTACCTTACTCAGTTATAATGTTTACCTGTAAGGTCAGGGTCAAGAACAGGAGCAATGGAAGAGTTTAGGAAAAACTGCATGTATATTTTAACCTGTCTTTAAAAATTTAAGGAAGGTTGATTGTTTTGTTTCAGTGACCCCACCATAAAAATAAAGATATATTCAATTTTAACATCTTTTAACTGTAGGAAACTCATATCATGCATACTTTCAAAGAGGACTTCTATGGTGAAATCCTCAAAGTGGCCATCGTTGGCTACCTCAGACCAGAAAAGGACTTTGATTCTTTAGGTAAGTTCTTTTTAGATCTTCTTAAATATTGCTGCAGCCCCTTTTACTGCTTCTCCTAATAATCATCACGGCAGGACAGATTGTATTTGAGCATGTAATATGCCAGGCCTTGTTTTAAGGGCCTTACATGAATCAACTCACTTTATCCCCACAACAACCATATGAAGTATTATATAGTCTGTTTTGCAGGTGAGGAAATTGTTAGGTTAAGTAGTTTGCCTGGGGTAACATAGTGATGCAATCTAGATTCAAACTGACTCTCTCTCTCCAACAGCATGAAGTTAGTGAAATATATTTCCTTTTGTATTTTAAGAACAAGTAAGAATTGATATTGTGAATAATGGGTGCTTAGCAGTACTTGAATTGTAAGAAACAGTAAATCAGAACATTTAAACTAATTGGTGCTGAGTATCTCATTGTAGTGTGATAGTTTTAATTCTAATGTAGAGTTTCTTTTACAAAGTGTAAATAATGAAGAGAATTGATAGTGTTTGTTTCTTTCATTTAGTATATGACTTGTACCTTTTTGTTAATGCCTTTCTCTAAGTAATTTCATGACGGTTAGGGACATCCTTTATGTACCATTGACTTTTACTTAAGTCTAGAAGAAAGGATGAAACAAACATTACTGGGCAGCTACCCTGTGCCAGGGACACTGCCATCTTCTGAGATTTAAGGAGAAGCTGAACAAAGGAGTAGTAAAAAGCACAGCAGCAGTTTTTCTTTACCTGGTATATTCTCTCCGCAGAGTCACTTATTTCAGCAATTCAAGGTGATATCGAAGAAGCTAAGAAACGACTAGATTTACCAGAACATTTGAAACTCAAAGAAGACAAATTCTTCCAGGTTCCTAAAAGCAAGATAATGAATGGCCACTGATGGAAAAATCTTATTTATTCATTCACTGTTTTCTAATTTTACTGCTCATAACTCTGCAGTCTCATCTTGGTTATATTTTAAAAAACAAACATTTTCCTACAGCTGTGAATTAGTTTAGTGCAATGTAGTTACCATACTATGTTCCAACTGTTCAATTAAACCCATCATGTCACAGTACTAAAAAAGTTTATTTTAAAAAATCAAGATTTTTATGTAATATGTTGATTAAAATATACCACTAGAAAGGTCTTAAGTGTCTGATAATGGAAATGAAATATGTATAAATATGGGTAACAGGCAGGTCATTAGTTTGAGATGAGCACAGTAATTCTCATGGTGAAATTCTAGCATCTATGTACTTATATAGCATGCTGTGCTGATCAGAAAGCTTATAAAAGTAACTATTAAGCAGAGGTTTGACAGGTTATTATAAACTTAAGGGGAAAATCCAGACTTCATATTTTTTATATTTTGGGCATTTATGTATTAAAGACATGAAGACTGGTGAAATTTCATTTTAATTAGTCATTTCCTTTAAGGCCTCAAATCATTGTACTGCGTTCCATTTTTTGTTGCAGCTGCCTCAGTTCTAATTGGTCTAGACTCCCTGCCTTTTATTTGTTTGTTTTTCTTTTGAAACAGTAAAATGAGTGTTTTTCATATCTCTAGGTCTCGTTTTTGTGTTGTATAGCACTTCTTTCTTTTTAAGAGTAGATATTCTTCAACATTTTTCTTTAACCTTTGTTTCCTGTAACCAATGGTCAATGTCAGTTTCCGTTTACAAAATGTAGAGTTTCATCTGCCTCTGTATCTGCCATTCCACCCCTTCACTATATGAACAGTGGTGAAGTTGCATATCTCTTGCATTTAAGAAAAAACACCCCAAAACTTCATCTCTAGGTTTTCTCAAAGTTTAAATGAACACACAGCCTTTCATTTATATATACCAGTTTCCTAACGTAAGATACTTATTTTCCCCCGCCAGAGAAAAAACTTATTTAAGAGCCAACTGAACTATGAAGTAGAAAGTTACTTATTTTTAATGTGATTATATGTTCCTGAGCAAATATAAACTGTTGTAGTTGTGTGCACACAATGTAATTTAAGGCTAAAGAGTGCTTGTGGTTGGGGGGAAGGCATAAGCAATAAAGTTTCAGTTAAATAATGTTCATGCTATGCATTTCTTCCTCCTGCTGACTACTAGGAAATGATTTTTAGCCGCTCAAGACTTCTGTTTATATTGGCAGAACAAAAACAGATATTTGGTATATTTAGGAAGTTGAGACTACAGATTGTTTTGGTTTTTGTAGCACACTGTAATATTGTCCACTTTAAGACAAGATTTGGGGAGGGGATTGGGGGCATAAGTATCTAAATGGTAATTTTAAAGATAATTCATTATAAAATCATTTTCTCCTAATCTGCATAAATGAGAGAACTAATTAGAACAAAGCTGTTTATGTAATATTTAGAGAAACATCTAAAGCTAATGTTGGAGAAGGGGGAAGCATGAGTAAAAACAGTTGGATTGTTTTTCGTTTTGACGTATGAATTTATGGCAAACAGTGTAGTCTGTGTCTTTTTCATTTCTTCATAGAAATACTTAGGAGATGTAATTTAATGTTAGAAATCCTGTACTTGATAGAAGCCTCGATTATCAGTGACTCTTTGAAACACAGTTAAAAACAACATGGAAAGTGTAAAAACGTTTGTGTTTGAATAGCTTGCTGCTGGTTATGTCTTCATTAAGTGTGAAAATTGTTTGATATTATCACCTTATGTCTTGTTAAATAACTTGGTTTTGAAAATCATATAGTGTGTGGTTTAGAAGTTAGTTAATAGTGTCTACATTTTTTAAAGTTTTATATTAAGTATTTATACATTATAAGGAATTGCAGTAGGGCCTTTTTCGATTAACCAGTGTTTTCAGGCCTTGAAATAAATCTTGACCAAGTGATGTTTCTTCTTTTTCTCTGTGTCAGTTTGAATCTTTTGCTTTGTCTGTGTGAATTCCTGATTTGTTGCTTGATGTTTATTGGTTACTATAAGGTTGTTAGAGGCCCTGAATAGTGAGTTACAGGCAACAGTTACAGGGAGAACCTGGCGAGCAGCAGTGGTTCTACAACCAGAGGCCCTGCCTTTAAGGGGCCCTGTAAGTAGGTCTGGCTGCTTCCCTGATGGCTCAGCAGTCAAGGATCTACCTGCAGTGCAGGAGACATGAGTTCGATCCTGGGTTGGAAAGATCCCCTGGAAGAGGAAATGGCAACCCACTCCAGTATTCTTGCCTAGAAAATCCCATGGACAGAGGAGCCTGGTGGGCTACAGTCTGTTGTAAGTAGGTCTGGCTGCTTCCCTGATGGCTCAGCAGTCAAGGATCTACCTGCAGTGCAGGAGACATGAGTTCGATCCTGGGTTGGAAAGATCCCCTGGAAGAGGAAATGGCAACCCACTCCAGTATTCTTGCCTAGAAAATCCCATGGACAGAGGAGCCTGGTGGGCTACAGTCTGTTGGGTTGGAAAGTCTGACACGACTGAGCATGCACACACTCAAGTAGGTCTGAGTATCTTTCCCTGTCTCCTGCCTCAAAACGGTTCTGTAACTCTGATGACTTGCCACCAGCCCCACAGCAGTGAATTAGGACTCTTGTCTATCTCTGCTATATGCAGAAATTCACAGATGCTCTTTCAACACTTGATCACCAGTGCTGTCAATTATGAAGGCTTAAAGGCTTGCAGTTAGGGCTGTTAAGATGGTTCTGATCAGGGAGATGTAAGCAGTAGTCTACTTGGAATTTATGAGGACAGCTCCGCTTTCCCTGGTGAAAGTGCTAGCCTTTTCCTGTTCTCTTCCTTGGAAAATGGACAGGGGCTGATAGAGGAGAACCAATCTGAGCTTCACGGACTGAACTAGGAAATAAATCTACCTTGTAGAAAGAGATGCCATCATAAGCAAGAGTTTGCAAAAACAAAGTTACAAAATAAGCTCTACAAAGATGATGGATATAGGGATTATCAGATACTGAACTTGAAATCATTGTTAAAGAAGAGTGTCAAAAATGGGGAAACAAAGTTCTATAAAAGCCAGGCAGATTTAAGAATTGTCAAAATAGAATTTATATTGATGAAAAATAATTGAAATTTAAAGCTCAGCAGACAGATTAAGTACAGCATAGACACTGAGCTATGAGATCTGAGTCTGATACATGTACACTCCAAATTCACCTCTCATGCTCTTTGTGATGTGGCTGGGACTTAAAACTTCTTTGAAGTTGGCTTCCTTTTGGGTCAAGTCACATATGGAGGTTGAGCCCAAGCTTGTGTCACAGGTAACTCAGCCCTTGGACCTACAGTCTGCTTACCTCCCCTGTTCCTGAGTATGTATTTGGGGTAGACATACATACCTGACAATCCCCATTTTGGTTCCCTTACCATAACGAGGGCCAAGTAGAAGTTGGAGTAGTAAACCAAATCTGCTATATCTTGGGAAATTGCCAAGTGCCATCATTAAAAATACAGAAAGATTCAAGGTAAAGTCTCCTATCTTCCGGGGACTTCCTTGGTGGTCCAGTGAATAAGGCCCTGTGATACCAATGCAGGGGGCCCAGGTTCGATCCTTGGTCAGTGAACCAAAATCCCACATACTGCAACTCAGCCCAAGTGCCACAGCTACTGAGGGTGCATACTGCAGCTAGAGAAGCCTGCATGCCACAGTGAAAAGCCCAGTGCAGGCAAGAGGTTCCAAATCTGTCCAGGCTGTGCAGAAACTTGATGGGTCTTGGGAAATGACTGTATTATCAAAATTGTCAGGTGATGACCTCAGCTGCAGCTGTTGTACAAGATATATAAAACATCTTAACATTTCTAAGGATTGTTGAATGAACACATCACAACGTAATGGAGAAAAATCAGTATTTTAAAAATAACACAATGGAGAGCTATGTTGAATGATGGTATGCAATGTACAAAAGTTTATAGGATGTAACTAATGCTATCAAAGTATTACAGCTTTAAATACAAACCAAGGAAAGATCAATGACCTAAGCTTTGACGTGTTAATGCAGTTCATCCTTGGTTTAAAAAAAAGTACCACTGTTGATAATGGCTATGCATGTGAGGGGAGGGAGTATAACAGGAATTTCTGTTCCTTCCTGTCAATTTTGTTGTAAACCTAAAACTCCTTAACAGGGAGGGGCCTCAAAAAATTAATATGCAGGGTAGATGTTTTTGGCAAAACTTTTGTTTCACTTTTATATATGTATATATATGTGTGTATGTTGGATTGTGATGCAAAATGTTATTTTTTAGATCAAAAATTTTGCAGATCACTGTAGTTAAATTATACTGGCAAATAAATAAAAACACAGATTAACGTAAATCCCTGGTCTGGGAAGATTTCACATTGCCTCAGGGCAACTAAGCCCATGCATGCACCACGGCTGTTGAGCTTGTGCTCTTGAGCTGATCTATGCTCTGCAACAAGAGAAGCCCCTGCAAAGAGAAGCCTCCACACTGCAACTGCAGAGTAGCCCCTATTCGTCACAACTAGAGAAAGTGAAGTGAAGTGAAGTGAAGTCACTCAGTCATGTGCGACCCTTTGCGACCCCATGGACTATAGCCTACCAGGCTCCTCTGTCCATGGGATTTTTCAGGCAATAGTCCTGGAGTGGATTGCCATTTCCTTCTCCAGGGGATCTTTCCAACCCAGGGATCGAACCCAGGTCTCCCGCATTGTAGACAGATGCTTTACTATCTGAGCCACCAGGGAAGTCAACTAGAGAAAGCCCACATACAATAAGGAAGACCCATTGTAGCACCTTCCCCACAAAAAAGGGAAAAAAAAAAAAACCCCAGTGAGCTCTCCCACTGTCTTTCCACTATGTGAGGACATAATGAGAAGTGGACAGTCTGCAAACTGGAAGAGGGTCTCACAGGAGGACTGGACCATACTGGCTCTATGATCTCAGACTTCCAGACTTCAGAACTGTGAGAAATAAATTTCTGTTGTCCCTGAGTCATCCAGTCTATGATATTTTGCATAGTAGCCTGAACAAACTAAGCCAGAAATCCTGATGTGAAACAAAGTAGATGACCTCTTTCCTCCCCTCTCCCCTTCTTCCTTTACCTCTTGTTCAGGCTCTCCTCCTCTCCCACCTCTGTCTTCCCCCTTCTCGTCTCTTTTCTCTATCTCTAATGGAAACAGGTGTGAGCAGTTGAATTGAGAGCAAAGAAGATACAAAGGCATCATCTATAAAGTATTTGCAACTTTTCTCTTTGGAACTAGATATGAAATGCCCCCAGGGCTTCCCTGATGGCTCAGACTGTAAAGTGCTGGGAGCCAGCACGGGAGATCCCACCCATGACAAGGTCATGCGGAGAGGCCTGATGGGCAAGGTGAGTCAGGCCTCAGGGGTTCCCCCTGGAATTTCCTGAGCATGTACCCCCAAAACCAGAGTCAGCCTGATTTTATTGTACTGTGCTTTTCCACTCTTCTGACATTCTCTGGAAAAAGTTAATTCAGGGCTTCAGNTGTGTGTGTGTGTGTGTGTGTGTGTGCGTGTGGCAATACCACATGGCATGTGGGATCTTCCTTCCCTGACCAAAGATCAAACCTGTGCCCCCCTGCAGTGGAAGCTCAGTCTTTAACCTCTGCACCACCAGGGAAGTCCCTGTTCCCTGTATTTTAAGCCTACTTTTAAAAGTATTGCTGTTATCAAAGTTTGATTACACTTGTGTTCACATTTATTTCTCTCTCCTTTTGCACCTCGACTCACTATGTGGGATCGCTTTGTTTCTGCTGGAAGTTTCCTATTTTTAGAATCTCCTCTTGACACACTCTTCTGATTTCATTTGTCTGAAACCATCTTTATTTCACCCTCTTTTTTTTTACTTGTTTTTTATTTATTTATTTAGACTCGGCTAGGTCTTCACTGCTGCGCAGGCTGTTCTCTAGGTGCCGAGAGCCGGGACCACGCTCCAGTTGCCGCACGTGGGCGTCTCACTGTGGTGGCGGCTTCTGTTGGGAAGCTCCGGCTCTAGGGTGCTCAGGCTTCCCTAGCTGCAGCTCCCAGGCCCCAGAGCACAGGCTCAGTAGTTGTGCTGCATGGGCTTAGTTGCTCCCCAGCATGCGGGAATCTTCCCAGACCAGGGATTGAACCTGTGTCTCCTGCGCTGGCAGGCAGATTCTTGACCACTAAGCTATCATGGAAGCTCGCACTCTCATTCTTGGAAGGTGTTTTTGCTGACAGTAGTTGTGCTATTTTCTTTCTTCATGTTGAATCAGAGCCCAATTTCTTCTGACTTCTGTGTTTGGGAATTCAGAATCCCACAGTTACCTCACTTTTTTTGAAACCCATCTGTGTCTTTCCATAGGTCTGTTTCAAAGAACTTTTATCTTTGATTTTCCTACGGTTTCACTAGGTTGTCGACCTGTGGATTTCTTTATACTTATTCGCTCCTTATATTTATTGGCCGCACTTCTGGGTTAGTGCCTTTCACTCGGTTTGGAAAATGCTCAGTCCTTTCTCTTCACATAGCTCTTCTGCTTTATGCTTTTACTTCCACTGAAATGACATTTTCATTCTACTGACATTTCATGTCTGAAGTGAGTTTCAGGGCCACACCTAACGTCAGGGATCAAGGAAGTCCGGGCTTGTCACATGCATAGGCGGGGGGGGAATAAGAGTCCTGACAATGTCCCCATTCTGTCTTTTTGTCACCAGTAATCTTTCCCCCTTTTCTCTACACATGCAGAGTATGCTGCCTCCTCCCCAAGGGAGAAAACCCCCCAGACTGGGAGAAGATGCTCAGTCATTGCCCACTGGGACCTTCCCGGGTTCCACGCAGGACCTCACTCTGCATGGGTGGGAATTCTAGTGTCTCCAGCTAAGCTGTCCCCTGTGAGGAATGAGAGGGTCGTAGAGTTATGCTCACTGTACCCCTGCCACCCATCGGAACGTCATCTACACAAGGACAGCTCCTGGTATATTTTGCTGAGAAAGGGTCCTTGGAAAACTGTAACTTCCATACCATTTATGCAACAGAGAGTCCATTTTCTCTAAGCCCGAAACCCAGTGTTGAAGGAGCTATCGGGCCCATGGGGAGTTGAAGGTGATTCAGCATATGCTCTGATGTGTCCCCAAAGGCCAGCATGGTGTTTGTTGATGATGCTCACAATGTTTTTTGTGTTTTTTTTTTTAAATTCCCATTCCCATAGCCTCTTTCATGCCCAAACCAGAGGTGGCTGAGGCTCGAGTGATCCAAGCATCTATAAATCTGTGAATGGAATTGATAATGAAAGCATTTCTTCTGTCACTAAAATCCACATGATAGGAAACAGGGCATTAGCCGTTGTAGGTTTCTTTGTGGCCAAGAATGCATTAGTGGGGTGGGCTAATGTTTAGTCCATTACGGAGAGAGGGAAGACCAAGCTCATTAATGCTTCTAATGGACCTCTTGAATGGTCCTCCAGCTTTCAGCCTTCTCCCAGCATCTACTTCATGTCCGGGATCTGACAGGCCGCTCACCATAGCAACCGAATGGGAGAGAGGGATGCAGATCCACCTGCCTGGGCGGCATTTCTCTGGCCTGTACATGTCAGAGACCAATAATGCAAGCGAGGTCAGATCTGCCTTCCAATCCCTCCCTCCCCACTCTGATCAT
This sequence comes from Oreotragus oreotragus, assembly GCA_006410675.1. Classification (NCBI taxonomy): domain Eukaryota; kingdom Metazoa; phylum Chordata; class Mammalia; order Artiodactyla; family Bovidae; genus Oreotragus; species Oreotragus oreotragus. The sequence goes on from SJYX01007183.1 coordinate 213,111, forward strand.
CTTGAGAGATGCTGCCGACAGCTGGAGATGCAGGCGTGGAGAAGGGGTCACAGAACGTGCAGAAACAGTGTTTCCTGAAAAAGAAAAACTATGCGTCCTGGGCAGCCAAGTCAGCAATCATCATTATGAGATGGGATGGAGGATCAGAGTCACCATAAATCCGAATCCTTCCGCCTCGGAGAGACTCCAGGTCAGCTTCTCTCTCAGGGCCAGCACCGCCTCCCAGGCATCCCTGAAGGATGATCACATAGTGACAGGGAGCTCCCTGTGACCTGCCCCGCCCAAACGTTCCCTAGTTAGCTTTATCCTGTGTGCATGCTCACTCACTCAGTCATGTCTGACTCTCTGCAACCAATGCACTGTAGCGACATACAGTCCAGGGGGTTGCAAAGAGTTGGACATGACTGAGTACACGTACACCCAATAGTCTACTAAATGTGCAACAGTCATACGATCATGTCTAAAGCAACAATCTACATACTTTAAAATTACTTTATGGCTAAAACATTTCTAACCATTACCTCAGCCTTCAGCAAACTGTCATCTCTTTACAACAGTAACATCAAAGATCACTGATTACACAGATCACCAAAGGACATTTAATAATAACTTAAAAATTCAAAACACTGCAAGAATTGCCAAAACATGACACAGGGACATGAAGTGAGCAAATGCGGTTGGAAAAATGACTCCAATAGACTTGCCTGATGCAGGGTTGCCAAAAGCTTCCAACTGATGAAAAACACAATAAGGGCCTCCCTGCTGGTCCAGTGGCTGGGGATCCCGGGGGCTCACCCTGCCAAGGTAGGGGACGCTCTACCCTGGGTACAGTGATCCCATCTAGGAAGATTCCGCGTGCCTCGGGGCAACTAAGCCCGTGTGCAACAGCTTCTGAGCCCGCTACAAGAGAACCGCCGCAATGAGAAGTCTGCACGCTGTATCCAGAGAAAGCCCTCGCACACCCGGAAGACCCAGCGCAGCCAAAACCCAACAAAACACACAATAAAGCAAATGCCGCAAAAATGAAGTACGCCTGCACCAGGACACTTCCTAAATAGCTGACCTCAAGAAATAAGAGAAAACATTAAAATGGAATTTCCTGAAATATGTTCCAGGGAAAACTAGCTGCTCGAGGCAGTATGAGGCGTTGGGAGCAGGGGCTGCACTCGGGAGACACTGAGCGGAGGCAAGGTCCCCAGGGACTCTGCCTGAGGGCTTCCCGGCTCCGCCCTGGTGGCACCGGAATCCCCAGAGCTACTCGCAGGATCCGTGCTTCAGGGAATGTCAGCTTGGAAAAAACCAGCTCTGTGTCATAAATTAATACAAACGGAAAAGACATTTCATTCAAGCATCTGTGAGGAACTGAGAGAAACATGCCATTCTGGGCCACAGAGACAACCTCTGAGGTGCTGACAAGCTGCCCTTTTCTGGCCACATTATCTGACCACAAAACAGAAATTAAAAACAAAGGGACAAGCAGAAAAAAATTAAACCACTTGGAAACTGATTCCTAAATAACTCAAAGAACGGAACAAAACTGCAATTATAGGCCATTCAGAACACAACAGTTGGAACGCCACATAGCAAAACTCATAGAATGTAACAAAAGACTCCCATGGCGCAAATGTTTGTGTTATTAAATGGGGAAGACTGAAAGTTAATGAAGCGTCCAGCTCAAGAAGTTAGAAAATATGCCACAAGATAAACCTAGGGAGAGAATTAAAAGTAAGGGTAAAAATTAATGAAACAGAAAACATAAAAATCAGTACAACGGATAAATCTAAGACTCAGCTATTTATAAACTGGTATAAGACCCCTAGACTTATAAGAGCTCCTTGGAAGAAAAGTTATGACCAACCT